>WFKH01003881.1:49299967-49316286 GCA_016163765.1 Magallana hongkongensis
TTGTCAAGATTTCTGTTGAAGTGAAAAGAGGAACGTTCCTCAGATGACTTGTCATTGACAAGATTTTAAGTCAGGTGAAAAGAGGAACGTTCCTCAGCTGCTTTGTGAACATTTTAGTTGGAAAAAAGAGGAACGTTCCTCTGATGCTTCATGAGTTTTTAAATGGATAAGAGGAATATACCTCATTTTAAATGTCTGTGTAATGCATTTAAATGTCAATGATTCAGGAAAATTCCATGAATTTGACTTGTAAAGGCTTATTTTTGGCAAAAAGGGGTGTAAATGGATGCAGATATGAAAAACAGGGTCAAAAAAAAGGAATTTTGTTTTTCCCTTTTTGATTTGGATTGTGTTATTGATAATAAACTGCGATTAGAAAATAAGACAGTTTTGAAAACAAGCCCCAAATTTTTAGATTTACAAAAGTTAAAATAAGTAGCCGCCTTTTCTCAAGATTTTAGGGTATCATTATGTATTTGGATAGTAGACTTTAGTATATATTTTACCTCCGATGATTTCTAATTGCTGACTTTTTTCTTTCTTTCCAATTTCATTGTACACTTCAATTGTATAGATTCCCTCGTCCTCCTTTTTGACGGCTTTAATGCACAATACCACAGAATCATCATTTGTATATATGCTTGTTTCATATTTTGGATCGGTAATATCTATATCCTCGTTGTCTTTCTTCCAAATCACCTTATGATACCTGGGGACACTTCGAATTGTTGCTTTGAATTCTAAACGCTCATTGAGATTTGCATGAGGTTTTTCATCAAATATCACTTCTGGAACATCTGCAGAATAATGTGAAAATACTAATTTTATTAAAAAATGTTTTTTAAAATAAATACAATGGATAAATCATAAGTTAATTGTTCAGCTCACTGATTGGTATCTATCTAGTGGTATACAAATCATCAAACGTAAATTTAATTACATAGAATAAGATCCTTAGCAATTACGAACTAGAAAGTAATCACTGGATTTCCATACTAAAATTTATACAAATGGTCTTATGAATTTTTACAGCAACAAGAAAAACATTATTACAATATGTATTTAACTATACATGTAGCTTACTTCTTTTCAAAACTGCAGTTCTGTTATCCTCAATGTTATCAATAACTAGTTAAATGGATTGACACCTCTATCTATTATGTCTATTATCTCTATTGTTAAAACCTATTGTTTTGTGACCTTAATTTTTACGAAGCAATATTGGTTAATTAAATTAAGTTATACAAAGAAAGAGATACCATTTATACCTAATAACTATTCAAAAGAGGTGTTCACTAGCAAATGCCTTTTCTTCATTTGTATCAATTAGTTCCGGAACAGTATCGTTAAAAGTTTAAAAGATCTCTACTTGCTGAGTAAACAGAAAAAGGTCCGTTTTCATTTGTCCTTAGAAATTTGTGATACGGAATTTGAGCAGTTAGATATTTATATATCGTTTATAATGTTAGTCGGGATTCTCTCAATTTGTTTTACCCAGGCATTTGTTTTGCTCTGCCTAGAAGTGGGATTAGTGTCAAATTATTCCGTCTTTATACAGGCAAGACGCTAAGAGATAAATGATCTCTCTCTTATGCAGAGTCTGATTTGTATACCTTACTTAGAACCTTTAAAATCTTAGATATAGCGGAGTTTTCTTGAGGACTAAGCAAATATTTCAATATGTTTACGTTATAATAAACTTTGTTATGACATATAATAAGGCTACAGTAAATTAATGTTGAGTTGAGTCACAGAGAGTTGGAAATCATGAAATTTAAATCTATTATAACGAATTGTTTAATTTTTTAAAAATTATGCTATACCAATTCAAGTAAATGTTTGTATTAATTTATTTTTATATGATTATTCACTTTACTTATCATTAGGAATTCGATTATGGGACTATAAATTAAGAAATATTATTTATATTACTTAAAAAAACAAACTTTTTGTGTCTTCTTTATCCTTTCAAAGAGATTAAAGAAAAGCACCATTACAATGATGATCGTTCGACCTACAATTTGTCGATGACTTTTTACTGATTTTAAACTTCAGGATAGTGATTACCTCCAATGACTTCTAATTGCTGACTTTTTTCTTTCTTTCCAATTTCGTTGTAAACTTCAATTGTATAGATGCCCTCGTCCTCCTTTTTGACGGTTTTGATGCACAATACCACAGAATCATCATTTGTATATATGCTTGTTTCATATTTTGGATCGGTTATGTCTATATCCTCGTTGTCTTTCTTCCAAATCACCTTATGATACCTGGGGACACCTCGAATTGTTGCTTTGAATTCTAAACGCTCATTGAGCTGTGCGGGAGGTATTTCATCAAATGTCACCTCTGGAACATCTGCAGAAAATTTTGAAAATATCTATTTTGTTCGAATTTTTTTTTTTTACATCGAATGATTTCTAGAAAGAGTAATAGGTAGATCAAAATCTAAATCAATTTACAATCATAAATCAATTGTTTAGCTCAGGGATTGTTAAGTATCAAGCTGTATACAAATCATCAAATGTAACTTTAATTACCTAAAATAAGATACTTAGTCATAGCGTTAACGTCACCCGGTCACCATTTTAAAAGTTACATGTAAACAAAGTGCTCAGTGAATTTAACAGCAACTAGAAAAATTATATTATTCAAGTATACATGTAGCTTACCTTTTTTTTTTTTCTATTTCAAAACAACAATTCAAATAAAAATAAAACCTTAACTAAAAAGAATATATAGAAATGTTCATACTAGTACATGTACAATGGTTTGTTTTAGTTTGATTAATCTTTTAAGAGTTTAATAATATAAGCAATTTTACCACCGATGACTTTCAGTTCTTGACTGCTTTGTCCATTCCCCAATTCGTTTATTGCTTCAATTGTATAGATACCCTCATCTTCCTTTTTGACATTTTTTATGTACAAGACTGAGTGGTCATCATTTCTTTCGAATTTTGGATTGTTTATATCTATTTCCTCGTTGTCTTTTTTCCAAATCACACTTTGATATTTAGGGAAACCTCGAATTGTTGCCGTAAAATGAACACGCGTATTCAGAGCGACCGGAGGTACATCCTGTAAAGTCACTTCCGGAGAACCTTTGGAAGAAAACAAATAAAAACGTTGAGGGTACAGTAAATTTTATTTTATAAATTCTTATAACGTCATAATTAATCGCGTCTCGTACAATTAGGAGAAACACAAGCATAATTTGTTGATATTTTTATTTATTTACATTGGCTAGTGTTTTGCCTGTAATAACACTACTTATCGATTTTGTACTATATAACCCATAACTTCAAATAACGCCAAACTGAGGCGCCAGAGGGATTTGCTTGTTTATAATTGAATATTTAATCGTACGATAGCTTAAAATTATGTAACTTTAAGTAATAAGGAAGCGTGATCAAATCTATCATAAAGCCCTTCGGGCTTTATTGGAATTGATCATGCCCCGACCAAAATTATCACCTCATAATACTCAAAGAATGATTCCTTATTCCTTTAGTAATTCCGTTGGAATTTAAACGCTGGGTTATTTCACGTAACTTAATATATGTACATATTGTACATTGTAGGATTTAATTGCTTCAAACAAAATCTTGCCCCATATGAATGTAAAGGTACATGTGCTTTTCCTTTTTCTAATGATCTTGCTTATAATGCTTCCGTATTAGTTTTTGTTGGAAGAAAAATGTTATCAATTTTAAAAAGAAAAGTCTAGAAATTGTAAAGAAAGGGGAGGCCACGCACATTCAAAAAATGACGGTACAAAATTAAGTTTTCTGACCAAAGAAAGATGAACAACTTCGCCTTGAGATTTTAGCTAATGTGGACCCGTCTTAAAATGCTTTAACGACTTTGTCCTATCCTCTAAATGTAAATCTACATCGGCTTACAAAACACATGATAGAAACACTTTGTAAACTCCAGGTAATATCTTCAAAAACGATTTGAGTAAGAAAACTAATTTAAGTACTTATATGTATGGTCTTGCCACACAATGTACATGCGATAATTCATGGCCAAACAAATCACTTTAAAATAAGAACATTTCTGCCAAAAGCAATATCAATAAAAAACAACCTGATGTGCAAGATAAATTAAGATGGGAAGCACGGAGCGATGCAAAAGAAAAACAAAAATAACAATTTTTTTATGCAATTTATCGTTTAAGAAGGGGCACCAGAAAGTAGTTACAGCATATCATCCTTTTAGAAAGACATTTCTATTGATCAACCAAAATTTCAGCGTCAATCGTAAAATCATAAGCAAGATACGTAGCTTAATTTGAGTTATCTTTCTGTTCACATGAGTTTCTTACATTCAACGAAACGAAACGAAAATCAAAACAAGCTAAAACCACCGTCACAAGTGAAAATGTCAATGCATTGAAATATTTAACCTCAATTTACTTCACAAAAACGGCAAAAATATATTTTGTATGATTTAAATATTCCCTTCGCACGAACAGTACTTCGTACAGTACCGATCAGACCCAACCTTACAGAAAGTAAACCCCAATTAAACCCTGGGTTTACTAGAGTGGACCCAAAGTAAACCCAGAGTAAACCCAAAGTAAACCCAGAGTGGACACAGAGAGTAAACCCAGCCAGAAGTATACCCCTGTAAGCAGACGCTAACTGTGTATTCGGAATATACAAGGGGCAAGAATTACAGTCCGTTGGATAATAAGATAAAAGACGGGTCTGCTTCACACTTCAGTGTGTACAGTTGACCTCAAAAGCAATTTCCAAGTAAACCCAAAGTAAACCCCGAGTAAACCCAAAGTAAACCCCGAGTGGACACAAATTTTCAAAAAGAAAACCCAGAGTAAACCCCAAGTAAACCCCAAAAGTAAACCCAGGGTTTAGTTGGGGTTTACTCTGGTTTTAGGTTGGGTCTGATCGGTACTGTTGACTGTTGCACGACAAGCAAATTCATCTGCGTTCAACATCGCTGCTTCTAACATAGACTGGTCCTCTGTCTCTAACCTGGTTTTTGATATATATAATATAGAGCCCGAAGTTAAACTGATTGAACCTCATTCTCTCTGTCTTATTATTATTTTCGTAAATAAGTCAGATTTGAAACAGAATTAGACCATAATTTTTGCAATTTATATTTTCCTTCCCATAAGGATTATTTATGCTAAATCAAGTTGAATTTGACTCATTAGTTCTTGAGAAGAAGATTTTTAAAACTGCACCCCCTTTTTCTACAGTTTCGAGGTTTTCTCCGCTTTGAGTAAATATCGGTCTTTCATTTCTGCAATTTATATTCATCTTACCATAAGGATGCTTTGTGCCGAATTTGGTTGAGATTGGCCAAGTGGTTTTAGAGAAGAAGTTCAAAATGTGAAAGTTTACAGACGGACGGACATACGGACGACGGACAAAATGTGATCAGAAAAGCTCACTTGAGCTTTCAGCTCAGTTGAGCTAACAAGAGGCCCATAGGCCACATTGGTCATATGAGCAACAATAACCACAACAAAATCTGCTTTATGTAGTCACAGACAAAATATCTGACCAAAGTAGTCGAATAGATCCAGTATAAAAAAAATCAAATTTTTCTCCGGATATTCTCATGTAAAGTATCAAAACCCTTTTGTAACAGGAAAATATCATAGTCATATCACATATTACGCATCACAGTTCTTAAGAAGATTTTAAAGATATATAAATCCACAGTAATTATATTTTCCCGCGTTTCGATAGCAATAGCGGGAAAATGTTGTATTGACGACTACATGTTTAAAAGTAATATGCATTGTATTGGTCAGAAATGGACCAATAGAAAATGTTTTCAACTGGTTTTTAAGGATTGATCACTTCTATCCGCCGTTTTCAAGCGAGCGACAGCAAAAGTTAAACATTTTTATTGAAGGTATAAAACTATTAAATATACATGTATTTATATAATATGGTTGTAAATTATGAGGTCCGTCATAACATTTTAGCAACCAGCGGCACTTGGCTACGGACACAGGTTTTCCAGGATTTTAAGATAAAATAGTTTTTTTTTATCTATGTTTTTCTCCTGGCCAGCCCTGATGCGCTTTGCATATATTTCGTTCATGCGTAATAAAACTATATTCTCAAGGTGTTACAAAAATGTCAGTTTGAAATATGTTGTATGTAGTGATTGTATTTATAAAGTATTTAAAAATTGTGTTGAAAGAAAAATAAATAAATACGGCGTCCAGCGCACACGGACGGCTGGCTGTCATACATTGTACATGTATGTTGTTGTAAGTGAATTAAATACTACAATTTATCATAACAGTTAAGTTTTTGAATATGACTGAAAAATTTTCAATGTAAAACTGGAACCCTTAATGTAACCCCACCTTACTCACGAAAATCATGATTCTGACTTTGAATCTACAATATCTGAGGTTACTTTTACTAAATTTACAGCTTTTCTGGTTGATTGGCTTTAAGAAGAAGATTTTAAAGATTTTACGCTATATATTCTTATGTAAAAATTTGCCCCGCATATGGACCCAACCTACGGCCGGAGATCATACTATTGACAAACTTGAATTTATACTATATGAGGTTGCTCTTACTTAATTTACAGTTTTATAGGCTGATTATTTGGAGAGGATTTTTTAAGATTTTAATTTTTATTGCTATCAGTCTTTTGTCCATGTTGCGGTAGCAGCTTGATATTTTTAACTTTTTAAAAACTTCAAGGCCAAGTGTTACCAGTTTTTGTTTTAAGCATCTCTGTGATAAGAGGAATCAAAATTGTGAAATTCATGACTTTACCACCGCGGTGGCCACATGGGCGGACCAGATATGCAAAAAAGGTCAAATTTTCAAAAAATGTAGAAAAAATTAAAAGCATGCTTATGATGTCAATGAAGCCCTCTACCAAAACTGTGAAATTCATGGCCCCTGGGTCAGGATTTAGGCTCTAGGGTGGGGTCAATATGGCCAAAGAGTGAAAATGTATTAAATCTCATAAACTCTTCTTCTCTACTTCCATATATTTTTTAGAAAAACTATATGCCTGGTTATGATGTTCATAAAGTCCTCTACCAAAATTGTGAAATTTATATCCCCTAGGTCAGGGGGTTCAGGCCCTAGGGCGGGCCATATTGTGAAAATATTTTAAATGTTAAAAAATCTTCATCCATATGTATTAAAGAAAAATTGAATGCATGGTTATTATATACATGAATCCCTCTACCTAAATTGTAAAATGCATTCCCTTGGGTCAGGATTCAGGCCTTTTGAATGAGGCCAATATGGCAACATAGTAAAAATTATGTAAATTTTAAATATTTTCTTCTGTACTCTCACTCTCTTTGAACAAAAATTAAATCCATTTTTACATAATGTATCATGTCCATAACGTTATCTTCTTAATAAGTGAAATTAGCTGCCTTTGGTTCATGAGTTAAGGGTTTTTGGAGGGAAGGGGAGGGGGCGCAAATATTACTATATTGTGAATATGTATTTTTTAGGCCACTTGAGACACTCTGGTAATCTATTACTGCTGGTCGTACGTCAAAAGCGGGTGAACTTGTCAGAGGAGTGTCGGATTAGGGTTAAGATTCAAAATTGAAGCTTAAAATATAAACTTGAGACTCCCTGACAGGTTCATCTAAGGATGATGGTACTCAGGTGACCGCCAGGCCTGTTGGTCTCTTGATCTCTGTTTACATTCTTATTTAAAAATTCGACCCCATTGTGATCCAACCAAATCCAAAGGGTATTATGACTTAAACAAACTTGAATCTACCATATCTGAGGAAGTTATCACACAAGTACCCATTTTTTTGGCCAAATAGTTTTTAAAAAGATTTCATATATTTGTCTTCATAAATTCTTTTGTAAAATTATTCACCTCCATTGTGGCCTTACCCTACCCCCGGGATCATGATTTTAACAAACATGAATCTACACCAAATGAGGATGCCTCCACAGATGATACATGCTTTCTGGCAAAATAATTTTTGAAAAGAATTTTTTTAATTACCATTCAAAACTTTCTAACTGGTTTAATTATGCATAAATACTTATGGTTTTGTGTTTTAGCAATAAAGTAGAACAAAGAATTTCTCGTTTTTGGTGTTTGATAAGTGAGAAGATTTGAAAAAAGTTGGAGTTTACAACAGGAAGGTTCCTTTAACTTCAGGTTATGTTTTTCCTTTTAAAATGCCGGTGAACTTTCTAAAATTCAAAAGTAGGACATTATATCCTTTTTTTACCTGAAGGAGATAAAAACATTTTACTACATGGTTATATACACTGTATCTTTCAACATGACAAACAAAATTGTTTAGTATATACATTAACATACAAGCTTTTGCTATTAATGTGTATAACCTTTGTAAGCAATTTTTTGTCAATGAAGAAATGTGAACTTCATTCTTGTTTATTGCTTAACAACTGATAGCTAAGTCAAGAGGGCAACTTTAAATATAGATTTATGATAAGGCTGCATGATAGTGTACAAAATATATTTCAACAATGTAGTATGATATAAATACGCACTATTGGATTTTTATTTGACTCTATATCATTGGAGTTTTAAAATATTATAAGTAACAAGTTGCATTTTTGAATTTTTAAGTGGGCACATGTATCCATCTTAGAATATATTGCTCAGAGATTCCTCTGCAATGGTTTGATTTTAGCCAAATTCCGAAGGAGGGGTCGATTTAGTGTTTTAGCATTGTGTTTTTGTCTGTTTGTGTGTCTAGTCTCTCTGTTTGTCTGTAACAAATTTTCGTCAAAGATTTCTCGGCAACTATTAATCGCAGATATTGAAATTTTAATACACGGTTTTTGTTTAGGTATTCCATTTGGTGGGATTCATTTTTGTTCCACTCAGACGTCAACTTGTTTTAAGAGGCCGCCCAAGCGAACATCAGGCACATATATAAGTATGCGTCGTACATCGATTTTTTCGAATTTTTTGTTTTCTCTTTAAAATAATTTCTTTGTATTCCCTTTTGACCCACAATAATGATGATTTGTTAAAAAAATAATTAAAGTGTTTTTCGGACGGGAAGATATATATTTCATTCGCTTATATAAATCATTGAAACCATATACCAAGCTGTGGGCTTTAAAATCAAATACATTGTTATTTATAAGGATTTGTACTTTTTATTAATGAAAAAAGTATTTTGACTCTAAAATAAAATCAGTGGGAAAAGCTTGCGTTTAAAAGTTGTAGACAAGTATATTTTGTTAATTTCTGATAATTTCAGTTACCTCCCTTGCTAAATGAATATTTGGAGGCTTAAAAACTTAAGAAAAAAGCAATAAATTTTCAACTATAAATAATTCATATAAATTCAATTATATTGCTTATGATGGACGTAATTTTCTTTTACGCTGAAATATATTTTTAAAAAATATTCAGTGCGGGTATATTTCAAAACCAGTGTAAACAAAGATGGCCGCCGCTTACGTCTGTGCACAGCATGCTGCAGAGGAGATTGTTTTTCGGTGTTTTGGTGAAGATGTCTCTCAAATACCATTGGAATTTAAATCAGGTGTTGACAGTAATAGTAAGCATCCTGAACTTTTTATTGAAACTGAGATGAATTTCTGTCACCAGACGAATTTAAACAAGTCAGCAAACAAACTATAGATACACAGATGTTCACATCCGCTCAAAGAAGAAAAGCAAGAGGTGTTCACCTGATGACGACAGAGGACATGTTATTTCTTGACAAAGGGGTAGTTTCAGTGGGGTCAGGTAAATAACTTGCATATAGTATAGAGAGAGAAATAATTCTTTGCAAAAAGAAAGTACAACAATAATCATAGAGTTTTTCATGTGGTTAATATTGGGGAAAATATTTTGCCAAATTTTTTTTAGGTAGGATTGTGTAGAAAAGTGGAGTACTTTTTTCCGTTATTAGGTCAATTAAGTCTTCATCTCTCTAATTTTATTATTTGAAAAACCATTGCTTTGTTAAAAATTGAAACCACATGATTTTGTAATGAAATGACACGTTTTTATAACATACGCGTCAACATAAAATGTGGGGTTTTGTTAGCGCAGCAATATTATTTAACACAGCACCTATTGACCTTTTTTTTTTTAATTATTTTTTTAATTTATATCAATATCAAAGCACATATGAACATAGAAAAAGTACATAATTTCTGCTTTCACTATTTTGCTTTAAGCACATTATATTGTAGAGAAAAATTACATAAACAAAAATTATGCCTATCAAAGACTATACAATACATACATGTATATCGCACAATACAAACATAGCCCTGTATAACATTGTATATAAATGTGCAATGAGATTGGGTTTTATGGAGAGGATAGATATAGAAAGGGGGATGAGTAAATGATGGTAGGGGAGGGGATGGGGTATATGGTTTTATGTTTATACTAATAAAAATGTTTTAAGAAATAAAGTTTTTGAAATATTATCATTTTATAATAACAGACACTTTTAGTTGATTACAGATATCTTACCAGTATCTTTCATATTCATTATATTTACTATTTTTTAGTAGTAAATATTTTTTTATATGAAACCTATCTATTATCATTTTCTCTAGACAACCAAAGTACAGGAATGGAACTGTCGTTTGCTTGTATTTAGATGCAAAAATGTACTGTTTGACAGCAAGAATAAGTAAATTTTGCAGTCTATAAATGTTTCTATTTGTATATTTTCCAAACAAGACAGATATTTTATCAAAGCAAACTGAGATATTAAATTTATTCAGCACCCATTCTTCTATCTTAAACCAAAGCTCTTTTACATGTATACAATCATAAAAAAGGTGTTCAATTGTTTCCTTATTGTTCTTGCAAAAAGTACATAATGAAGAATTCAAAATATTCAACTTGAAAAGATATTCATTCGTTGAAACTATTCTATGGAGTATTTGGAATTGAAGCCACCGAATTTTTGTTTCTTGTGTAACTTTAAAAGGAAGTTCAAATATACTTCTCCTTGTTTTTTCTGAAAAATATTTCCATTAGCTTGCCATTTTGTCACTGCTGTAATAGTTGTTTTACTATTATATACCAGTAATTGATACATATCTTTGCATCCTTTTTCATTTTTAAGAAATACTAGACTTTGACCCGTGCGTGCACAGGTTGACATTGCATATGATATCGGAATAATCTAATATTATTCTAAAAGAATAATCTGTGTCTCGGGACAGGCCTTCAACACAGTTAAAATGCCTCCCATATACCCGTAATGTAGCAAAAAACTGCAGAATCGCTCCCATTTTGAGAAAATTATTGAAGAAAATAACAGTCAAATTATTCATAACAAACCATTTTGAGGCTGTAAATTCGTTTTATCTAAAAATTTAATTCATATTAATGAAGAATTCAACACTTTTTCACCAACGTGTTTTACTCGCTTCAAATTTACACACCATGTAGACATTCGGAACTCTCGGGATTTTTCATATCAAATGCACTGAGTTAGTTATCTCCCGTATTTTCTTTGATGAACAGAATATATACATGTAGCAAACATTCAATGAAAATTTACACGTATTTGTATTATCGTTTCTGAGTTTATCCATGCAAATGTGATATTGTGGAAACATAAACTAAATAAAGAGCCTCCCGTGATTTAGCATGAATGTAATGCGCATGCGCAAGATTGTAAAATCCAAAAATTCCAGATGATTTCCGGATTTTTAAAAGGAATTTTCGTTGATTATTAATTAGCGAAGCTTGATTGAGAAAAAATAAAAACGAATTGGTAATCTTCAAGTACCAATGATGTTTAAAATATATTAAACAAAAGACAGTACTTTTCCGATTTCTCGGTATTAAAGCCCAAAAATTCGAGTCTATTATTTTAATATAGTAGTATAGATTCTTATAGAAGAGGGGATATGTGGCCCAAGTGCTTTATCAAAAAGTGCAATATGTTTTGTTCTCGAGGTCACTGCCTTTTTTATTCCACAATATTCAATAAAGTTTGTTTTTATATTCATTTCTAAAAATTGCTCGTAACTTAAAAATTTTACATCAGGGGTAATATAAATCACACAATAAGAAGATGCCTGCATTAAAGTAGTGTTTAAGATTAATAGGTTTATTTTCTATTTATTCACACCAAATGTTCATTTTTGTTTTATTAATATATTCTTCAACCTAAGCCCAACATAAGAAAACCTCTTTCCAGAAAGGATTTGTAATAGTCTTACATATACCAGAAACAAACGAACATTCTCTTTTCCACAGATTATCAGTCTTACAATGGATTATTGACTCGAGTAGTGAAACCCATTTACTATTTGAATGCAGTATTCTTCTGATCCATGTGTATTTTAGTGCAGTTATAAATTTCCTGTAGTCGATCATTTTCAACCCACATATCCATAATCTTGACAAACAGTGTCTTTTTTAACTTTATGTATTTTACTGTTCCATAGAAATTCAAACATTTCGCTCTCAAGATCTTTTAAAAAATTATAATTAGGCATTGGCACGAACTAAGTGGTTTAATTTTGGTATAATAAGCGTCTTAAAAACAGTTAGTCTGCTTATCGGGGTCATCCTTCTTACTTTCCATTGTTTAAGTAATTTTCTAATCCGATCAACTTTGGTATATAGTTTAAGTCAATCATGTCTAACAAATTTACTGAGAATTTTATTCCAAGTATATCAAAAGTATTATTTTTCCAGTCAAGTTTCCATCCTGAATGATGGAAAACTTCATTTGAATTTTTTTTACTTCCTATCCAAATCATTTTGGTTTTTAAGAAATTAATTCTTAACCCTGATATGTTTGCAAAATAATCTAGGTCTTGGAGAATGTCATCCATAGATGTTGGTGAACCATCCAATATTAGAGATGTGTCATCTGCATATTGAGAAAGTTTATATTCTTCTCCATCAATTACTATACCCTTAATATTTTGGTTATTTCTTATAATTATTCCTAAGGTTTCAGCACACAGCAGAAACAGATATAGAGATATTGGATCACATTATTTACAATCTGGAAATATATACTCTGAGATGTGTCCATTTTGAATGACACACATTTTAATGCTGAATTCTAAAGCTGTGAATATAAAGTTCCAAGAGATTGAGTCAAAAGCTTTCTCAAAGTCAACTAACATCAAGAGGTCGGGTATATAATTGTATTGAAGTAAAGTGCATAATATCATAGACCAGCCTAATATTTTCACCTATAAATCTGCCTTTTAGAAATCCCGTCTGGTCTCTGTTTATTAATTTATCAAGGACAGTTTTTATTCTTTCAGCAATGCAACCTGAAGCTAGTTTATATATTATATTTAATAGACTGATAGGACGCCAGTTCTTTAAAAATTGTTTAGGTTTTCCTGTTTTTGGGAATTGTAGTTGTTTATACGAGTCAATGATTGCTCGTGTAACAAAAATTCCAATATCCTTCCAAAAAAAACTAAAAAAATTCACAACTAAAACCATCCGGCCCTGGACTCTTGTCATTTTTCATTTTTTAAAGAAAATTTAGTACTTCAGCACTAGTTATCTTCCCTTCTAAAGAATTTGACTCTTCATTGCTTAATTTTGGAACATCATATATGTTTAACTTTTCTTGAATAGTAATAGATTCAAAAGATTCTCTACATTTATACAATTTTTCATAAAAAGTCTTTGTTTCATTCAAAATTTCTATCTGTGAGCAGGTACGTGAACCTTTCAACCATTGGTATTATTTTGCATGTATAATTTCTAGATTCCAAGTTAATAAAATATTTTGATGGTTTTTCACCCTCTTTAACCCATTTTGCTCTTGACCTAATACATTGTACTTTAAATTTATTCCTTCTTATATCATCATATTCCTTTTGTTTCTCTGTTAAAGTAATTAAAGACTGTTCCGAAAGATTTTGTTCCAGTTCAAGAATCTCTTTTTCCAAATTTTGCTCTTTTTCTAACATTTTCTTTTTTTTTTTAAAAGAGGAATATGATATTGTTTTACCCCGAATTTCCATAGGTAAGGTATCTAAAAAGAGCTGATCATTAATAGTAAATTGAATGTCATCAAGCTTGATAGTTTCTATATTTTTTCTATTATAGATAAGACAGGATTATTCAGTTTTAACAGAGTTGATAATCTTTTAAAAAATATCTACATATTCTTTATCACATAGTAGAGAGTTATTGAATTTCCAGAATCCTCTACCCCTTACAAATTCATTTAATTTAAATTATAGCATTACTGGGGAGTGGTCAGAGCGATAACTATTATTAAGGTCTTCTGTTTCCAACGGAAGACCTTATACTGATTCTGATGGTAATTCTTCATTATTGTTATTCTTCTTCTTCTAGACGTTTTTTAAAACCTCAATAACTTATTTGTTTATCATCCGATTTCATTCAAATTTTCAGGGTATATTGTAAATTGAGTTTAGTTTCTATAGCACAAAAAGATTTGAAAACTCCACTTCCGGTTTTGAGTTATTCTCCTTTTTCTAAAATTTTAGGGGCATTCGTTTCCAGACAAAGGCTCCGAAATGGCTCGTAGCAAATAATTTAAAGTTAAAAATCTTTAATATTGGCACTTTGAACATTGTCCTCTGATTTTTGTATTTTAGTTTCTTCCAATTATACCACTCGAATTTTTAAATCGAAATCTATGGAACGCCTCAACTGCCTTATGTGAATAAACTTCATTATATGATTATACTTTAACATTACGTGATGGTACTTTAACATTATGTGATGGTACTTTAACATTACGTGATGGCACTTTAACATTAAGTGATGGTACTTCAACATTACGTGATGGTACTTCAACATTACGTGATGATACTTCGACATTATGTGATGGTACTTTAACATTTCGTGGTGGTACTTTAACATTCTTCATTATATGATGCTACTTTACTATGCGATGGTTCTAAAAATAGGGAAGCGTCGCCTCGGGATCGAAATACATGTACGCTAAAACTGTAGACACCTGGATGCCTATAAAGTTTTTTTAACACTGGGCTGATTCTCTGTTTCAGAGATTGATCAGATAGGACTAAGGTCCACTGAGACTAGTTTAGATCAACAAATACTACTGTTTGATTGAGTGTTGCCTTAAACTTTTAAAAGGGTCATTTTAAATTTTTAAGAATGGCTGCTTGGTTAGACCATTTGGGCTCCCCATCAGCACATGAAAATTAGGGGGTACGAAAAGTCCCCCAGGGGATTTTTGGTTCAAAAATGTGCATTCAGAACCCAATCATTTGGTCAGAGCGGACTGCTAAAAATTTTAATAGCACCTAAACAAAGAATTCTGTCATTAATGTCAGATTGGACTTATAGGGATTGACGGGCTCTCCCTGTGTAGGAGTGGGCAATGTAACAGGCACGTAGCATCCGCCCCCCCCCCATTGCTGTTGAATCTGATTTTAACAGTAACTGTACTGTTGAATAAATCAGTGCTTACACAGGCACGTAGCATCGTTTTTGAAAGAAAGGGGGAGGGCAGACTCATCCTAAAAATCTTAACAAGCAAAAAAAAAAAAAAAGAAAAAAGACAACTTCCCGAAATTATGAAAATCCTAAGGATCCTAAGGGGGGAGGCTGATGCTACGTGCCTGTTACATTGCCCACTCCTACACAGGGAGAGCCCGTCAATCCCCATAAGTCCAATCTCTAACATAAATTACAGAAGTCTTTGTTTAGATGCTATTAAAATTTTTAGCAGTCCACTCTGACCAAGCGCCAAATGATTGGGTTCACATTTTGGACCAAAAATCCCCTGGGGGACTTTTCGTACCCCCTGATTTTTATGCGCTGATTGGGAGCCCAAATGGTTTCACCAAGCAGCCATTCTTTAAAATTTAAAATGACCCTTTTAAAAGTTTAAGGCAACACATAATCAAACAAAAGTATTTGTTGATCTAAACTAGTCTCAGTGGACCTTAGTCCTATCTGATCAATTTCTGAAACAGAGAATCAGCCCAGTGTTAAATTTTTTTTTACAGGCATCCACGTGTTTAGAGATTTGGCGTACATGTATTTCGATCCCGATGCGACGCTTCCCTATTTTTAGAACCACCGCATAGTAAAGTAGCATCATATAATGAAGAATGTTAAAGTACCATCACATATTATTATACTTTTCTGTTAAATACTGAAATCTGATTGGTTTAGACGCATTTGATAATCCGTTCTCTTACCCTCAGCGTTAGCAACACGCTTGGCAACGGGCCGATAGAACGAATTGTTACATGCGCGTAATTATGCGCGTACGGTTCGCCGTTAAATTCATGTCATTTCTACATAAAAGCAGTAAAATTTTCTCTAAAATTTAGACATTCAGTATAATAAAATAAATAGTGCCTGTTTGGG
>WFKH01003881.1:49326207-49342449 GCA_016163765.1 Magallana hongkongensis
GAGAGAGAGAGAGAGAGAGAGAGAGAGAGAGAGAGAGAGAGAGAGAGTTGAATGAACTTGACTTCATGCATCATGCACTGTATATATGCTATCATTTAGCATTTTAATGTTCAATAATTTTTTAATCTTAAAGCTTGCATGAGTATATTCTCTGTTTATTTATTCCAAATTGCTACTGCGATTTGTATGTAAAGATATCTCAAAATCTTGGGTAAATATAATTTAATATATTAATTAGTACAAACGATTCTTCTGTTTATATGTACTGTTAACATGCAAATTCTGATATCGCTTAGCAATAATTTAAAGTAACACTGTCCAAGTCTTTTGTGTAAACATAGCATTTATAAATGAAATTTTTTTTTCATTCTTGTGCACTGCTTATTTATTTAAAAAAGTTCAACATGCTTGACAGTCAGCTGGGTAATTTAAAAATGTTGAAAAAGAGGAAAATACATTAAAAAAAACCACACTGATTTTCATTTGATCATGGATTGGATTCGGAAAATAGTTAAGGGGGTGTTTCAAAGCAGACTGTCCATGTATGTCCAAAAACGGGGGTGGGCGAATATGTCTGACTCTTCTGCTAGATTCATTGTGGCTATATAAAGGGATTAGATGTGACTTAGTCTAACTAATATTGTATTAATTAATACCAGTCTGTTTATGTTAATTTTTATCAAAAAAATTCAAAAAGCTAACCGATTGAAAATAGAGATAACATTTCTTAGTTCTTACATTGTATGCTAATTTCAAAACAGTTGTATGCATTCATTTTAAAACTTTAGATTGAACAAGTTACTAATGACACTAAAAATGAGGAAATAATGAATTCAAACAACTACTGAGAAGAAATGATTTGATATATTTGTACATTATGGAATTGATATAAATGTTTTGTTTTCAAAATAATTTTAAAAAACCTCAAATTCACTAGTTCCAATGATAATTCAGATTTGACTTTTTTGCACTCTTTAATAAAAAATAATTATCTTCTTTATTTAATACACTACATCTTCAATATAAATATCCCACCAAGTTTATTATCAGTTTAAGAAGAAAAATTTAGGTATTACTTATTGAAAACACACACATAAATTGGATTTGAAAAATACATTCAGTTTTACCCTGCATTAGTTATCATTCCTGAATCAGTGATTAACACATTTAATTATAAATCTTTTTCCT
Source organism: Magallana hongkongensis (assembly GCA_016163765.1). NCBI lineage: Eukaryota > Metazoa > Mollusca > Bivalvia > Ostreida > Ostreidae > Magallana > Magallana hongkongensis. The sequence continues at coordinate 49,327,396 of WFKH01003881.1, forward strand.
CAAATTTATGTATATGTAGTTCATAAAATAGTGAAACCCCTTAAAAAATAATTTGAATGTATCCTGGATCATCCATATAGTGAAATGTTCAACTAATTTTTTTCAGTTGTGAATAGTTTTAGCAGAATTAAAACCAAGATTTCAACATTTTTTTGTAAAATAACCTTTTTGCACTTATAATTATTTTAAATGTTGGTTTTTGATGAGTGATCAATATCTCTTTCATCATAAAGCATTTCCTTTCATTAAAAAATCAGCATGTATTAAAATGTAGTCAATATTTGTGACATGAACGTTGTCACTCACTGTCTTTTTACATGATTTGCAAGGAAAAACTTGTGTTTCAATTTTAAAAAATTGGTAACTTTTTGCAACTGCTTCTATGAGACCGATACTGTTCCCACTGAACTTATTTTTGTCTCTCAAAATTTCATTACTCATGTTTATAAAGATGCCTCATTTTGTCCTTTCATGAAAATGTATTGGATTTTATTGAAATTTCAAATTTTCATTAAAATACCAGAATTTTTTTTTTTTAAATATACACTAACTTTGATAAGGCATACAGTACCGATCAGACCCAACCTAACAGAAAGTAAACCCCCAACTAAACCCTGGGTTTACTCCGGGTTTACTAGAGTGGACCCAAAGTAAACCCAGAGTAAACCCAAAGTTAACCCAGAGTGGACACAGAGAGTAAAACCCAGCCAGAAGTATACCCTTGTAAGCAGACGCTAACTGTGTATTCGGAATATACAGGGGCAGGAATTACAGTCAGTGGGATAATAAGATAAAAGACGGGTCTGCTTCACACTTTAGTGTGTAGAGTTGACCTCAAAAGCAATTTCCAAGTAAACCCAAAGTAAACCCCGAGTAAACCCAAAGTAAACCCCGAGTGGACCCAAATTTTCAAAAAGTAAACCCAGAGTAAACCCCAAGTTAACCCCAAAAGTAAACCCAGGGTTTAGTTGGGGTTTACTATTGTGTTAGGTTGGGTCTGATCGGTACTATATATTTTTGTTTGAAATATATTTATACTTTAATAGCAGGTTAAATTGAATTATTTAGTGTGTTCAAACTATATAATATAATTTAAATTTTTTTTATAGAATTTAGTAGTTTTACAACTTATCAAACTTGACAATATTTTTACAACTTCTGTGACCTTTTCGCACTAAACATATTCCAAATTCAAATATAGACATATTTCTGCCTAGTTAGGCATACTATGAACTTTTTCTTTTACATATATTACAATCATGTTAAAATAAAGTAATACACTAAAATATATTAGAATCTAAGACATAGCATGTGCAAAGCTCTGCCTGAATTTTGCTTGGACAGCCTCTTAAATGACGATTTTGTTTATTTTAAACTTCAATTTTCCAAAAAAGTTCTTCAAAATATATTTCAGCAACAATTAATCGCAGATGCTTGAAATTTTAACCCACTTTATGTTTTAGCATGCTATATTGTGGGATATTTTTTGAACCAATCAGAAGTTAACGTCTTGATAAATGACGACTTTGGGTTTTTTTTAGCCAAAATTTTTGCACGAAATGTCTTCAAAGATTTCTCAGCATCTGTTAATCGCAGATGCTTGAAAATTAAACACGTTTTTTAAGGCTGGCCAAATAGTGGGATTCTTTTTTTAACAAATTAGATGTCAACTTCATATCATCATACAACCTTCGGAAAAATTCGCAAAATTTCATATTTTTGGATTTTTCTTAAAAATTATACAGTTTAAATACTTTTTTCATTAAACATTTATTAAGAGTTATATATTTTGTTTATAAAAAAAAGTTATCTAAATTTTTAAGCTATTTTTTTTATATAAAATCTATAGAACATGTATACCACATAGTTTAATATATTTTTACAAGTTGTTTTTTGCAAATATTGAAAAAAATGAAATACACCTAATAGACATAATCAAACAGTCATTAAAAAGTATATATTCATTCAAACTGTATTATAAATTCAAAATTTTGGTCCTAGCTGGTAAAATCTTAGGAACAAGTGCAGCAGTGATTCCCCTTACCGTTCCGACAAGTCATTTTCCTCCAAGTTTTTTTTGTAATATTTATGGTTTTCCTCTCCTTTGAAAAAATGAGCTATATATTTTTATTATACTTTCATGTTAAATACTGAAATCTGATTGGTTTAGACGCAGTTGACAATCCGTTCCCATACCCTCAGCGTTAGCAACACACTTAGCAACGGGCCGATAGAACGAATTGTTACATGCGCGTAAATTATGCGCGTACGGTTCGCCGTAGAACTCACGTCTTTTCTATATAAAAGCAGTAAAATTTGCTCTAAAATTAAGACATTCAGTATAATAAAATAAATAGTGCCTGTTTGGGAGGCTACCAGTTGAAATTTTTTTTTTGACGTTGTTTATTCAGGGTTTTAGTAGACAAATTCGGATTGTTATTAAGTTCAATGTGATGAGTAAAATTCGTTCTATACACAATCAGTATTTATGAAATGAATTATCATTGACATAACATTCGATATTTAAGGTCTTCCGTTTCCAACGGAAGACCTTACTATTATTGTGCTTGTAAGATTATTCTTATTTTTCTTTTTTTTTTCTTTCTTCCTAGACGCGAACTTTGAGGCTTCATATCTTGCTCATTTCTAAACGGTTTTTGCTCAAATTTTCAGGGCTTTTAGACATTACAAAACACTATCTAAAACATTTCATAAACTTTAAAATTACTCTTCCGTTAACGAGTTATTCCCCTTTTAAAATATTTTAGGGCCTTTGGTTTCCAGACAAAGGCTCCGAGACTATGATAGCAGGGAATGGGAATCCAGCAAATTTGAATATTTTTTTTTTTGACGTTGTGCACATCGATTTTTGTTTTTCGATTACGTTTTTTATTTAGAAAAAGGTAGGGGGTCAAAAAATAGGATTCCAAAAAGTGCGAAAATTTAGACATATTTTTCTCTGTATCTTTTAAACGAAAAATATTTTGTTAAGACATGTAGAATAAAAGTTTTGCAGAATGTTAAGGGCTTTTATTTGACACCAAAAAAAGGGCTGGCCCCTAAAATTAAGGGCCAATAGCGCTTGAAAGTTTTTGCTTAATAACTCAAAAACGGTTAGGATTTCGATATGCCTGTCGCTGGAAAAGTTGTTTGTTGGGATCTCATAAAGGTCGTTACAATGTTATTTTGTTGGTGATTTGTGTTGTATGAGTGTAAAAAGCTGTACATGTTAACATGTACCTCATTTAATTTGGCAAGTTAACGAAATTCTATGTGCGTGCAACTGGCATAATGTTACCACAGGAAGTATGCTGGTTTATACAGGAAATTTCTTTTTAGAATAGATTTTTTTTTTAGGAGTTTATGTCAATTTTGTTAAGTTCTTATAGTGCACAATCCCTAAAACGAGAATCGGAAAACAAAACAAAACATTCTTCTTCCTTTGTAGTAAAACACAAGTACGGATTTAAAATAAATCTATGTATTACATTTGAGTTTTCATACTGCATGCATTTAAAATCTACCTTGAATCAGAGCTGTGTGTGTACCGTTACGTAAGCTATCCCTCACCCGCGGCCTAGAAAATCGGTCACCATGGTCGCGACGGTTCTAACTAGCGGTCAGCGGTTATCTAATACACGAGATTTGCGTCTCTCATATATGAGTTTATTTAGCCGCGAACTCTAGAATTGTTTTAGTTTATATACCCGTAAATAAAATACAAGATCTGTTTTAATTTCTTCATGTTATAAGAGTTGTCCATCTTGTTTTTATTTAATTAAACATTAGAGTGTAAGAAGACGTTCTGAAAATTTATAAAGGCGATATTACTACAAATCGGAAACTTCGTCAGTCTTAAATTAATGGTTGGTTTGTAGGTCTAAAATGTTTTTAAATCTATACAAATATTGTTTTAAATCAACAAACAACCCACAAATAGTAAAACTTTTAAATGATGACCATCCCTCGCACATGGCCGAGGAGATCCTGCGTGAGTGGACAGGTTTGTGTTCTTCTACATGTACCTTATCACGCGTGCATGTTTCAGACTTTTGTACGAACACAACTATTTTCTTTTATTATGATTTCAACTATGATATTGGTTTAAGATGAAAAGATAAATTTATTTTACATGTACAGTTGATTTAGCAATGATTAATACGATTGCGCACAAGGTAGTTTATTATAATCAAAGTTTCATGTTTGCGGTAGGTGCTGGCACGATAAAAGGATGTCCTGAATTGAGGCTTCGGATTTTTTTTAATTGGCAAAAAGATAATCAGATTTGACGAAAATCATTTTTTGGCGACTTCTTCTTATGTGTAACATTTTCACTTTCCCACCCGTTTGTTTATTCGGTCAGTCTGTGTTAATTCAATCGCAGCGTGCGACCGAAAATATTGTGTCCTTCAGCGCACACAGCTGAGAACATCTATAGCCCCAGTCGGGTTATGTTTATGGCTGCAGATCATCAATTGTTATGTAATTGAGTAACAATGTGTCGAAGGTTAACGAATATTATTGAGTATCGAAGTGTGCTTTCACTACAGTGGTCAATTGTTAAACAATAAGGCAATTATTCGAAGTCAATCATTTTTACATTATACATGTAGGTGCGAAATCGTAATCGGATAATGTTGCTAATAAATCAACCTGTTGAACACGCTAAACTTCTACAGATATGAACGGAATAATACATTATACTTAAACGTTTTAAGTCAAAGGAAAATTGTTCTCGGATTAAGAAGTTATGAAATACGACTACATTACAAGGCCGTAACTACCATTGAGGCAAGTGAGGCGAATGCCTCACTGAAAATTTTGAGATTTATTTCTTTTTATTATGTTAAAAGGCCTTTGAAGTTTCATTTTTTTAAAAATTTGTCCTTTAATGAATTATTTCAAGCATTAGTTCCCATTTCCGGAAATCGAACACTCCACTGTAGGTGTGTTTGATCATTTCGTCATTTATGCATAGTGTATAATGACGTAATGAAAATATGGATCTGTGGTTGAAAACAGGATCTTGTAGAAAGTCAAGTGATTCTGTTCCAGAAAAAGGTTGGTGTTGATATTTATGATACCAATGAGTCAACGGAAACCTAGATAGATCAACATGTTATACTTATTACATATGTCATTGTGTCCATTAGGTCTAACATATTGCGTAATTGAACTTGGCCTTTAGCCTAGGGGTTTAGTTTTCTCCAGGTGTAAAATAATGATCGTATTTTTATTTTAAAATATATTGTGTGATTTTTAGAATACCCTTCTTTTACGAAAGAAGGGTATTTCCTTATAATTAAGTATAATACACTTTGTTAGTCGTTGTGAGAAGGGAGGGGGGCACTGTCTGCGTTCCGATACATTGCATTTCAAATCATATGTACTTATAACATTTCACAAAATAATAGATACAAGGGTAATTATTCATATGAAACCAATTTTATACTTTTAAACATTTCCAGATATTACTTTAGGTGATGATAGTAATGTACCTGGTCAAAGTTGCAGTAATAATGAAGAAACAACGTCACCTGTACTTCAAAAGAAATTGAAAGTTAGTCACAGTATACAAGAACTAGACCCTTGTAATTTTAAAAACAAGACTTTATCTGAAAACGAAAAGCTTCGCATACTTTCTCAAAGCGCATCCTACACAGACTCATACAATTTTCCAGCAACTAAAGGTCGAAAATATTCAAAAGATTGGGAAAAGACCTTCCCATGGTTACGGTATTCAGCAGAAGAAGATTCTGCATACTGCTCCTACTGCTTAATTTTTGGAGAAGCTGAGGGACTATTTAGGACTGTCGGTATTAATGACTGGAAAAATGCAGTCGGCGAGAAGAGGGGTAGTCTTAAAATTCATGAAAAAAGCAAAATTCATTCTCTGGCAAAAGAGAGAGCCGAAAATCTTACTTCTATTTGTCTAAAAAGAAAATCAGATGTACACACAAGTATAAGTAAAGCATATGAAGATAGAGTCAATCGTAATCGCCAAATACTGCTGGCAATTATTGATGTAATTGTGTGTCTTGGACAGAGAAACATTGCATTACGAGGAAACTGGGATAAAGCACCGAAGAGGGAAGATGGGAACTTCCAATTTTTTGTGGACTGGAGGTCTCAATTTGACCATGTTCTCCGGGATCATCTAAGATCTACAGGTCCCCATTATTTATCACCAAAAGTTCAGAATGAAATTATCCGTTGTTGTGAAACAGAAATAAGAGAGAAGATTGTTAATGACTGTAACAACTCTGGCTTTTTTGCCATTTGCTGTGATGAAACCACTGACGTTAGTACCAAAGAACAGATGTCTATATGTGTCAGATTTGTTGAAGATTCGTATATCAGAGAGGAATTCATTGGATTTGTTGAACTAACTAAGACAGATGCAAAAACTATTTCACAGAGCATATTGTCCTGCATGGAACAGTGGGGACTGGATATCACAAAGCTAAGAGGACAAGGCTATGATGGAGCCAGTGTGATGAGTGGACATGTCTCAGGAGTGCAGTCAAGGATAAGGGAGGTGTCCCCAAAAGCAGTTTATGTTCAATTTAAATTTAGTTGTGACTCACAGTTGTAAGACAGTGCATCCCATTCGAAACATCATAGATAATGTTGTGCAATTGACTTGGTTTGACTGCGCTTCAGCCAATCGCAAAAATATATTAAAGGAAGCAATGGCGAATGACTCGGACTTACTACAGCAAATAATAGAGGTGACTGAAGAGTATGATTTTAGTGGGAAACTACTACAAAATGCCGGAAATAAGCAGTATCTCCAACCTCTTAGTGAGACACGATGGACAGCCCGAGTTGACTCATTATCTGCGATTATATCTAATTATTCAAATCTCCATAACGCGTTAATAACAATCGAGGAAAACAGTAGCGGGGAGTCAAAGGTTAAAGCTGGTGGTCATGGACGATTGCTAGAAGATCCTGAATTTATAATGGGGATAACAGTTGCGCAGTACGTTTTGTCGTATCTTAAACCTTTGACACTCTCTCTTCAGAGGACAGATTGTGATATGGTCATTGCATTTGATAAGGCACAGAACACCTTGACTACGTTACGAACACTTCGAACAGACGAAAAATTTTCTGAAGTTTTTCAAAGAGCTCAAATTTTTGCAGATAGTATTGAAGTGTTGTTGCAACCTAGAAGGAGGACTGGACGACAAGTACACAGAGACAACCCAAATGTAAACACTGCAGAACAGCTTTGGAGAGCAACGATATATTACGCGTTTTTGGACCATGTCTGCACTGAACTTGAAAGGAGATTTCCAAGAGAGCAGCGGCAAATGATGTTGGGTCAGTTTTTAGTTCCATGCAAGTTTAATCAATTAAAGGACTCCATGATCGATGACTTGAAGGAAGTTTTTGGGACAGACCTACCTGATTCAGATAACTTGAGCCAAGAAGTAACAAGATGGAAAATGAAATTCCAAGGCCAGGAAGATGTACCAAGAACTCTTCAGGAAGCTTTAACTCAGGCTCATTCTGACTTCTATCCAAACATTAGACGTATTTTTATCATTCTAATGACACTACCAGTTACCAGTCTTTGCTGCGAAAGATCATTTTCGTCTTTACGAAGACTGGAAACCTGGGAGAGAGCAACGATGGGAGGGGACAGATTGTGTGGCCTGGCGCTTTTATATGTTCATAGAGATAAGTCTATTAACAGGGAAAATATTCTCAAGAGGTTTGATGAAACTGGGCATAGAAAAATTGGTCAGCTACAGTTCGATAACCAGTAATAAAAATTATAAATCATGTAAAATTTTTATAACTGGTTATCGAACATCACGTAAAAAACGATACAATTTGAAAAATAAACACAGAAAAACATTAAAGTGTAATCTTTATTTTTGCGAAAACCCAGGAGCTTCCGGGGGGCTTCGCCCCCTTGGGCCCCCCCCCCCCCCACCAGGGCGCTGCCCTGGACCCTCGCCTCACTAAAAATATAGGTCTAGTTACGGCCTTGCATTATGCAACGCAGTCGGTCGCCATAGAAATCATCAAAGTACTGCAAGTGTCGACAGATTTCTTGTTTCTTTGAAATACATGTACCATGATAGTTCACTACCAGAGTCAAGCTAGCCAGCACTAACTCCAACGCACTAACAAAAAATTAGTTAAAATTATCGACTATTTTTCAAGCGTTTTCCGATCCCGATGTTAAACAACTGAAATTATTAGGCCGCCTTGCACCCAAACTAGGACTTGTGCTCATAAGGTGAGCCCAGATTCCTCGGGGACGGGTGTACCCTCGAGGATTCCGGCGCCAAATTAGGCACTAGTGACAACGATTTCCGGCGCCAGGGCGCGGAGTAGACCTTAAGTGAACAAATTATTTCTGTAATGTAGCGTTCTAAACAAGACGTCCTCCAAACATTGAAAGCTCTTACTTCAAACAAAGATTGCTTATGACTTAAGTGTTGACTTATGCTCATAAGGTGGGCCCGGATTCCTCGGGGGACGGGTAATCCCTTGAGGATTCCGGCGCCAAATCAAGCACAAATGACACCGATTTCCGGCGCCAGGGCGCGGAGTAGACCTTAAGTGAACAAATTATTTCTGTAATGTAGCGTTCTAAACAAGGCGCCCTCCAAACATTGAAAGATCTTACTTTACACAAAGATTGCCTATGACCTAAGTGTGTGTTATGATTTTGTTTGGTTATTTTGCGAAGTTCAAGGTCATTGGAAGAAATTTCATAAGTTGTATTTGCTTTATACTGTTTTTAAAAACACTGGATATTGCCTTTTCATTTAAAGATTGCTGATGACTTGAAGATGTGTCATGAACTTGACCTCAGTTGTGCAAGTTCAAGGTCGCTTGAAAAATAAATGCTTCTTTCTTGTCTGTCATATCTACATGTAATATACATGGAAATGATTAGAAGCTAAAATTTGACCCAAAGATTGCTTCTGACATGTACTTAAATATGTCCCGACTTGAACTTTGATCATCTGTGCAAGTTCAGTGTCACTATAAGAAAAAGAAGCATCCATTATTTTCTACTAGATAAATACTTTAGTTATGATTTTGTTTTTTTTTTAGTGGGGAGGGGAGGAATTATTTGTGAGGTTGCTCACAGAACCGCCAGTTAGTCCACTGAGAGCACTCTCCCCCTTTCTCGCAACCAAAATTAACTTAAAGGAAATTGAATTTTGGGGCATTGTTCCCCCTCCCCCAACACACATTTTAGTGGAAGGCAATATAAATTTTTATGGCAAATTGAAAGCAAATTATATTAAACAAAATAAGTTATAGCTGCCTCACAACTCCCCCCCCCCCCTCCCCTACCACTACCACGGATTAGATTTTGAAGATTAATGTTTTCTTTTATTGGCTTGTTAATACATTTCGGATAAATTTGTTCCCCGAAACAAAAACGATGCTGAGTGCTTGCATGGCCAAACGTTATACGGAGAGTTGTCCCTCCCACTGAGCACCTCTCGTACAGCGCACCCTCAGGTTGGAGAAGCCGTCATCATTTATTTTTGATTTTCTGAACTTACTTTTATCATATTGACAATCCTGTCTGATTAAAATCACCACCCTTCTGCCTACACCCATCAGGGTCTGATAGGTATCGATAACAATTCATCTTCACATGACCTCTACATTTGCACACTACCTAAATATATATCTCATTTACCAAATACGTGACTTTATCTGTTAATGAGAGGTGCAACTCTTCAATACTCAGTCTGGGGGTTACATAGAAAGCAGGATTAAAATAATTTGCCTGTTTCCATTTAAAAAATTCCAATACATTTTCTAAAGCCCTGATTGGTCAGAATTTTAGGTCGGGTGAAGATGACCCCCTATCAATACCTGTCAGACCCTGTAAGGAGAAGAGGGTGCTTTTAATCAGACTGATTGACAATCCTTTTCCGACAGGAAGCTGCAACGGAAGACCTATTCGTTGCTTTGCAACAAGCTCGTTTCTAGTTTTTACTATATTATGGAATTAGGCTCAAACAAAAGTGGACTTAAAGCAAAACAGAAGAAATTCAAACTAAATTTTTCAAATATAATTTTGCATATTTACGTTGTTTTACCTCAATTATTGGAAACAAATTCGTATGACATGCAATACAAATGTATTGAAAAATGCCTAAATTCGATAGAAGGCGCAATACTGGTATCGCAATTTTTTTTACATTGACCTTATATAAATTATATGCCAACAGAATGAGGGCAATATAATTAGGTTAATACTATTAATGGTTTTGTATTATCATCATCCAATTTTGTGTTAAATTGAATCAAATTGGTAGGGATTTGAAAACTGATAGAGGGAATTCGGAATGGAATATTTCTAAAAATTGGATCTAAAAACTTAAAGTTTTGTATCTGTTACTGCCATTACCATTCATAAAATGTATTTTATTTTTAAAAAGTTTAATTATTTTTGGTATTTGCACAATCAAGAAAATCTCAATCATGGTGTAATATTTTAAAGGATTTTTCAAAATTTTCACAAGATATTGAATGGCCATTAACTCAAAAAGTAAGTCATTGACCTACTTTTTCTAAGGTGAAAAATACACTGTAACACTGCAATCAAAGGTCTATAACATACACTAGACGGTTTTTAATTATCATCAGTGGATGTTGTTTCATTTTGAGTAAAGTTCGTCCTTAAATGTCGACTTTGCTTATTTTGTAAATTCACACCAGAGCGGGGGTATCACTAGGGAGCATTGGGTTACAGATATGTTGTTTTAATATCTTATGCCATGAAAATTTCAATTAAATGCTAATGTTAAGATTTGCTATGCTTTGCTTTAAAATTTGATCAAATATTCATGTTTGTATAAGCGACTTCAAAAACATTTTTTGGGGGTAAAAGGCAATATGTAATTAAAATTTTACTCATCTGCAATTCATACATGCAATATATATGTATCTTTTGTAATATACATTGATGAATTATCTTTACAAAAACGTTTCATGCGCTGCATGAAGAACGGACGTCATAATGCAAACATTTTGTCAAAAGTTTCTTTCGAATATGATACTCTTTTTTTTTTTATAAATGCCGGCTGATACATTTGTCCATAATTGATTACAAAACAATTTCACCATTTAAACTTTTAAATGATATCATACAATTGTTTTCAAAAAATATAAAATTATGTAAATAAGTTGCAGTCATATTTTATCATAGAAGCGATAATTCTTAAATTTTTATACTTTGACATAACCACCAACACTCATTATAGATCGAATTGTAAAATGACATTTTAGATATATTCTTACCTTTCTCAACCTTCAAATCAATTTCGTTACTGTAATAGGCAAATTTGTGAAAAGCTAACATGAGAATATATGTCCCACCATCCGACTCATTGCAATTTCTTATTATTAGTAGATAATCTCCATTCTCATTTCGTGTCTCTGTGTACTTTGGCAATCTAGTATCTATGTCATGGCTTCCACTTTCTGTGTTCCTTTGCCATACCACCCGACATACAACCAAGGAGCTTATGAATTTTGCCGTGATTGTAGCATCTTCACCAACGTAACATTTATTATCCTTTTTATCAGTACTTAATGATACTCTTGGAATCTCTGTTTAAAATAGAAAAAAGTGCATTTAGCAAAGAGTATTGTCACATGATTTCTTATGATTTGAGATTTTATTCATCGTTCATGGTATGGAAAACATTTTGAAATCAAAGTAATTATATTTTGACCAAATAACAAAATGAAATGTAAATGAACTATATGTAAACATATGCACCTTATATTTATAAATTGGTATACACCTTATTATGTTATATCGAGATTTTATCTAAAAGACTCTGTACCATTAAAAATAATTTTTTGTTTGATCTATATTTCTAAAAATACTACCAGACTGCTTCACATTTCGGGGCATGAAATAACCATTCAAAATGAAAAGAGGGAAGTAGATGTGGTTTGCAAGCTAACCTGAATATGACAATGCTATTAAGTTATCTGGTAGTCCCTCTTCCGATGATGGGTTACTTTGAGCATCCATTTTTAGTTTGATCCTGTGCGTTGGTTTCTTGGTTGTTCCCTTCAACACCACTTTCCATTCCTTGTTAACGGTTTAAAGTTTTGTAGCCTTAAAAAGTACAATTCATTGCTTAAAGAAAACATTTGATTAAAATTTTGAAATAGAAGAGTAAAGAGGAAAAGTAATTTTTCAAGGCATTAACAATTCTTTTGGAGAGACCATTTACGAAATATTTATGGAACGTAAAAGGTAATGTTTTTAATTTTTTTAAATCACCATTTTGTGCTTTACATGAATAATGTTAATTCAGTACATTTATATATAAAAGCGTGCACAAAAGTGCAATCACCTAACTTCGTTTTTATGATATTCTATATATGTCGTTATCTTTTCTGATATATTATTCCACTTTGACTGACGTTAAAATCAATTTTTTTTTTAAATTGAAATCCTTCCTATTTTTAAATGACATATTTAGAGGCAAATGTCAATCTTTTTAATAATCTTGTCTAGTAAATAGTAATTAAGTTCATATGTGTAAACAAAATCGCGACGATTTGCGATCGCATTGGTTTAGGGAAGAGCTTCGACAATAAACAACACTTTGAACTCTACATTTTTTATGAATTAACGTAAACATTCATAAACATATTTATTAAATACATATGAATAATTACTCAGCCATGTTGAAGCATTTTCTCTCACAAAATCTACAGTAAATCTATCAAATGTATCTATAACATCTCGCACAGTGTTAAGCTAAATATAAATATTTATATGACGATTTTATATTTTTTCTCATTCTTATCTACAGCACATCTAAATCACTGGAAGCTTTTACTGTGTAACGTAGCATTTACTGCAAAACTGAACTTTAAAAATTATGTTATCACGAACTATATATATATTTGGAAAAACTGCTATGGCGAGAAAGGAAATAAAAACCACTTTTATAGATGTACTAGTATTTTGATAGCAATTGACACAGATATGTACCATGAATTAAATAAACAAATGAGAGAAAAATCATCTAAAAATAAATATGATTTTTAAGGGTTTAAAGTTTTGTGAATGAAAATGCTTTAAATTTTTAATTAAATGATACTTGTATTATGTCAAAATAGAAACTTTTTTTTAAATACTCGGTGTTCAGAAAAGTAATTCTATTCTTCTTGTTTCAAACAATATAAATTGAAAAAAAACCCAATAAAATGATCAGAAACAATGGCAGAGTGGCTGTAATTTCGATTATAAGATACTACCTTACCTTTTTCCTCCTATATCATGGTATGCACCAACATGTCGAATGTATTGAATAGGTAGTTTAAAAAATAGCTCCCTTATAAAGTTGACAGAACTAAAAAACATTCAAATGCATCGTTCTTGATCATTGACTCACAATGTGCTTTAACATGTTTTGGGGCATTGAGGCAGTTTAATCTATTCTTTTTGAAACATAATGATGGATTGATTCTATTATGCAGAAGATTTTTATAGATTCAGTAAATATTCAAGACCACAGAACGTTTGTTTGATAATGAAGATATCATGCTCTACACTTTCCAGAGACATTTGCGGCCCTTCTGTATAGGCTAATTCTTAAAAACTCAACAGTATGCATTGTGAATTCCAACTGAGCGAAAAGTAAATGCTTAACTCGATTGATATTTTTAAAGTAACAGTAATCAAAGTACTTAAAGTCGGGTTCTTGTGCAATTGTTCTGTATTTTTAAATGATTGACAAGCAAGTTGAAGTGTAACTACATTGTGTAAAGAGAGTTGTAATGTCAATAAGGTGGCAATGTCTTCGTATATCATACTGTTCATAAATACGTTCGGTTGTTTTTTTTAAAATGAAATATAACTTTGCCTCCACATTGTTTTAACTTAATATAAAGTAGAAGAGAGAATTCGAAATAAAAAGAATATAGCAACTCTTACGGGCATGCGCCAGTAAGACTTCTTTGTGTGCATGCTCATTCACAAATTCTTATCTCATGATTCTAAAGTAATGGTCATTATTTCCTAAATTGCTATAATGTATATACGTATTGGTGAATTTTTGAGAACCTATTCACAAATATACAAATGCGTTGTCATGATCAGTGTTTTAATTCGTTTCTGCATGACTCAAACTAGATAATTTATATGTAAGATGTTTATTGATAAGCCTGTCCTTTTTTCATAAAAGATCTTTATACATATATATTAAATATCTTGAATGCGAGTTTGTCAAACACGCAAGATATCATTGCCGATTACCAACATAATTATACCAACCTGCAATAAAATTGTGTTAAATGACATCAGATAAGATTTAAACATTTTTATTAAGGTACACTCTTTGTAAGGCGGTTTTGCGGCCTTGTAACAACCGTTAATGATACAACGCCGCTTAATGATATAAATAGCATTAAGCGTTGCAATTGCAACGCTTAATGCTATAAATTCTTGCATTAACAGTTGACATCTTTAACCGTTAATGATAAATCGCCGCTTAATGATAGAATTGTATCATTAAGCGTTAAAAATGCACAGCAGCCTTAACGCTTAATGAAACAAGCAAATATCGACACCCTCAACCGCTAATGATACAAACTTTATATCATTAAGCGTAGAAGTTGCACCCTCTAATGATACAAAATTGTATGAATGATTGAAAATAAATCTTTTCATTTTTTTTTTCAATTTGCTCAACAATCATAATTCTAGTTTTTAAGATCAATTCTATGTAAAAATCAAAATTGTGTATAGGAGTTCCGGTGTAACGACGAAAAGTGCCCCCCGTAGAATTTGTACGGAGAAAACTGAACCAGGGTCAGTATTCTATGACAAGTAGAGTCCTTTTTCTACAGTAGAAAACCATTCCAGACCTGTATATCTACAATCCCCCACACGTTGAAAACTGACCCCCATAGAATTTTGACCTCACTTATAAACTTCATAGAAATTATAGAAATTAACGGCGATACGTGTAGCATTCATGTTTTGCGAATGTCCGGGAAGGGGGGATGGGGGGGGGGGGGGGGGGGGGA
>WFKH01003881.1:49342549-49362580 GCA_016163765.1 Magallana hongkongensis
GAAAAATTAGACAGAACTAAGTATGCGCCTCCCGTTTTACCCTTTTACATATATAACATAACTTTGAACAAAGCGATGTCTGTGTTGATTTTGAAGTACTTGTCAGCTTTGTTTTTCTTGAAGTACTTGTCAGGTTGCCTTGTGGAGCCCCTTCGCTAGGCCTTTTTAGGGATGTGCCCCCCTCCCCCCGATGTATATGCATTATGATGTGCTCGCAAGCGCTCCTTTTTTGCATTATGCCCCGCTTTGCTAAATAGGCCCCATTATTATAGCAGATGATGACAAACCTAACTTAATGACTACGTATAGCAAAATTTCAGAAGAAAAAACCAAGACTTCGACAAATAAAGCGGATTTTTTAATAGCTTCACTGAATGTCTGACAACCAAACATTACACCGTCACACTATCAGATTTATCTTACAGGTACACATAAGACAGCGACTCGCGTGTAAATTCGGAATTTTGGATTTATCACGATTACACTAAATTTATGTATGATAACTCTGTATCGCCGCCATTATATGTCAATTAAGTTGTGCAAGTACAGGCACGTAACATCGTTTGTTTAACGAGGATAGGACAGCTTAATCCGAAATCAGGACAATCGAAAAGAAAAAAAGGAAAGCATTTTTCGTCAGTCTTCAAAATCCTAATGGGGGGGGGGGGGGGGATTGATTTTTTCCTATATTTTTTTTATCTGCTTCCAAAGTCGGGGGGCTTCTTATATATTTATTATTTAAATTTTTTACTTGTAAACTTAAAAATGTTACCATGGGAGGATAGATTTAGAATTTGACTTCATTGTTTTAACCATAAACAAAGTGGCCAGCTCCTTAAAATAAAAGTTGGCAAAAAATAAACAAAAACAAACGCTTTTTTTGAATGAGGACTTTTGGTCTCAAGGCTTGACCCCAAATGGCCTAGCCTTAAATTTGGCCTCTACAAAAATTGTTGGCCTCTATTTTGTTTTCATATTTATTTACATATTTAATAATTTTATTGAATTTTATTGATTTAAGTGCAGTACACATGAAACATCACACTAGATGGCTTTTAGTCCCTTATAGTGATAATTCTATTGAAACATATTTATGACAACAGGTACATGTATGAGTCATTGATTCTAATAGACTTTGATCAAGTCTGCTTTTAAACTTTAAAGTAATTTAAGAATATAATACTGCCATTGTATTACCATGTTTTTTTTTCCAATGTACATTGTATTTAAACTCAGACTGCTCTCAGTATCTGCCAATACCTATATTAAATACTTGTTTGAGAAAAAAATAATTGCAGAGACCATTTGTTTTATTCCAACCAACATTAAAGGACACAAAGCGTTTTTCGTTGTTCAAATTTAGATATTGAAGTTCCTAAATTGTTTCCTAAATATACAAACAACATACATGCATGAAACTCTACTCTAATTAAAAGGTAATGATAAATGGCATCGCTGAATCAAGTTATTGGAGGATGCAATGTTGCAGTCATTCACAAATGACATTATTTAAACCGAATGCTGTTTACCTGACGGATGCATTTTGTCTAAAATAAACTTAATAACTAATCAGATCTATAACGAATCGTCATGTACACTGCAATACTGTTAAGAACACCCACCTCCCGACTTTCTGTATGCAGGATGCATCATGGTGATGATGACTTCGTTTTGTTTTTACTTTTCCACCTCCAAAACATATACATGTATATACGTGACATACTGTAAACGTACTACATTTGGCTGTGTATTCTATCTAGCGCTTTACGTGGAATGCCAACTTGTTCAAAAACTAATTTCCGCCAAATATCGTACACGCTAAATATAATACGTTTACAGTATCTCCTAGATTAAATGACACAATCATTTTGGAAAACTTTTGACTATAATGATATTTATACTGTACAGTCCTTATGTAATGAAAGTAAATTGAGAGATATATGTGAGACACGTGACGTGTCCCTGTTTTACATATTTGAAAGAGGATAAAGAAATAAAAAAAAAAGCCCATTACAGTTCAAAACAAAATAGAAAAAAGAAAAAAAAGCACAATAAAGAAACAATTTTACCATATATACTACAGTACTACAACTTATCACATATTTTTGCCAATACCTTTCATACTCATTATATTTACAGTTTTTTTTATTAGTACATATTTTTAGGTCAAAATCCATTTTATTATTATTTAATTCATGTATATTTGGATTTGTGTTACTTTTATATTTACAAGAAAAAAATGTATTGCCTTACAATAAGAACTACCAAGTTAAAAAAAATATAAATGTGTCTATTTTTATATTTTCTAAAGAGAACTGATTGTTTATCAAGTGTTAATAACAAAATAAACTGTCTCAAAATCTATTCTGCAAGATCAGTCCATAATTCTTTTACTACAGTACATTCATAAAATAAATGTCCAATATTCTCTTTATCACAATTTTAAAAAAAATCAAATTTCGGAGTTCTTCCTGTGACAACCGGAAGTTACGCCGAATGAAACAAAATAGTGTAAACACATGTACATACATAGGTGTTTTATCCCACAGAGTTTAGTTGTATAAGTATTTACCGTTTTTGAGATTTTGTGGAGACAAGTTTTTTTTGTTTTGTCTCGGGACAGGAAACGAATAAACGGAAGTGTTCGTTGAAAACAAAAATTAGTGATTCTTAAACATTTGCTAACGCACATTATTGTTTATTAGACTAACTAAAACTATCAAAGAAAAACAGTTAAACTCATTTACAATTTCATTTGTATGAAGCTTTGACAAAATGAAAACCGTTAAACACA
This sequence comes from Magallana hongkongensis, assembly GCA_016163765.1. Classification (NCBI taxonomy): domain Eukaryota; kingdom Metazoa; phylum Mollusca; class Bivalvia; order Ostreida; family Ostreidae; genus Magallana; species Magallana hongkongensis. The sequence continues at coordinate 49,345,344 of WFKH01003881.1, forward strand.
TCTTCAATCAAATGTCTATTGTCCATGTAAGTTTCGCATCTCGATCACTTACAGTTTCTGGGATCTTGCGGGTACAAAATTTGTTTTTAAAAAGCTACCTGAGTTAATTGAGATATCTCACCGGAAATAGATTTTTTTTAATTTAACATCACATAGATGACATATGTAAAGATTTATACTACTGTTTTCATTTTATGCAAAATACATTACCTATTAAATAAAATACGCAAAATATTTTTGAAGTGTTGCCGGTGACGAACGGAAGTTACAACTAAGAAAACAAAATAGTTTAAACACATCTACAGACTTAGGTCTATCATCCCAAAAAGTGTAGATGTTCAAGTTTTCTTGTGTTTTTTTTTTCATAGTTTCTTAGATCTGGTAGAGAAAAGTTTTTTTGTCGCGAGACAGGAAACGGACAAATGGAAATGAATTTTGAACAAATGGAAATGAATTTTGAAAAAAATGGAAAGAAAATATGCCTCGAGGTATTATCATTTTCTACCCCTCTTGGAAATTTCAGGAAAATCTCAGTCATCTCTGAGAAACTCTGTTGACAAAAAAGGGGGAAAACAAGAAAAAACTAAAAAACATTTCAATCACTATAAGGTCTTCCGTTAAAAACGGACAACCTTAAAGAGAAAGAATGAAAAACATTACAATCACTATAAGGTCTTCTGTCGGAAACGGTATACCTTAAAAACATTACAATCACTATAATGTATTCCATTGGAAACGGAAGACCTAATAAACAGTACAACCCCTATAGGTTATTCCGTTGGAAGCAGAAGACCTTAGTAAACAGTACAAGCCCTATAAGTGATTCCGTTGGAAACGGAAGACCCTAATAAACAGTACAAGCCCTATAAATTATTTCGTTTGAAACGGAAGACCTTAATAAACAGTACAATCCCTTTAAGTTATTTCGTTGGAAACGGAAGACCCTAATAAACAGTACAATCCCTTTAAGTTATTCCGTTGGAAACGGAAGACCTTAATAAACAGTACAATCCCTATAAGTGATTTCGTCGGAAACGGAAGACCTTAATAAACAGTACAAGCCCTATAAGTTATTCCGTTGGAAACGGAAGACCTTAATAAACAGTACAAGCCCTATAAGTAATTCCGTTGGAAACGGAAGACCTTAATAAACAGTAAAATCCCTATAAATTATTTCGTTTGAAACGGAAGACCTTAATAAACAGTACAATCCCTTTAAGTTATTTCGTTGGAAACGGAAGACCTTAATAAACAGTACAATCCCTTTAAGTTATTCCGTTGGAAACGGAAGACCTTAATAAACAGTACAATCCCTATAAGTTATTTCGTTGGAAACGGAAGACCTTAATAAACAGTACAATCCCTATGAGTAATTCCGTTGGAAACGGAAGACCTTAATAAACAGTACAAGCCCTATAAGTTATTTCGTTGGGAACGGAAGACCTTAATAAACAGTACAATCCCTATAAGTTATTTCGTTGGAAACGGAAGACCTTAATAAACAGTACAATCCCTATAAGTTATTCCGCTGGAAACGAAAGACCTTAATAAAAAGTACAAGCCGTTGGAAACGGAAAACCTTAATAAACAGTACAAGCCCTTTAAGTTATTTCGTTGGAAACGGAAGACCTTAATAAACAGTACAAGCCCTATAAGTTATTTCGTTGGAAACGGAAGACCTTAATAAACAGTACAAGCCCTATAAGTAATTCCGTTGGAAACGGACGACCTTAATAAACAGTACAATCACTATAAGTTATTTCGTTGGAAACGAAAGACCTTAATAAACAAAGACCTAAAGATACCATTATGTACTCCTTCTTGATAAAACACGATCCATAAAACTAGTTCTTTAGTTTATAGATAATATAATACTGATACATGTACGTCCTTGAGTTAAATGACGAGAAAAGCCCTGTCTGTAGCACTTTTCATTCCGCTTCCATTAATCAGCCGGTCTCCGAGGCAATCCCGCAAATATCACGCAGTTGTTTTAAAAATCTACATATTCAAGGTTTTTATTCGCTTATTTACTTGTGTATAAAGACAATCATGTGAAAGTGTGTATGCATTCGCTTCTGTTGTTTGATCACAGCACCATCTGCTTTTTTTTATTCAAAAGTTTAATCAATCAGTTTATTAAAAAATGTTTAAAATATGGATTAATTAATAGGGGTACTAGTGTTTCAGTTAACATCATAAATTACTTTTTCATGTAAATTTAAGAAAATGTTTGTTGAAATATTAGATCATTCTTGTTTAGATTATACTGTGTCTACATATATAATTTTCTTATCTAGTATAAATACAGTATGGATACACAACTAAGTCATTTATTAATATTCTTTATTTGCGCAAGATATACATCTTATTGCTTTATTAACAACAGTGTTATTTCTTTCATTTTTTACAATTTTGTATCATTAGAGGGTGCGACTGCAACGCTTAATGATATAAAGTTTGTATCATTAGCGGTTGAGGGTGTCGATATTTGCTTGTTTCATTAAGCGTTAAGGCTGCTGTGCATTTTTAACGCTTAATGATATAATTCTATCATTAAGCGGCGATTTATCATTAACGGTTAAAGATGTCAACTGTTAATGCAAGAATTTATAGCATTAAGCGTTGCAATTGCAACGCTTAATGCTATTTATATCATTAAGCGGCGTTGTATCATTAACGGTCGTTACACGGCCTACAAATGTTTCGAAATTTTAAATGCTTTTTAAATGCTGTTCAAAAAAATATTTTTCAACTTCATTAATCATTGGTTAAATCTATAATTTGATAATAAGGGATTCAAGGTTTCTGTAATAATAGTTAAAATTGTGCCATGATCTAATCACTAAATCCTGTGCATTGGAAACGTTATAAAACAGTTGTAAGTGGCAATTACTGCACAATTTGTAATAGACTTTTAAGTTTGAGGACTTCGGCCTTTTAAAATCCCTAATCACGTAATAAATAGATGTGTTAATGGTTCTTTTAAACATATATTGTTAAATCAACAACATTGATTCTATAATGAATTATAAAATCTTAATCGTTTTTCAATTATTTGTAATTAAGTGTACCAGACTCTTGGCCCCTAATTAAAAGGGCCAGTCCCTTATTCTCGATTTCGTAGGAAATATCTTTAATTCTTCCGCAACTTTTGCTGTATTTTTTCTAAGTAAAATAATAATTGATGTAAAGGTACAGATCAAAAGCGTATGAAAAATTTGATTAAAAAATCGTACACAATTTTCGTGCCAAAACATGCCAAAACAAGATCCAAGAAATGGTGCCACCTGCATAAAACAATTAAACACTACACAACTTCATACTATAGTCTACCTATCCAGAACTACTTCCGTTGGAAACAACAATTCTTTGGGGGGTTTTTCAAATAAAAAGCTAAGTCCGCAGTCGTCTCCCACAATGAAATTCACATTATAAGCTAATCGAGCGATATGAATTGAAATTATATCAATTTCGTTGTGGGCGACGGCTGCGGATACATTTTTCTCGTCAAAAAACTATGAGTACATTTGCCATTTTTTATCATTTTGAGTTCATCTAAGATGTATGACATAATGTTGCAGTCATTATTCTCTTTTGAAAACAGTTTATTTACAGATGTGTTCAATGTGATTAACTTTCAAATCAACTGACTGAAGGGCTTAACTAATTTACCGTTCATAATATACATTAGTACTTGTAAGTTCTGAAGAATACATACTACATTGTTTACGTTGCTTAGAATCAAAACAGTCGCAATTTCTGCAGACTACGGACTACGTCTACGAGGAGGCGTAGATCTATACCTTTATTTAGTCCGAAGCATTCCCTATTTTGTGAAACGGAACTTTGTCTGGTTTTGAGGTTAAGTCCCTCATTAAGTCCGAGCCAAGCTTACTTCTGATCGTAGGCCTTTTTAATAAACGAACCCCGAAGTTTAAAAAGGAGTATGTGAGAAATGACTCTAAATAAAATGGAATCACAAGTGGGGATATGCGTGTACTTTAATAAGACGTTCGTTAAAAGGATCAATTGTATATAACAAAAGAATTGACTTAGAGGGCGGGTATTGTTTTCTGTCTTTACAAAAAGCATATCGATTTCCGTTCTTCTTCTTGATTATAGGCCATACACAGTAAAATCTTAGGTTCTAATTCTTATAATGTATAGTGATCATCATTCACTGTACATTCAACTAAACTCCTTTCAGTATTTACAGCTATATTCGTTGTATGAGGGTACGTACCTGATGTCGGGATGACAAGGGGACGGAAAACCCTCACTATCTCAACCCAATTTTTTCTGTTGTATAAACATTTCTCCTGCATTTTCGACATATACACGCGTTCTTTTCGAAGATTGTACTACATCTACATTGCAATACTTCTCCCACAATTGTACCGTTTCCCAGAGTTGTTTTTAAATGGCAAACGCAGCAGTTTTTGCTTTGGCATTTTTTATCTTTTTATTTTGGCACTTGTCCCGAGCAACACAGAGTGAATGATGCTTGTCCTCAAACAAAGCGTGTTAACCAATATAGACCACTATAATAGAAACCAGTTTCCGGAATTTTAGCAAAATTCGACCCCAGGGCCGGGGTGTCCCTAAAAAATTCCATCTTAATTTATTCCTTTGAATAAAACCTATCAAAATATTTAGAATTTTTTTTAAGGGCAGCGGTCCTGAAAGATATCTGAGCCAAAAACCATGCAGTTATATACATAGCATTTTACTAAGGAAATGCTGTTTTTATAACCAACTTTGAAGATTATTAATAAAACTGCAAGAGCAATATGAAAGGTTCTAAATGCAAAGTTGAAAGATTTAGAAATATGTACGACAGAAAATAACAAAAACAAAAAAAAACCCCTTGATATTCAAAAGTTATTTTTTTCGGGAAATCCATCACCCCTATAGGTCAATTGTTTTGTTATTTGCAATAGATTTTTTAAAACTGTTCTGGTCAGAAAAGGTTAAAACTTGAATGTTAGCATTTATTAGTGTGTTAGATTTAAGACTGATTAAATCATTTTCCCCACGATAGATTGGGGCAGCAATGGCATACATTTAACATAATGAACAAATACGAACAAGTTAAACTAGAATGAAATATTGTTTCACAATATTGAGTTATTTAAGTTATTGTAAACCCAAGAAAGGGTTCAAATTGGTAAATATTTTCCTAATTGTTAATAATATACTTGGCACTTGTAATGTTTCAAATCATTAATATATGGTTGCAAGTTTTTTGATATAGTATATATTCTATTTTTTTTTCACACTGTGACCCCCAGAACAATATCAGAGTGCTTATGAAGGGTTCAAAGTTTTAGTAAGGAATATAGAAATATTAATTTGATCTTAGATTGATTCAATCTTTTATAGGAGTGTATGGGGGGAAAGTCTTTGAAATATATCCTTCATAACATTAACGGTTGATGGCCTACTTCCTAAGTTGTTAAATTCACGACCCCTGGGTCAGGGGTTCTTGGCCTTTGGGTAGAGTATAGACCCATAATGAAAATGTACTGAATTATATATTTTCTTCTGTAGTTTTCAGTCGTCGTGCATTGTTATAGTGTGCAAAATGTCCTGTACTTAACTTGTAAATATTTGCTGACCAAGGATTGAGGGATTTTTAGGGGGAGATGACAAATATGGCTGTATAGTGAATTTGTATTTATTTTAAGGTCACTTTAATCACTTAAGTAATCTATTACCGTTTGTCGTCCGTTAATAATTTACATTTTTAAATTCATCTTAAAACCACAAGGTAAATTGTCACTTGAAGCATGTTTTTTTTGTTTTAAGAATTCTACTTTTATAACCTGTGCGTTGTATGCTTGTTAAAATAAACTTTTAACTTTTAATCAAATGTTTACAATGTTTGCCCCATGGAGCTAGGGTACATGTATAGGAGGATTTCTCATATTTTAGCATCTCCCCATTTAATAAGTTATTGTTTTTCAAACGTCAAATAATAAAAGATGGTTATAGTCAGTTATATGTTTTGGGTTAGGATTTAGACTACTAAATGAAGCTTTATAAAAATGCAAGAACAATTCTGATTAAAATACAGATCTCTACATAAGCGCACAGCGGTAGAGATCTGTATTTTAATCAGATTGTGCAAAAATGAGACCCTCTGTCAGGTCAATCTAAGAGCTATGGTACTCAAGTGACCGTCAAGGCCTGTAGGCTTCCTGTTTTACAACATTTTTCTCATATATTTAGATAAAGCAAGATCAACAGTTTATTTTTAAAATCCTGATTAACATAGAATCACTGCTCGATATTTACTGTAGGCTTAGATAAATGTCCTTTCCTCTGATCGCAATAATTCAGAAACGATACGGTTGAAGTCACAGAGGTCATCGCATCAAGATAAGTTCACTAACTTTGTTTTGTTTAAGTACACCTAAGGATGCTGGTCAGTTTCTAAAATAAATAAAAAAGAAGAAATTAGAGATTTAGTACAGTGTACCTTAAAATTTTGAAACCCCTTTTTTGAGATTCCCTCCACTGCATTTTGCCCGAGGAAAACTTCCTCGTGACATCGGTAAAGGTAAAAGCTATATGAGCGGAATTGGAAATGAATTTTCCAAAGAAATTTGCCAGTCCTTAAAACAATCGCAACTGCGTTTTACTCGTAGGATTGTTTGCTGATGTATAGCTAGTACTTTGTCGGGATCGGGATGTGTTTTGTCACAATATGCCCCAGACATTCACTCTTTGGATACACCAATGAACACTTCGTTGGAATTGCTGTGAGTTGTTCTAAACAGAGTCGCTGTAAAACTTCAGAAAGCTCAGAAACATGTTGATCAAAAGACCTTATTGTCAGTAAAGACTAAAATAATATCTATTAGCATTTGAAACATTTTGAAACACCTCATGCATAAGACGAAAAAACAGTTGCTGTGACCAACCCAAAAGGCGTTATAGTGAATTGGAAAGACTTAAAGGGTCTGAAAAACTGCCAAAGAACGAGCAGAATGGTACTTGCCAATATCCCTCGGACAAATCTAACCGAGAAAAATACATATGATCCATCAATTTTCCAAATATTGCATCCACATCTGGCATAGGATCAATATCGAATACCGTGATTTGATTTAGGTCTCCAAAAATCAACACAGAATCACTAAGTGTTGTCCTTTTTAGAAACAACGACTATTGCGGATGAATATGGACTATCTGATTGGTTTAACATTCTTACTCCGTATCCGTCATAGGAAACTTGATTTGCCAAGGACTTACTCTGATAGGTTTAACTCTCATTATCTGTATTTCATGTCAAAGTACATGCGTATGATCTTGTACATCTGATAAAACATCACCATACCTGCATCAAATATCGTCAATATTTTGTTTCTCCTATCTGCTCAGAGCTTGATTCTCATCCTCATTTTTAGACGAATCTCGATACTGTACTTAAAAAAAACATGCTTCCTGTCACACTTTACATCCGATTTATCAATTTGTTCTGAATCAATAACTGACATAACACAATGGTTTAGAACGTTTAACATACTTTTTCTACATGTTTGCGTGATACGTGTACATGTATGCCTTTACTTTACATTTGACATCCAACTGATAGTCTACATTATGATCTTTATCCCAATTTGATATGGACCTTGCCATTGCATAAGCAAATTACTAGGAGATGGCAAAAGAACTAAAACTTTCTCACCTGGTTTCATTTTCCGCATTCTGGCCTTCTTGTCATATTACCTAGTGCTAATTCCAAAGTTGATGTGGTCTCCGAACATTCATTGAAACAGCTCACAACTACGCCATTTCTCCCTGTGTAAAACAGGCTAGTGGTACGCTCAAACAAATGCTTAAACGTATGTGTATAGAAAGACTAACAAATTAGGATACATATTTACCCACTGTGCTTTTAGTATATCGTGAGTTGCCCCAGGAAAGCTCGAGTGTGTTCTCTTTGAGTTAATATCCTATTATATTATGAACATGTCCCATTAACAGTATTATTTTACTGCAAAAAATCAAGTAGGAGGCAAATTTGAAGACCTCGAAAAAATTATACATATTATACATATTAGTGGAAAACTCCTGACATTACGCAGAGTTTTTTTTTAAATGAAAATAAAAAAAGGATTCTTCAAAATGTCGCGAATTAAATACAAGATTAAACAAATATGTGCTTTCCAAACAAAGGAACTCTTTATGACCTTATGTAAAGCAAATGTTTTGGTGAATAATTAATAAATATGTGTTGTATGTTTCCCAGAAAAGTTTAATGTAGCAAGTAAATTATGCGTTTTAAAGTGTACCGTGAAGCGATAAAATAATTAAGGTCTTCCGTTTCCAACGGAAGACCTTATACTGATACTGATGGTAATTCTTCATTATTGTTATTCTTCTTCTAGACGCTTTTTAAAGCTAAATTACTTATTTGTTTATTATCCAATTTCATTCAAATTTTCAAGGTATATTGTAAATTTAATTTAGTTTCTATAGCACAAAAAAAGTTGAAATCGCAACTTCCAGTTTTGAGTTATTTTCCCTTTTCTAAACTTTTAGGGGCATTCGTTTCCAGACAAAGACTATGGAATGGTCCGTAGCAGATAATTTAAAGTTAAAAATCTTTAATATTGATACTTTGAAAGTTGTCCTCTGATTTGTGTGTTTTAGTTTTTTCCAATTATAACACTCGAATTTTTAAATCGAAATCTATGTTTTGAAAATTGCTTAATTTTACTCATGTTTTTGCTTTGTAACTTTTTAATTTGAAATATTTCCTAAATACATATAGGAAAGAAGTTGTGCATAATTTTAAGGGCTTTTATTTGAGACCATACAAAAGGGGCTGGCCCTTAAAACAAGGGATCTACGCTTCTGGAAATTCTTTGCTTTATAACTAAAACACGGTAAATATTTCGATAGTGCTCTCGCTAATAATGTTGTTTGTCATTATCTTATCAATCTAAATGTAATTTAGTATTGTTTGGATATTGCGTAATATGAGAGTTTAAAGCTTAACATGGAAATTTTTGGATATGTCATGTTCTTATAAAAAATAAAACAAATAATGGAGCGGATAATTAAATAAAGTTGACAATTATTTGGTTTTCTTTCATTAATTTAACACAAGAAATAAAAGCAAAACGATTGAGCATATGATTATAAGCATACAATAACTGCAACAATTTAGAACGTAAGCTTTGTATAATGTATTTACGTAACTCATTCATCACACTTGGCCGTGGAGAGTTATCACGCCTTGAACGATTTGTAGTTATTTTGTATAAAAGCTTCGCACACTTAGCCTACCTTTAGGTAGAAGAACGCGAAGTTTATGTGTGTCGCCGTCAGACGTCAATGATTGAGCACTGTATATGAATTTTCCTCTTCTGTGTTTTATTATTTTAAAAAAACCCCTTAAATATCTTTATAATTCTGTATTTTCACTTAGTTAACATTTTACATGTACCTGCGATGATCCTACGTGCGACGACAGGCATTACGATGATCTTAGTGAATGCATTTAGATATTATTAAAATTATTATACATATAAATAAAGATTATCAAGCAAATATTCTGTTACAATCGACCTTTAGACCCCTGACTTTTGTGTACACAATTACGTAACTCATCCTTCGATCATAGGCCAAGGAGATCCATCGCGTGGGAACTGGCGATCTGCGGTCATCTAAATTACATAATCTTAAACAATGCTTAACCCAAGGATACAAACATGAATTCGTGTCACAAACACATCACCCCCTCTAAATCTGAACATTTTCGATTCTTACGGAACTTTAATTTCTTGATATATATTTATGATTAAACAGAAGAAAGCACAAAACAAACAAAACAAAAACATGGAACGTGCGTCGAATTTACTTTATGTACATGTTACCAAAAAAAATCCGACCGAATATGCCCCTTAGTCACATTTATTTAAATTTAAATGAAAATAAAAATCGTAACACCATGATCTTCCGCCTATTTTATAAAATCTCTCCCGTTTTTTTTCAAAATACATAAGTAAACTTTCTCCGAGAGAATTACTTTTGATCTTATAAAGAAGAAAAAACTGTCATGAAAATAAGGGTTTTGAGTATTATTGCATCGTTGAGAGAAGTACTATTCATTTCTGTAAATAAGGTTAATATTTAATTTAAAATTACATAGCAGTGTCTCCATAAAATAGCACCATCTGGTGTAAAATTTAGACGCTCACTTTTGCAAAAAATCTCCCGCTGATCTTTGATAGCTGATTATTATTTTGAATGTCCAAGTCTACACGTATTATTAAATAATATCAGACGACACACACTTCTGTATAGAAATTTTCAGAGATACCATCAATTTTGATTAATTACTTAATTTAAACAGCACGCAACAATTTTAAACTTGCACATAGTCTTCAAAAATTTAGAAGGATTAAAATGCAGAAGTTTTCTGAAGTTTTGTATGCGGATTCGTTTTAAAAAAAAATACAATTTTTGACATGAATCATTAGTACATGTATATAACAATGCTTGCTACCTTTTAAAAATTATACTCGCCAATAAACTTCTCATTGTTTAAATAATTTCTGAAACGATTACACAAACTGTGTTCGACAAATAGTTTACCTAAAACATTTTCAAAACATCTTCCGGTGTTTTTCAAAACATGTTTTCATACAAGCTTTCAATCACAACACGTTTTCATAACGAAAGCAGAACTGAAAAAAATTTAGTCATTATAATCGTTTGACACCAAATCATATTATTATATTTTCAACTCGCAGCAACAACGGAAGACCTAATCGTTGCTTTGCAACGAGCTCTGCTCTAGTTATATATGTGACTTTCCAGAATTCATTCAAATGTTTTGAATTAATCTACAGCTAAATACAATTGAACAAATGTACTTTAAAACGTTGATTAATGAAACTGCCGCGACTGAATATTGTAGGATACCACTCGAAGTCGAAAATAAAATATTGATTGACTCTGCGGTTTCATGATGACGTGCATTCTAAAAGCATTAGAAATTGAGGGAAAATGCGGTTGAGAGGGACAATAAACATACTACATGAATGCCCAAATAGTGAAAACCTGACAAGTATTTAATCATAACAAAGCCTTATTTGATCTCGTTACTTTGGAAAATCTACAATATCTTTAAAGCACAATAGTCCAATCCACACTTTTCAAAAGTTGTTCCCCTTTGCGGGGTCAACCTAAAGGTCAAAAGTAAAAACACAAATTTCCCTTCTTTATACACTCAAATATTTGGGCGTATTGTGATGAAATCGCTTTGAATTCTATTCATTCATTCACTATGTGGTGGCAACCCACACATTGAATGAGGCATTCTGGGGCAAACAAACTATACATCCAAAACGGATTTTAATGTCAAATGATATAGATACAAACATACAGATACAAACTTCTATACTACAAATGCTACTGTGATAAATCTACGGGTCCCCCTCCCCCCAAAGATGACGGCCAAGAGACATAGCTTTTGTAAAATGTGGATTGAGATTACAAAACTACGATTTTCCACATAATTATCCATGTAGGAAACTCACGACCAGTTGTGCATGTAAGCATTAAGTATTAGTATATGTATGCGATACTGGCCGCGGGTTATCGACGACAATAATTATCATACATGTTATATGACATATTCAAACGACGCCGCTGCCTGACAGTACTTTCAGTACTTTGATTTGTTTGTTTGGTTTTTTTTTTTTTTTGTTTTTGTTTTTTTTTTTGTTTTGTTTTGTTTTGTTTTTTTGTTTTTTTTTTTTTTTAGCTCAAATTCATTATTTACAGTCCAAACATCACTTGGCAAAATCACAAATTTTTTTTTGGGAAAACATCCTTCTGTTGTGCGAATGGAATGTCAATTCAGAAAAATTGAATCGATCTACAATATATATATAGACCGCATTGTTTCTTGTGATCCTATGTACCACAGCTTCATCAGTAAATCGTTTTTTATGTGAAAGTTGGGGTCTTCCGGCATCTGGTTCTCTCAGTAGTAGTTCTATAATATACTGAATACTTTCCAATATAGCTTCAAATGTAGTTTCCGAAAACGAAAGAAGGTCTTCAACTTTTCTCAGGAATATCTTAAAACAACATCTTGCATAAAGCTTCACAATGTATATTGTTTTCTTTGTTCCTGTCTGAACAAAAGTTAACACAATTAAATAACTTATTATTGGTAAGTTGTTGAATAGCATAAACTATTTTTAAAGGAAATTTTTAGTACAGCAGAAATGTAATTTTACATTAGGTGCTATGATGACAGTTCTTATAAAGTTATGATATATAGTTATTTATAACTCTAATTCATTATATTACGTATGTTATCTTATCACATGTATTTTTCAAATAAGGCTTCATATGGAGAAATGGTGTACATTTTACTAATTTGCATAGCGGCCATATTGTTATCACAATGGTGATTTTCAGTACAATAGAATATAAATAAAGAAATGAGAAAAATCACAAATTTTAAAAATATTTTGGAAATATTTTCTCCTCATTTGGTTTTGTCATTAACTACATCCTGGATCGGAATGTGCTTGTTTTGCTTATATTAGATGTCGAGATGGCGGTTCCTTTTGAATCTGAAAAATCGAAGCGGGGCGTTGTAGGAATAAAATGTGTTTTAGTGATAAAAGATGTCATGAAGGGATTTTGGAATTATTTATAAAATACTTGCGATTCATAGGTAAGGTTGATCCTCATATATTTACAAAGTTTTTAATGCAAACTATTTGTATCAGAAATCTTGACTCAAATTATAAAAGTCTTGTCGGTTCCTTTTTATTTTAAATTTAGCATTTTTCAAGATTATTATGTAAGCTATAGGACTTGCAACTAGGCATTTAGGCTTTATATTGAATCATGAGGCCTATTCCATATTTCTATAAGAATTGTCATTGTAAGTTGAATGAGATTTTTCAGGTTATCAATCTATTTTGTTTCAGGCTGATTTTTATTAACTGTTTATTTATTTATTTACTCATTTTAGCCGGTAAAGTCCTATTTTTAGATAATCTAATGGTTGAATAAGGAGGCATTTAAAGTGAATTTGAAGTGTGAATCACTCATTGTGGTGCCAAAAACATACACAGATAAGCTATGCATTGAAGTGCGTAATGTAGAAGTACCTGTCTATTTATTATTTGTTCGCTATGAACCAAGTCGGGTCTCAGAATGGGTCCATGAATACTAAATCATTGCATACATGTACCTCTGTGATACCACTTTGACTATAGACGCCCCCACGTCTACGGTCACGTGAATTAGATTCGGATCTCTCACTCTGCAGCTCCAGTGCAATAATCCGGGGCTTTATTGCGAAATATTGCCGCCGTAACCCTGTTGTCGGAATTATTTAAGAAACCTCGACCAATTCAAATCGGAACTTAATGGCCAGGGGGTGATGTATGGCTGCCTTCGGATGTATTGACAAGGACATGCACTCCATATACATTTCATGGTCTGATCCTAAATAAGAAGAACTTTAGAACTGAATTTTAATTTGTAGTGTTCTAGAAATAAAATGAATAATTCAGCAGTTTGATATATATTGATTTATTTTGAATCTTTGATATATTCAGAAAATGTATTAAATATACTTGTAACACATGAACTAACCCCCACAAAATATTTCAAATGGTGATTTAAGAGAGATTTATTAAAATTCTGATAGAGGTAAGAACGATTACTGTTCCAAAACTATCGATAGACGTCGATCGATTTACTTTCGTTTTCGTATAATATAATATAGACTCAGAGCATCACGAGCAGTTTTGGGGACTTTGAAATTGTTAACGACCAGTGACTTTTGCAGTTTTGTCTTCTTTGAACAATACCGGTAGTTTATCAAGTAACAGGGCATTATTTGCCACTCTCTAAAATCGTATTTTTCCAAAAGAAAAAAAACAAGAAAAAGAAAAGTAACATTAAGTTATAATTTGATCAAGTTTGAGTCAACGATAAAATAAATGGTACATGTAGTTTTGCTACATGTTTATCAATGTCAGCTCTTAGATATTCATACTACATGCATTAACTTAACAAACGCATGTCATTTTTATAATGATGACAAAATGAAGCGCATAATGTAGAAGTTCCAGTCATATGGATCTTGGGTTGGGTGTCTCAGAGAATGTGTCTACAAATGCTAATTCACTGATATATCGGTGATATTTCTATGTGCACGTGAATTAGACTAGACTTATCATTCTGCAGCTCCAACATGCTAATATATATCATATTTAGCTGATCTTCCATGGCCATGATAGGAAGATCCGATGGAGATAAGAGACAGCCACCTTTGATACGTGACATTGAGTGAACTGTGAAATATATATGTGTATGTTTGTGGGTGTGTATGTGTTTGTGTTGAGGGACCCCTCATAATACATCCGAAGGCATTGCTGAAGTGGTAAATCGACTTGCACTCCAGTTGTTTCAATCTTCAGATCCATATATAAGCAATACATTAAAATAAAACAAGAATATATGGTGTTTTATTTAGGAAAATAAAAATTTAATTTTGGAGTACGTACTGACGCCCTTTGAAACCCTGAAATATTGAACATATTAATTATGTTTAATTGTTACACATGAATTTAAGTGAAACAAATTAAACAAAACGAATTATAGCATAGTTTAGTGAACAATTTGTGAGAGGTAAGAATTTTAACTCTCCTTATTTTAGCCATGTTTAAAGTGCTTTCACTTTGGTGTCAATACTAGTTGTTATAGTCGATGTGAATGAAATTGAATTACATACAATGTATATAGTGTACACGAATGTGTGATTCTCAAATAAACTATTCTGACAAATGTACTTGATAAGACTGCTAGTATATAATTTATAAAATCAGAACAAGTCACATCTGAATAATTCAAAGCTTTCTGAGTTTGTACAAATTAAAAGTAAATGTAACTAAACATAGTCCATTTGATAATCTATTTTATGTCATAAATTCTTATAGAAATTAAGGTAAAACGTTGTCCACGTCTTTGAAATGATGAAATAAACCTAGACAATACTGTAATTGAATGGAAAGTAATGTATATTGCAAGACAATTCTGTTTGACTTCACAAGCCAATACAAACACATAACGCTTAAATACATATAGTTATACATTTGACAGTGTAAACAAGATTAAAACTTTAAAAAACCCTTTTTACAAATTAATTTTTTGAAAAAATATTTTTTCGTTCTTTACATTTCAATTCAATGAGAGAGAATATGTAGTCATTCTAAAATGATTCAATCTCATTATTCAACGAAGAGATGGACTACTACTAATCTTACTGATGTTCCAAAATGTTAAAAAAAACTTTTTAAATTATAAATCAAAAAGTGATGGCAATTAAAATAGTTTGAGTTGTTAGGGAGTTGACGCTAGCTTGAAGACTTTGTGCCGTATTGTAAAACTAAAGTCAACATAAAATGTAATGTATGCTAGTTTCGATTTAGTTAGGAGAAAAATATTATCTAGCTTTATTTTTGTGAAAACAAGAAAATATCTATTATTCAAAATTAGAATTTAATAAGATAAAATAAAATCCGTAGTCAAATGCTTATCCAAATAACTAAAGAAACAGGTTCTTTTAATTTGCATAAAACGTATAATTCTACGTCCAAAATGGTTTGGTAGATCTGATACTCCTTATTAATGATACAGTATCTCGTGGCCACATATAATAAATCGGGGCCGAGGATCTGATTTTAACCAAATTGACTATACATAGCGCGAAATACTTGTGTCGTGTTAAAGCATTAGGATGAGAATACATATTGTTTAATGTCTTTGTTACTTAAATCGTCTAGAGCTTGTGTTAATAATCTCATAAATTAAAATAGGGCTTGAAATTTCATATGGTTCACATACTCAACATGGATGTTTTCTCAAGGGGAATGTGCGGCCATCTTGTACATTTTAGGATAAGAATGTAAACATTTCTTGAACTGGCTTGTTTCTGCCCGAACCTGATCAAACCTGTTGCCAAAAGATATAAAAAGCAATAAATGTGAGATTCTACGTGTTGTTTTTTATGCAAATTATGCATACAAGAACAGGACAATGCATTTTTAATCACTTACATGTAAAACAGCTGACGAACTGCGCAGCTACAGACTTATTTTATTATTAACTTTGCCTCAAAATAGGGTACCCTATTTTTATCAGTCGGCATGGGATCTATTTTTAGAACAAGAAAAATCAAGTCTATACTTAGAACTCCTGTGTCTATGTAGACACATTGACGTTATATTTTCATAGAAAACAGTAAATGTCAATTCAAAAAAATCCGTCTTAAATTTTATATACATCTCTATACCTGTCTAATGTTTGTTTTATTAGTTTTTTTCAGTTCTATAAGTATCAATAAAAGTGAATT
Source organism: Magallana hongkongensis (assembly GCA_016163765.1). NCBI lineage: Eukaryota > Metazoa > Mollusca > Bivalvia > Ostreida > Ostreidae > Magallana > Magallana hongkongensis. The sequence continues at coordinate 49,361,755 of WFKH01003881.1, forward strand.
CTTTTTAGAAGTCCAAAAAAGTGATTGTCTTTAATTAACAAAGTGTACATTATATTTCAATGAAAATATATCTTCAATGTACCCCCATAGACACAGACAAATATATCTTGTGGGAATTGAGGCCGATTTTAAGAATAGGGTACCCTACTTTGAGACAAAGTTACAACTTAAATAAGCAAGCTTAGGCCTTTTTCTCAACAAATGGTTGTAGAGAGGACACCAATGAACCCCCTTCATATTTTTTCAGATTTTTAAATCTTCAAAATAAGTCTGTAGCTGCGCAGTTCGACAGTTGTTTTAAGTGATAAAAAAGGCATTGTCCTGTTCTTGTATGCATACTTTTCAAACAAAATGACATGTAGGACTTCATGTTTATTGCTTTAATATCTTTTGGCAACATATCTAAATAAAAGGATTTAATACTTACATTTATGGTCGTTTTTATTTTTCTACTTAATATATGTATTCATAGGAATGAATATTCATAAATTTAATTTCAAACGTTTTAATTTTGAATTTAGCGCCTTTCATACCTGGAGTGGGGAAAAAAGACATAGAAGAACCAAAAATTAACTGTTATAACTGGGAAAAGACGTCAATATGTTTTTAAACTTACAAACTATGAACGTGTACGAACACTTCAGAACGTAGGAGTAAAGCGGTCGAGATTTGAAAAAAGTCATCATAAGTATCTGAAGTTGGCATTGTTGAAAAGTACAAGCAAAAGATGGATGCTCTACATGTTCACATTAAAAGTTGTTAGGAAAAAGAACAATGAAAAACAGTGGGACGGACAACTTCGGAATGGACATTTTTCCGGCATTGC
>WFKH01003881.1:49394747-49406689 GCA_016163765.1 Magallana hongkongensis
GCTAGGTAGCCCAGCCGCGACCATGGTGACCGATTTTCCCGGCCGCGATCGAGGGATAGCTTGCCTAATGGTACACACACACACAACTCTGATTCAAGGTATATTTTAGATGCACGCAGTATGAAAACTAAAATGTAATACATTGATTTTTTCAATCCGTTTTGTGTTTTACTAGAAAAGAAAAAAACTGTTTTGTTTTCCGATTCTCGTTTTTAAGGACTATGCACTATAACAACTTAAACTCATAAAAAAAAGCATGTATTGTAAAAAAAAAATTCTAATGAATTAAAGCCACCGTATAAATCTGCATACTTTTAGTGGTAACTTTATGCCGGTTGTACGCACAAAGACTTTTGTTAATTTGCCAAATGAAACGAGGTACGTGTTAACATATAAAGCTTTTTACACTCATACAACACAAATTACCAACAAAATAACATTGTAACGACCTTTATGAGATCCCAACAAACAACTTTTCCAGCGACAGCCATATCGAAATCCTTACCGTTTTTTAGTTATTAAGCAAAAACTTTCAAGCGCTATTGGCCCTTAATTTTAGGGGTCAGCCCTCTTTTATTGGTGTCAAATGAAAGCCCTTTAGATTCTGCACAACTTTTATTCTACATGTCTTAACAAAATATTTTCCGTTCAAAAGATACAAAGAAAAATATGTCTTAATTTTTGCACTTTTTGGAATGCTATTTTTTGACCCCTTACCTTTTTCTAAATAAAAAACGTAATCCAAAAACAAAAATCGATGTGCACAACTTCAATGTCTCTGTTATTTAAATTCGTTGGATTCCCATTCCCTGCTATCATAGTTTCGAAGCCTTTGTCTGGAAACCAAAGGCCCTAAAAATTTTAAAAGGGGAATAACTCGTTAACGGAAGAGGAATTTTTAAGGTTATGAAATGTTTTAGATAGTGTTTTGTAATGTCTATAAGCCCTGAAAATTTGAGCAAAACCCGTTCAGAAATGAGCACGATATGAAGCCTCAAAGTTCGCGTCTAGGAAGAAAAAAAAAAAAAAAAGAAAAATAAGAATAATCTTACAAGCACAATAATAGTAAGGTCTTCCGTTGGAACAGAAGACCTTAATAATCTTACAAGCACAATAATAGTAAGGTCTTCCGTTGGAAACGGAAGACCTTAATAAAGACTTTAAGGCAGAGAGAACAGGAGAAAAGGAGGATCATCCGGGAATGAATTCAAGGATCAGACGTTTACAGACAAAGCTACCTCACCGGTGGACCTGGGGACTTGGAATTCTTGGAAAAGTGACGGCAAAGTGCAATGGGTGTTTACTCGAGAGACAGACTGAGGCATAACTGTATATGTGATCTCATATATTATTTTGTATAAATGTGTTTATATTTATAAGCGTATTTATATGTATACAATGTAATATGTATGTTTATATTGACAATTAAATAAAATTTAAGTTGATCTTAAGTTGGGGGGAATGTGGTATATCTATATGTATTTGTATATGTTTGATTCCGGAAATTTATACTCCGTTTATATTTTGTTTAAGACTATTGATTCCCTGTCTATTGTTATTTAAATTCTATTGTCTGTAAGTGTATAAATACAACCGTCATCGGGCATTCGAGAGACCCTCTTGTTGGTCTACGGAACAAGCTCTCCCCCTCTCCCCTTTTTCGGCATTCATTAAGGTAAATTTTCATTTCTCCTTCTTAGGTTATAAACGGAATCAAACAATGTTATTTATGTTCAATATTTGATTTTGCTTAATAAATTGGTAAATCTTCGTTATCTTTGTTATTTTGTAATTCAGAGGCAAACTGAAAAGAATGAACCTGGGTTGATGTTGAAAGACGTTTCCGTCTTGTTTATTTATACTACAGTATTTACAGTTACCTGGGGTTAGAAATCACGTGGTGAATTATAATATTCAACTGTTCAAAGTATACCGTTTACAACATAGAACGCAAACCCAAGAAGAAACAGTTTTTTTTCTCTGTTTAACCATAAGCGCATGTTTGTTTATTGATCTCCTTTTAACATAGGCTAATATATATAAATATACAAGTACCATTAAATGAAGAACAATAGACAAACATGCGCTGACTATGTATTAAGTCTGTAAAAAAGTGAGCATCCTTATTATCCTATGGAGATTCAAGAAAATGTAATGACCCATACCTATGAAAACGACTTCGTAATTTGTAAATTTGAACTTTTAATTAATGTAATTACATAAAGTTGCAGTTAAGACATTGGCACTTCCGCCAAATAAAAGAAACATGCACATATTAAACATTTGTTAGTCGCAATTTTAAAATATCCTTAAGTGCAGTCTTTCTATGCAGAACTAACCTTTTTTGGTCGAAAAAGGCGTCGTCGATCTAGGCCTTGGACTTTCATCCCTATCCTCTTTGGAAGATGAAGATGGAAGAGATAAACGATCTGGTGAAAAAAGAAAAAGGTTTCATTTAAATCAAGGCAATTTGTCCTTTCCTTTTAAAAAAAAAATTCACAAAGGTAGTTTTGATTTAATATAATAACTTTTTGAATTTGTTTTGCAAATTTATACATACCGTAAGCAGAAAGCCAAACAATTTTTACAAAGAGTTACATGTATGCTTTGTAATTGAATTCCAATCCTAGCTAAACAATGTTCCTCGAGGTAGCTTACTTACAAATTTGTAAATTTAGATATTTCTATCATTTGTATGAATTTTTATTAACAAGAGATTTTGTTAAATTGTTTTATTTTGAAGTTTTTGATGTCTTTGGCTTTTAAAATTGTAGAAATAGACATTTCCCGTGCCTATGACTTAGAAAATAAACAGGACGCTTACAGACCTTCATGGCAATCTGAGTACCATAGCCGCCCTTAGATTGACCCGCCAGAGGGTCTCATTTTTGCATTCTAAGCTTCAATTTGGAGTCTATTCCCTCATCCAAAACTCATCTGACTGTTACCACCGCCTTTTCTTATTTGATGTTTGAAAAAACATTAATTTATAAGGGGGGGGGGGGGGGGGGAGAGTCTGAGAAATTTCGGATCATCTATACCCTAGCTTCAGGGTCCAAATAATTGTAAACCTTTTGTAAAAAGAGACCTGCAGGCCTTTAATGGTAAATCTTTAATATTATTTAGTTTCATCTATGATGCACATAACGTGTATACAGTTTATTTCTACAAGCTTATGGGAAAATAAAGTAGACTTTCTAAAACAGAACACATATTAGATTTAATATAGCCAAGTGAAACTTTACCATGTGAATTTTAAGATGATGTTAAAATGTATAATTATTCAGAGACAATAAACGGTTTGTTTCTCTTTCTTCATTTTCATTATTAAGGTCTTCCGTCTTCAGCGGAAGACCTTACTGTTTTTCTTCTGTTTCTTCTTCTTCTATATTATTATTATTATTATTATTAATATTATTAAGGAACGACTCTTTTGTTTTTCTTCGGTTTCTTTCTATTAAGGTCTTCCGTTTTCGTTTTCGTTCGGTTTATTCACTATTATTATTAGGGTCTTCCGTTGGAAAAGGAGGGTCTCCTTGTTATTCTATTGTTTCTTTTAATTATCATTATTCTTTTTTCTTTTGACTTATTTTGGCTTAATATCTCAAAATGTGATCAACTGATTCGTAAAAAAATTTCAGGGATTATGGGAAATTGTTGTCTCTCAAAGCTATTAAACTCTCAAAGATAACATCACTACCGTTTTCTAGTTACGTCATTTTTTGATTTTTCAAAAAGTGATTTTGTCTAGAACTTTTCTCAAAAACGGTTGTTTATGAATACTTGAAATTTCCTGTGATTGTAATTCTATCGATTTACTTAGGGCATTATTACAAAAAGTTGCATTTGTCACTCCCGGTCGAAATCGGAAGTTATTTTAATTTTTAAAAAATTTCAATTTTTTGTGCAAATTATGAATTAATATGCATGTTTTACAGTTTGCAAAATTAAATCCGAAACTGGAATCCGTTTAAAAATCTGACAATTCATTGCAGAGATATTAGGCTTAAATATCGAATTTTACGGAAATTTTGATTCCGCAGTCAAGATTTAGAAAATAGCACACGATTCACTATAAAATTAACTCGTATTGAAAACAACTCAAGCTTTTCATAAAACCGAACTGTGATTTTAGATAGTTAGTCAGAGTGTGCAAAATGTTGAATGTGTGATCCTGGTTTGAAAATAGTGAAATTTCTTTCTACCTGAATCATAACAAAAACGAAGCAGGTGGAACACACAGTTGGTGAATGCGTAAATCCCAATATTAAGCCGAGCCTAATCGTCGCAGATTTTTTTCAGCTGTTGAATAATCGATCAACACGGATCATCGAATGAAGAGTGTGTAGAGATTTTAATATACCTATTTATTATAATAAATGTATTCAAAAAATACATGTTAATATTTGTACTCTGCCTATCAAACAGAAACATGTTTGTTTTAATCGAAATAATTTTCGTACAATTCGCCATGTCAACGCGCCTTGCTTTGATTGCGAACAGATGACAGCGGTGTGTCAACAGTTTCATGTGATGCACACATGTCTTAGACGTCGATAATGGAAAATGCAGCTCACATATCAATTGAGAGATTATAAAGGTACGTTTTAATATAGGATGTGTCGTGTTGACTTTTTCAAAATATTTGCATTTTTTAGTTCAGTGTAACATTATGTACACGTGTATGTTTGGCACATCACAGTTTTGAATCTTTATTTGTAATTTTCCTATCCATAAATGTCTTTTTTTGTATTGAAGTACACACATACACCGTAAACAATGCATTTGAAAGAAACATTCAGGGCCAATAACTGCTTAAATGAGACATCGGATCTTTTTGGTATGATAAACTGAAAGAATCTTAAAGTCTACTAGCTAATGACATTGCTTAAAGTTTCAAGTCTCTATTTCTTATGGTTTCAGAGTAGTAGCGATAACAAGCAATTCATATAATAAGGGCAATAAATCTATAACTACTTCAAGGCGGAGGCTGAAGGGCAATATTTTGAAAGGCCTTAAGAAGTCCTATTATATTTATGAAGAAGATTTTCTATACCACCCTAAACAATAGAGATATGAAAAATCAATAATTTTTCGATTGTCGAATACCTTGACCTTTAACCTTTATATCCATTTTGATCGGCCAAGGTAAACGCTTCCGTCCTAAGTGGTCCGTTGTCTCTATGATGAATGGTTCAAAAGTTGTTCGCTTTTTTATTGAAGTTTAGGAAGTTTCAGGGGCAATAACTACTAGGAGAGGACATCGGATCATTTTGTTATGAAAATACTGAAGAAGCCTCTAAGTGAACTAAAGACATTGGTAAAAGTTTGAAGCCTTTATCTCTTATGGTTTTAGGGGAGTAGTGATAACAAGCATTTCATACTTAAAGGGCATAACTTTGTAAGTTCGGGGGTTATCAGGCAAAGGGTCTTTGGAACCATAACTTTTAATGGTCAATTACATAAAGAAAAAATTGTTTGAATATATCTATTAATAAAAAAGCTGTCCCGAGAAAAAAAGAGAAAAAAAAATAATAAAAAACATAAAGAATACAAAAGGTCTTCCACCTGAAAAGTAGAAAGACCTGAAAATGATGCTTCGTAATGGAATTCCAACAGTGACAAAATCATGCTCTTTGACGGAGCTCACTCACAGTTTTGAAAGTTTTGTAAACTCTATAGCAGAGGCAAATATTTTTTCTCTCCCCAAATTAAGATTTTTTCAAGTTGTTTGAAATACATAATTTAGATAATAAACTGTTTAACTATTTTTGATTCAGAAGTTCAGAATCTATACTTATAAATTAAGACATTTTGCCAATAAACTACTTAAAATGCCTGCACCAGGGTAACTGCTTACACCTTTGGTATTTCAACACGTGTGAGATGATGTCCGTAAGCTATAATTGAATTTTAACTGAGAAGTTATTATTGTGAAATTAATCAAAAACCTACTTTCATTTTTGATAAACAAGTCCGAAATAGCAAAAATTAGAGTAAGGTGGTGCACACGCTTTGGCGGATCCAAGTCAGGGGTAGTTTGCATCAAAATATATACTTGCAATGAGAAAAGATTGAATGATTACGTAAAGAACGAATATATTAACTGGTAACTTATTTAGAGTATACATAGAAGTTAAGATTTGACAAATGTTGAACAAATAAAATGAGCCAATTCGTTTCTTGAATGCGCGATTTTAGTTTTGATGGATAGAACGCTTGCGAAGCACGACCTCTAGTATGCATTAAAAAAAGGTCATAGGAACACGATTAGAGGATATTTTGACAAATGGAAGGTATGAATGATTTTTGAGTATTTTTCCTTAAAAGTTACATTATTTGCAATATAGATTAAAAGCATCTTTTTAAACACATTCCATTAACACGGTTAAATATTTTAAACAATTATCAAACTGTCTGTAGAAAGCATGATAGTTCCAACGACAAATTAGTACTGACCTTTGTTGGTCAAAGAAAGCGATGCCCTAGGCCTGGGGACTTCATCTCTATCCTCTTTGGAAGATGACAACAGAGAAAAGGAGAGATCTGGTTAAAAAAAGAACGAGATCTCATAAAGATCTAGTTGGGAAAAAAGCTCGGAAGGCTACTTTTTTTAATAGAAAAATCACTTACAAAATTTTTAAAAACAGAAGCATGCTAAACCTGATATAATCAATAAGACCCTTTGGAAAAAGTAAATGTCTATATGATCATGTGTTTGTATTTAATAGATTAAATTAAGGTCAAGATCTAGTAAATAAAAGATGCCTACAGGTTTATGAAATCCAGGATATCAATTATTTCAATGATGCTTAATAACATCAACTTTGTTTAAGGTAGACCCAGCCTTTTAGATATCTCAGTCAAACCAAACTTTTTTAAATTTGAACAATTAAAACAACTTATAAACTTACTTAATGGGCCAAAATATTCATACCTTTGCACGTTTATTTTCCTACTGTGAGCTTCAGCCCACAAGGTCCAAAATTTAACAGCCAAATTTTAACACAATGAAGCATAATGTCATAATTTATTTAATTACGCACCAAAATACATTATGCTAGGTTATGATTTTGGAAAATCTAATGATTGCCATTAAATGCAAAAGGCCTATTAATTTTCTACATAAAATATACAAAAATATTACATTTATTCCTCACACAACTTTCTTAAAAAATTCGCATAGTGTCATATTTTTTTAACTTTTAAAAAAATTCAACAGTTTACATACTTTTTTTTTTTTTTATTAAATATTAATTTAGAGTTATATGTTTTGTTAACAGAAAAAAACAGTTTATCTAAAGTAACCAACTACTTTTTGTTTGATAGTCTCTTGAACATGTGTACCCCCTATTGTTAAATAAAGTTTTACAAGTGGTTTTTGCAAACATTGGAAAGAATTGAAATGTACCAAATAGACATAATCAAACAGTCACTAAAAAGTATATACTCATTCAAACTGTATTATAGATTTAAATAAATAGGGGATACTACTGCACTTGTTTCTATACTTGGTTCTCTCTCCTTTTGAAAAATATGAGCTATATATTTGTACTGAAGCCCTTAACCATACTTGCACAATACATGTACTTTAAATCAAATACATGCCATTCTAAATGATTACTGATGTGCTCAAAACTATAACAGAAAATTTATCACGCTGTGTAAAAAAGAACAGGATACGAAAGCCACTGGAGTCACCTTAATAAGGTCTACTCGGGCTTAAACGTTTGGTAAACACAATGAAAAATCATGTTTTTAAATATCAATTTCTATGTAATATGAATGAAATAAGTAACGAATCTCGCAGATTTGTCCATTTTTGACTCATGAAATATATATAGAATGCATACAGTCTCTCCAAAAACGGCATTTAACAAGCTCTTGACCTCCCATTAAAATTGATGTCAAATTGAATATACGTATCGGGATAACTTTTCTCATGATTTAATATAGAATGACAACAAGAGGCCAATGGGCCACATCGCTCACCTGAGGAATAATATATATAATAAAATCAGCTTAATGGAGTCATAATACAAACTATTTGGACAATGTAGTATAATACATGTAGATCCTGTATAAATAAAAATCATTTTTTTCCACTCGATATTCTTATGTTTATTATCATTAGTCCCTTTTCTAACAGGATGATTTGTATTATAATATCACATGTTGAGCATTGCAGCTCTCAAAAAGATCCTAAACAATTGTTTATAAATGGGATATAAACCTACATCAAACTCTGAACCCCTTGTGAAACCCAATCGTCCAGGAATCATCCAGAAGCTAAAATCTAAACAATATTAAATAATCACCTGGCTGATTAGTTTGTGAGAAGAGTTTTAAAGACTTACTCTTAATATTCCTCTGTAAAAATTCCACCCCCATTGTGGCCCCACTCTAACCCCAGGAATCATGATTTTTACAACTTTGAATCTACACTACCTGAGGATTCTTCCAAACAAGTTTTAGCTTTCCTGGCTTATGAGTTTCTGAGAAGACGATTTTTTAAAATTTACTCTATATATTCCTATGTAGAAATTCGATCCCCAATTGTGGCCCCACTCTACCCCTGGGGGTAATGATTTTCACAACTTTGAAACTTTACTACCTCGGGATGCTTCCACACAAGTTTTAGCTTTCCTGGCCAAATGGTTTATTAGAAGACGATTTTTAAAGATTTACTCTATATATTCCTATGTAAAAGTTCTACCAACCCCCATTGTGGCCCCACCCTATCCCCGGGGACCATGATTTTCACAACTCTGAATCTACACTACCTTAGGATGCTTCCACACAAGTTTCAGCTTTCCGGGCCAAATGGTTCTTGAAAAGAAGATTTTTAAAGATTTACTCTATATATTCCTATGTTAAAAATCGATCCTCCATTGTAGTCCCACCCTACCCCTGAGGGTCATGATTTTTACAACTTTGAATTTACACTACCTGAGGATGCTTCCATATAAGTGTCAGCTTTTCTGGCCAAATGGTTTCTGAGAAAAAGATTTTTAAAGATCTGCTCTATATATTCCTATGTTAAAAAGTCAAACCCACATTGTGGCCTCATCCTACCCAGGGGTTCATGATTTTCACAAGTTTGAATCTACACTACCCGAGGATGCTTCCACATAAGTTTCAGCTGCTCTGGCCTAACGGTTTTTGAGAAGAAGATTTTTAAAGATTTAAACTATATATTCCTATGTTAAAAGTCGACCCCCCATTTTGGCCCCATCCTACCCCCGGGGGTCATACTTTTCACAACTTTATATCTACACTACCTGAGGATGCTTTCACACAAGTTTCAGCTTTCCTGGCAAAATGGTTCTTGAGAAGAAGATTTTTGAAAATTTCTCGAAAATGTTCATTAATTCCTAGTTATCTCCCCTTGTAAGAGGGCTTGGTCTTTAATTTTCACAACTTTGAATCTCCTTAGGCTAAGGATGCTTTGGTTGAAATTGGCCCAGTGGTTCTTGAGAAGATGTTGAAAATGTGAAAAGTTTACAGACGGACAGATAGACAGACGGACAGACAGACGGACAGACGGACGACAGAAAAAATGTGATCAGAATAGCTCACTTGAGCTTTCAGCTCAGGTGAGCTAAAAAACTGTTTCATTTTGAACATAATTCTTTCAAAGCCGAAAAGTACGCGAATAATATTTTATAAAAATCAATTATGACGTCATATTAGTTCTAGCACCATAAAGACACTCCGGAATCATTTAATAGATCTTAACCTTAAGTGTTTTATTTTACATATTTACTCTCCAAATTTAAATCTGAATTTAAAAATCTTTTCAAATAGATACTCTCAGCAAACAGGAAAGAAATATTTTTAAAAAATTATGGAATTCCAGCAATGAGTTAATATAGTTTTTATTATTTACAATGCTTTAGGAATGCATTTCCAATGACCAAATCAAATTTGAGAGTCAGTTGTAAAGTTTATAGCAAGATACAGGGTTCACAATTCTTTGCCATGTAAACAAGGCTCGTGCCCTGTTTTTGTTTACTTAAGTTCAATTAACCGGTAAAAGTTCTTTTTCAAGCTGGTTTTTCCATCTTCTTATTCATTTTTAGCATAAATAAACAGATCCTAACATTTACCACATTTATTTTAGGTTTAAAACTGGAGTTTTCACTCCAACGTTCAAAATGTGAACTAACGCTTTGTGTACATTGCAAAGAATTGTAAGCTCTGGAACTCGCTTATAACTCAACGAATGACACTCAAATTTTGATTGCCTATTAAAAATGCCTTACTGAAGCACTGAAAACATTAAAATCGGAAAAATAATTTTTGACCAAAATCGTGACCATGCCCCTTTAAGCTAGAAAATGTTACCCACAAATATAAGCTGTAAAAAATATTTTTTCTATTGTCAATTTTTTGTGATAGAAATATGAGTGGAGAAACCATATCCCATTAAATGTGATCATAGAAATTGATGGGAATTGTAAATAGTTCCTTTTTTCAATTGTATATTAGCCCAAATTTTAAAAGCTCTGCATCTTGTTCAATATCTTTACAACCTACTTACTATATGTGGCATTTGGCATCCGTTGATATGGTTAGAATATCAAAATTAAATATTTGATTACAAAGCGATTTTGACAGGCTGTCAATTTTTTAAAATTAAAAATGATAACCCATCAAAATATCCTAATTTTCATAGTAAGAGGTTTGCTGGTATTGATGTAATCTACTTGAATTTTAATAATCTACTAAACACAATTGTTTTGAATATTATAGATATTCGAAGAAATTCTCCCTCTTTGTTAACTCCATAGCAGCGGCTAGTATATTTTCCCCAAATTAAGATTTTCTTCAAGTTGTATAAAATACATGATTTAGAAAATAAATTGTTAAACTATTTTTGATTCAGGATAAGAGTTTTGTGAAAACTGTCTTAGAAAAAAGGTCGGAGTATATTCAGATAAGTAGTGGGTATGAATAATACTTGAAATATTAGGTTTTTTTAAGTTACAAAATTTGCATTTCAAATTAGGAACACTTATTTAAACACTTTCTTTTCAATGGGTTAATACTGTGAACAAACAATTAAGGGTCTGAAGAAACCATGATAGTTCCAGAACTGACCATTGTTGTTTGCAAACGGCGATGTTCTAGGCCAGGGAACTTCATCACTATCCTCTTTGGAAGATGACAACAGAAGAGATGAAAGATCTGGTAAAAAAAGGAAAGGTCACATTAAAATCTATGCAATTTGTCTTTTGCTTGTTCTTAAAGTTTTGCATGTAGGTAGTTTTGATTTGATATAATCATTACTTTGTTTAAATTCGAATTTCAAACTGTTTGCAAATTGATACTGTCAGCACAAAACAAACAAGAGGCCCAGGGGCCACATCGCTCACCTGAGCAATAATAGCCTTAACTCTGATCAAATTAGCATTACAGTATCAAAATCAAAATATCTTGACAACTAAGTACAGTAGATCTTGCTCAAAAAATTAAAAAATTTAAAATTTGAAAATCTGCCGATTTTTATCCACATATTTTTATGGTAAATTCATAGCCCCTTTTGTTGTTGTACCTGTATGAAGATTTTTCTCTATTCCTATATACCCCCCCCCTTACTTTGTGGCCCGACTTTTCTCTAGGGAATCATGGTTTGATCAAACTTTAATCTGCACAATCCGTGCTTTCACACAGGTTACTGCTTTTTGGACTGAAAACTTTCCCAGAATAATTTTAAAGATTTTATCTATATATTCCTTTGTAAAAATTCATCCCCCCATTGTGGCCCCACCCTACCCCCGGGGACCATGATTTAAACAAACTTGAATCTACACTATCTGAGGATGCTTCCACTCCAATTTGAGCTTTTCTGGTCTAATAGTTTTTGAGAAGAAGATTTTTAAAGATTTTCTCTATATATTCCTTTGTAAAAATTCATCCCCCCATTGTGGCCCCACCCT
>WFKH01003881.1:49416167-49429569 GCA_016163765.1 Magallana hongkongensis
TTTCAGATGCTGATGACTCGGAAGAAAAAAGCATACGTGAACTTGTTCTCCGTTTTTATGAGGCTGATTCATAAAGCATACACCTCCTGCGTACAACTCCGCCTGGGTTGCCGTCGTGTAGCAATTTGTGATTGATATGCTTGAATCACAAACATCATGAAAACGTACACCTGTACGTCGTATGCTTTTTTCCGAGTTTTCAGTATCTGAAAGGAAAACATAATAAATATTTACAAAAGAGGCACTTAGTAAACTTGAATATGAATAAAACATGTTAGTGTCCGTCATAAATACCTCTCCCCCTCTCTATCTCGTCCGTCAACATGTCTTTTTCACATAGCTTTAATTTTTTAATACCTTCGTTTAGAAGTTTCCCCTTTTGCTCTTTTTGGAATGTTTTCAATTTCTCCTTCATCTCTATGTATTCCACTTCGGTAAATGCTTGGTTCAAAATGACACAGCTGTCTGTTATCAATTTACAATTATTTGAACTTAATCTCCGAATAGCCTGAAAGAATTTAAACAGACGATATTGACATAACAATAGAATATATACCAGTGTTTATTCTATTTCAAGTATGAAGGTACAAACTTATGCGTGTTTTACATATGCATGAGTTTTAGTGTAGTTTGTCTTTTAATCTTGTTTTCTGTATTCACGTCTATGTTGTTATTATTTCCCACTCTTTATATAGTGTCCTATATCCATATCTCCGAAAATAAAAATATGTTTTGAAGATTTTTTCCGCATTTATAATTGCATCAACATTGTTTCTAAATTATTAGGGATTACCTGTTTGTCGCATGCAACTATCATGTAAACAGTTAAACAAGTTTAAGATATATCAGATACTTTTAAATCAAAATAAAGGTCAAGGGTAAAGTTCCAATGGATTTTTAAGATATTACATGTAACTTTAAGCTGAACACCACTCATAATTATCACTGTCATACAGATTTATAAACCCGTCGATTTCGTTACACCGGATTGCACACCTAAAACTCGTGACCGACGTGTAGAATTCCCGTCATGGTCTTATATGTTGTGCGTTTATTTCTTGTTTTATTTGTAAATAATGCATTAATTATTAGTATTCTTAAGAAAAGTGCGTGAAAATTTGATAATTTCATTGTGACCAAGAAACGCAGTGATGTAAGATATACGTGACACAGATGATGAGATCTCTACAACGCAATACTTGGACTGTTAAAAGAGGTCTGCAGCGTATAGAGGAGTCGTAAGGATAGCAGCGATGAAAGAGAAATCTGACGGACAATGTATTTGACGAGTAGTGTTCAGCTTTAGTTTAATTCGTAAAAGGCAATAAAAAAAATCTTTTATTTTTAGCCATGTGCAATACACACCAACGTTATTTACTGCTGCACACCTTGAAAATCTACCAGCTTGTTTTTTTAGGGACCATCTCAAAATACATGTATTTATCATAGGAATGTATAGAAAATTGCAACTTTCCAAACATCGAAGCGGAATTTAAATATCTTTTTCCTCAAGTTGTAATTTGAGATTAGTAATATCAATTTTTATCTTATATATAAGAAGCAAAAAATTCTACCTTCAGGTATTTAAAAAGGGGTCATCCCAAAATATCAAAATTCACCACATGTTTCTCTTTATAAACAGTATTACAAACGTAGATGGTACAACGGATTTATTCACAAGTTAAGAAAATTAAACCCGAAGATAGAATATTCTTGTTTGTAAAATTTCTAAGGCGTACACTGTTTACCTTTTCTTTTATGTCAATTCTTATAACGTACTCCTACAAAGCTTCATTTTATCATAAAGTCATAGAAGCAACGCTCACCTACCAAACGATATAATTCGTTTAAAAGATATTAAATTTTTTGGAAAAAAAAGCCAAAAAATATTACATGTATTGTGTTGTGTTTATTGTGTGTAGTTTCATAAATGGTATCAAAACAATTTCTAAAAATAAACATTTTTTTTTCGAAATGCGCAAAAGTAAGCGCAATGAAAATTTAAGTCGTCTACTTCGAATACAAAACTTTTGGACAAGGAAAATAATAGAAAATGATGAGATGTATTGATATTTGTTCCTGGTAAAACATAACTAAAGTTTTAAAAGGCACATCTAATATTGTGTACTAGCATTTTGCGTTCTCTGGATTGGAGTTGTTATTATTTGCATAAAAAACTTGCTTAGAATAAATAATGTAAATGTTTTTATTATCGTTCAATGGATTGGCCAAATTGATCTGATAAAAGAACTGTTTACTTTATTCAGACAAATAAAAAAAAGAGGCAAACATTTTCAATCTTATAAAAAATACCAACGAAATTGTAATATTTAGAGGGGTAATAGTATACTATACTAGAATATTGTACATTAATTTTGGTACATACAATTTCAGGTTCATAGTAGGAATTTTCAATATTTATTTCACATGAATTTATGAGATTGTTATAATTGCCTTAATTGTTTTTCATCAACAACTTGGACATCCCCCCTTAACCTTCCTCAGAAGGGAAATAGAAAACGGTTAAAGGATTGCTCTGTTACAACCGTTACAACGCCGCCTAATGATATAACTATCATTAAGCGTTGCAATTGCAACGCCTTATGCTATATATTATTGGATTAACAGTTGACATCGCCAACGTCTAATGGTATATCGCCGCTTAATGATAGAATTGTATCATTAAGCGTCACAGTAGCCCTAACGCTTAATGAAACAAGCAAATATCTACACCCTCAACCGCTAATGATACAACCTTGTTATCATTAAGCGCTTCAGTCGCACCCTTGAATGATATAAATTTATAAAATTGAAAGCAGTCTTTTATGAAATAATATATTTTCATTTCCATATACTAGTATTTGCTTAGCATTAGTAATATTTATGATGAAACTTAAAGACAGACAAAAAGGCTGAATCTAGCAATCACTAACAGCAGCCACTAAGCCCGTAGATGCTAGCTGCAAATCATTAAAGTACTGCGAGTACTCGAACAGAAATTACTTTTTGCTTTTTCGTTGACATATTATAATTAATATCAAGATGATTAATGCATGAATAAATTGTATACGTTTGATGTTTGTCAACTTCGAAGGCAGAAAAGCCCGCTTGGATAAGAATTATTAAGTATATTATAGAAAGTCAATTAACAACTGAACTTTGTCTATGGGTCACAAGTTATGGTACTGATAATTCCATCGACGCTTTTTAAAAAACAACTGTAGTGGAAAAAATGGAAAGGTACAATTCATAGTAACAAAACTGCACCTTTACCGTCACAAAAAAAATTAAAAGACATTTTTAAAAAATCGGGAAAAAATTTAAAATGAAATTTAAGTATTTATATCTGCTATTGATGTTGTTACTAGATTATTGCTAGCTGTAAAGGACCCAAATAGTTTACAAAGAAGTTACACATGCACCTGGAAATCAAACCCGTTTTTTTTTTACTTACTTGGGAAAGGAAAAGGTAAACTTTTAACAGACGGACAGTCAAATATCTAACATACGGTTTTTCATCTCATTTAGAAATCAGCGCCAGACGCAGCCGGAAACTATTTTGCCTCAGCAATATGACCGCGGAACATTAACTGGCAAGATTGGAAATATACAGCTTACGTCAATTTCACCTGTTACAGTAAAAACTTTTGAAATGGGCGGGGACAAATTAGTATTTGGAAGCTAAAACTTTATGTGGTCAACTACTATGAATCAAGTGTGATAACAACCATCTCTAGTTAGAGATATTTTGGCCATACTTAAAGTTAATACTTGTATTCATTATAAGGTAATTTTAATCATCGGGCTTGAAAACATCAATGACCCTACCTTGGGGGTTAAAAGTTATAAATTCAAGAATATTATTGTCTTTAGTTTAAGAAGTTTTTCTTTTTCTTTTTAGTTTTTATTAGTATAAATACATGTTCAGATTTAAAACATCGAGATCGGGAGAGGAAACTTTGAGCGCTACTTCTTTTTTTATCTTAAAATTTTCATAATATCCTTTTAGATTCTTCCAATATATTTGCTTATTGGAATTATATAGAATGTTTTTTATCTACATTCATCACTTATAATCAAATTCGAAAAATGTATATTTTAAAGGAAGTGAACATGAAAAAATTAATTGTTGCTTAATAAATTTTAAAAACCTTTTGAAACTTAGAAATGAGGTCTGTAACCTTTTTGTTAATTTCTATCATGAGATTTTATCAATTTAACACTCTCAGTGAAAGGTTTATGGAGGTAATCCATTTTTCCCCAGCATGCACCTGTTCTCTGACGTAGATAAGCCACATTGCTGCTGGTGACTGGGTCAATGTTTATACAGAGTTGATAAAAGTTACTAAGAAAAAATATGCCTGGATGTGAAGCAAAAATTTTGTATTGTCATGAGAGGACAAGGATCAATATATTTCTATAACTGAACCTTAGGTAACTATGTATGATTTGTGCAAAAAATGAATAGATAATTTGTAAAATATGAGACCATCGCATTCCAGATGTTTGTACGAAGATGTGGCAGTCAGTGTTTAAATAAATAAAATGCTGCTTGTAGATTAATTTTCAAATAATTCTAAAAATGTAATTTTATTTTCTTTGTGGGGTTTCTTACCGTTACTTTTTATTTAAATGCTCCAGAAATCTTTTTCTCTGATTTTTTTTTTATCTTAGATTAGATCTTGATGATACGTATGCCGGTTTGGTTTATGCTGTCAGAAGAATAACAGAACTAAGACACATTTCAAAAATCAGGATGCTGAGCAATGTACCTTGTGTGCTCATTTATGTAGCACACATAATGTTCCAACCCATAACAGCAAATTAAGAAATTCCTGAGTGCAAGAAAAAATAGGTGACAATAACACTGATCTAGGGACATTCCATTCTAGTTATATGTTACATTAACTGCTGGTGGGAATGCATCATTCTGAGATCCAAAATCTTCCTCCATAAACCCCATTTTCAGAATGACAACTCGTACAAACACCATACAAACACACCGAACATTACTAGCTCTACAAAACCGTTAAGTGTATCAGACCCCTTAACGTTATAAAACACTGTCACAGTTAAGCGTATAAGACCTCTTAACATGCAATATCATAGTTAACTGTATAAGACCCCTTAACATTACAAAACAGTCAATGTATTGACCAATAACACCGTATAAGACCACAAAATATAAACTCAATAATAAACTAACAAACCACGCTTGTCACAAAAACGCACCATAACATTACGGTAAATAAACAAGTATATAAAACGTTAACCCGAAAATACTATCGAACACGTATACAAAAACAGACGCCTAAAGTCTTACTTAAATATTACAATTAAGACTAAATTCTAAAGAACAAAAACGAACTTACCCCTAATGGAGATAGGTTACCGTACAATATATTCAGCTATACATCGTGCTGTTACTGCAGTGCGTGCTAATGGACCCCGGCTCACTGACCAAAAACATGGGTATTTATAGTATCAATAGTAAACAAATAGAACAGCCTGAGTATAGTCCATTATTGACCAATACCTGAAGTAACAAAATTGAGGCACCAAAAGGATATAAACATAAAATAAAAATGCAGAGGTACCCTACAGGAAAATGTACACATGACTAAATTTATTGATTGTGACAATATCTCCCTATTCAAGAAAGTTTTATGAACTTTTGAAAAAAAACCCCACAATCAATAAAAAAAATAATGTCATTAAGCAAATATACACATAATTCACTGTTACATATTTACAGTCTACTTAGACAGTCTGCACCGACGTTCTCAGAACCTTTAATTGCGACGATCCGGAACCTATATGGTTGCAATAACTATGCCCACCTCATTAAACGAGCATTAGATACCTTGGCGTGGCTAAGATAAACCAGCGGTTGGTGGTCGGTCTCCAACAGGAACTCTTTTCCATATAAATACCTTTGGAACTTTTGGACCGCCCATACTATAGCATAACATTCCTTCTCGATCGTAGAGTAGGACAACTGATGCGACTTCAGCTTCTGACTAGCGTAGAAAACTGGTTTCTTCACTCCATCTTCTTCTTGTAGCAACACTGCGCCAACACCTGCATCTGACGCATCTGTCTGTAATATAAATGGTTTACTCATATCGGGTAATTTTAAGACAGGTGTTACCATTAGTGCGTATTTCAGTGCCGTAAACGCGTTTTCCTGCTGTTGTCCCCAGATACACTTGTTGGGTTGTCCCTTCCGTGTCAAATCCGTCAGCGGCGCTGCAATAGCTGAAAAGTTAGGTATGAATCTTCTGTAAAAACCAACCAGTCCCAAAAATGACCTAACCTGTTTCTTAGTGGTAGGTGTAGAAAACTTCTGAATAGCTGTGACTTTCTCTGGTACTGGAAGAAGTTTCTCCTCTCCTGCTATATGTCCCAAACACTCTAAACTTTGAAACCCAATAAAGCACTTACTTGGCTTCGCAGTTAATTTCGCAGCTCGCAGTCTTTCTAAAAACTCCTCAACAATCTGTAGATGTTCCTGAAATGACTTGGTATAAATTATAACATCATCTATAAAATTGTCAATGAACTGCATACCCTCTAATAGCTTTCTCATTAAACGGCTGAAACTGGCTGACGCGTTGACCAAACCAAACGGCATAACCTTGAACTGATACAGCCCTAGTGGTGTCTGAAAAGCTGTTATGCACTTTGACGTTTCTTCAAGAGGTAGTTGCCAATATCCCTTACATAGATCAAATTTTGACACGTACTTACTGCCTGCCAACTGCACGAATATATCGTCTGCACACGGAATAGTCTCTGCATCAAACACGGTTTTTCTGTTGACAGCTCTAAAATCTATGCAGAATCTATTGGAACCATCCTTCTTCTTGACTATAACAATCGGCGATGTATAGGGACTTGTGGATGGTTCGATGATCCCTGTTTCTAGCATTCTCCTGACCTCTTCACATACGGTTTCACGTGACGTAAAGGGCAATGGATATGGCTTTGAACGTACAGGCTTTTCACTGGTCAATCTGATTTCATGTTTCGCTATAGTAGTCAGTCCTGGAGTGTCTGTAAGAACATCAGAATATTCACAAAGCAAAGTTTTAATGTCATGTATTTCTCTCTCACCAAGTTCATCACTGATGTTGACATCATCTGGACCTTCCGGATTCAACTGTGACGGAGAGTCATTTAAATCACTGTCATCCGTTGAACTGTCGTCCTCTACATCGATCACTGCCACTCCTACAATGTCTCTACTTAAATTGTCATCATCATATCTATCAACATATCGTTTCAGCATGTTAGCATGGAATGTCTTTAACTTCCCGTCTACATCAATCTTGTAATCAACACCCCCTACCTTCTGGACTATACTATAAGGTCCTCTCCACTGCATTAATAACTTGTTGCTAGCGGTAGGAAGTAACACCAGAACTTTCTCGCCTTCTTTCATATCCCGATGTCTTGCTCGTTTGTTGTAGTAGGTGCGATATCTCTGTGACGATCTCTCCAGATTCTCCTTGGCTTGTTCACATGTTGACTGAAGCCGATCTTTTAAATCTACAACATACTGATAAGTTGTTTTAATATCAGGATCCGTTACCTCTTTTGTCCATAACTCACGAAGAATCCGCATTGGACCTCTAACTGTGTGACCATAAACCAATTCAAAAGGTGAAATACGAGACTTTCTTGGGTGGTGTCACGATAGGCAAATAACGCCGCAGACAAATACCTGTCCCAGTCCTTAGGGCGCTCTGCACAGAGTCGTCTCAGCATCTGCCTCAGCGTGCCGTTAAAACGCTCGACCAATCCGTTGCACATGGGGTGGTACGGCGTTGTCGTCAGTTGTCGAAATGAAAGTAGACGACTTGTCTCGGCCATCAGCTCCGATGTAAACTGGCTGCCCATATCAGTTAGCATCTCGACAGGTATTCCAAGTCTACAAAAGATTTCAACAAGAGACTCTGCAACTCTTTCAGCTTCTATACCTTTTAACGCCACCGCTTCTGGATATCGTGAAGCAAAGTCTACCAGGGTTAAGATGTACCGGTTCCCTCGGTCTGTTGCTGGTTGAATAGGGCCGACCAGATCTACAGCAACACGTTTAAAAGGTTCATCAATTAATGGCATCTTACCCAAAGGTACTTTTGTAGTCCTACCTTTTGGAGTTGTCCTCTGACAAATGTCGCATGACTGACAAAATCGCCTCACATCTGCCTGCACTCCCGGCCAGTAGAATTCTGCTAATACTCTGCCAGTCGTTCTGCTAGTGCCTAGGTGTCCTGACATCAGAGATTCGTGTGCGAGGGCTAAGACTTTCGACCTGAATTTCTTCGGAACAATTAACTGTGTGAACTTTTTCCCATTTTCAACATTAGACGATTGAAAAGTTCGATAAATCATACCTTTCTTCTTTATGAAATGAACTTTGGCGTCTGCATCTGTATCCTTTCCCACTAAACCCCGGATCTTTTCCAGAGTAGCATCTTCCTCTTGTTCTCGTAGTATGTCGACTGGACTCACGCTAGAATCAATAATATCTGGAACACAAATTGGTTTAGTCTTTTTACCTGCATTGCGAGCTTGTTTTCTAGTTAACACAGCATTTGCGGTACTTGGACTCCACATCATATTTGGGTCTTTTGGATCTCTTGCGTCTGGAATATTCCCATGATAACATCATACAAAGGGTTCTTTAAACACCATGCTTCAACTTCTCCTATAAAGTAAGGAGTATCAATACTCACGCACGCAACTGGTACTTTTATCGTGGACCCATCTACAAGAACACACTCCCGACACTTGCCAGTCAACTGCAAATCACAAATCAAGTCTTTACGAACCACTACACCGTTACAACCCGTGTCTCTTAACACACTAACCGAATGTTCATTCAGTCTACCATCACAAGTAGGCATGTTCTCTAAAGCAGCTGTCACATTGCAAGAAGATGTACTAACTAAATCAGCAGTCTTTGGATTCGAGAAAGACGTTGTTGTAGTTACGGAAGTAAATGCTGAACATTTACCTGGTGTTTGGTGGGGGTGTCCGCTCCTTGTCTCTTCTCTAGGGTTCAATGTAACTGCAGCCGAATTTCGTGTACGTTGCTGTGGACACTGGAATGAAGCATGTCCTATCTTGGAACATTTGTAACAGCGTACCTGTTTTCCTGTTGTTGCTGCATCTTTCGTACTTTTCTGTTCCTTCTGATCTCTCTGGATAGGTGATCCGTTCCTTGGTTCAGGAGTAGACTCTTTCCTGCCAGAATGTACTAACGACAAAATATTTACATGACGGGCCTCTTTATATTGATCAGCCAGCCTACACATTTCATCAATGTCTTTGGGTATACGTTCTTTCAAAAACAATAATAAATCTCTGTTGCAAATTGAAAGAAATTGATCCCGAAGCACAAGATCATACAATCCGTTGAAGGTATTAGGCACTCTACCAAGTTCTAGCCATCTGTTTAAATAACTTCCCAGACGAACAGAAAATTGAGAGAAAGTCTCACCTGATTCAGGTCGACACATACGAAATCGTTGACGAAATCCGTCCTCTGTTCTCTCAAATCGTTTCAACAGCGATGTTTTCAGAGCATCATAGTTGAGAGCTTGTTCCTGAGGTAGCAAAGCATACACATCCAGGGCTCGACCACGTAACAGTGCGCTGAGATTGACTGCCCATGTATCGGCTTTCCACTTCTGTGCCTCTGCATATCGCTCGAACCGCCGAAGGTAAGAATCTATGTCATCTTTAACTTCGTCAAAAAATGGCATCTTAGGAATTTTAGCAGATGAAGAACTTGCGATATCAACCTTTGTCTCTTTCAACTGTTGCTCTAAATGAAAAATAGTAGCACGGTACTTACTCTCAAGCTCCGCTTTACCTTGTTCTTCCTGCATCTTAATTTTCTCCATCTCTAGAGTTTGTTTCTTCAACTCGTACTCCCTCGCTTCCTTTTCCCGCTCTCTCTCTGCGGCTCGTAACTCCCGATAGTGCGATTGCTGATCTCGTATGAACTTCTGGAGGTCCGTTCCCTTTAGTTCCATTTTTTGTCCATGTTCCGTTAATTCTTGTAACGTTGGTTGGTCCATCTTAATATACTCAAAAATATATCAACTATACAATCAAATACTAAAAAATATTTCAGCAAAAAATGTACTTATTTTCTAATCACTCAAATGAAAAATATAACCATACACAAGGCAACAGTAACCGTTCTCCACCGGGGTTCCATACAAATTCTAGCTACCTTAAATGATAAAAAAAAATAGTATTAGATATTTCAAACACTTATTGACGAAACAAAATGACCATTATTTGCTGACTGATTAGACAAATATCCCACTTCTGACACCAATTTGTCACGACAGCCGTCGTGTGTCCATTCAGTCAAGCAATAACTGAACATCAATAAGTATTTACAATCTTTATCTATATACAAAATCAATAAATTTACAAATATACATATTCACACACACAAAAAAAAATAAAAATTGACAACAAAAATAAAATGTTTATAATATTATATCCATCCTGGCCTCCTTTGGTGGTACGTATGTCCGTTGTGTCCCTCCAGTGTTCCTCCGCTGTGTCCTCCTTCGGTACCACGTCCTCAGATGACGGCTTCCGCCCACCGGCTTCCAGCGTAGTAAGTGAATACACGAAGGAGGTTACACGGGTGGTAAGATGTAAAATACCGGAACACTGGTGACTATAGTTGGACCATCACTGGGACATCGATGGAACTTTGCCGGAACCTTGCTGGAACCATGCTGGAACCATGCTGGAACCTTTTAATTGAACATAAATAACAAAACTTTCAATTAAACGTTTTACTTTAACAATATACTTGTCTACCTAATTACCGTAACTGCACACCATACAAACACACCGAACATTACTCGCTCTACAAAACCGTTAAGTGTATCAGACCCCTTAACGTTATAAAACACTGTCACAGTTAAGCGTATAAGACCTCTTAACATGCAATATCATAGTTAAGTGTATAAGACCCCTTAACATTACAAAACAGTCAATGTATTGACCAATAACACCGTATAAGACCACAAAATATAAACTCAATAATAAACTAACAAACCACGCTTGTCACAAAAACGCACCATAACATTACAGTAAATAAACAAGTATATAAAACGTTAACCCGAAAATACTATCGAACACGTATACAAAAACAGACGCCTAAAGTCTTACTTAAATATTACAATTAAGACTAAATTCTAAAGAACAAAAACGAACTTACCCCTAATGGAGATAGGTTACCGTACAATATATTCAGCTATACATCGTGCTGTTACTGCAGTGCGTGCTAATGGACCCCGGCTCACTGACCAAAAACATGGGTATTTATAGTATCAATAGTAAACAAATAGAACAGCCTGAGTATAGTCCATTATTGACCAATACCTGAAGTAACAAAATTGAGGCACCAAAAGGATATAAACATAAAATAAAAATGCAGAGGTACCCTACAGGAAAATGTACACATGACTAAATTTATTGATTGTGACAATATCTCCCTATTCAAGAAAGTTTTATGAACTTTTGAAAAAAAACCCCACAATCAATAAAAAAAATAATGTCATTAAGCAAATATACACATAATTCACTGTTACATATTTACAGTCTACTTAGACAGTCTGCACCGACGTTCTCAGAACCTTTAATTGCGACGATCCGGAACCTATATGGTTGCAATAACTATGCCCACCTCATTAAACGAGCATTAGATACCTTGGCGTGGCTAAGATAAACCAGCGGTTGGTGGTCAGTCTCCAACAGGAACTCTTTTCCATATAAATACCTTTGGAACTTCTGGACCGCCCATACTATAGCATAACATTCCTTCTCGATCGTAGAGTAGATGCGACTTCAGCTTCTGACTAGCGTAGAAAACTGGTTTCTTCACTCCATCTTCTTCTTGTAGCAACACTGCGCCAACACCTGCATCTGACGCATCTGTCTGTAATATAAATGGTTTACTCATATCGGGTAATTTTAAGACAGGTGTTACCATGAGTGCGTACTTCAGAGACGTAAACGCGTTTTCCTGCTGTTGTCCCCAGATACACTTGTTGGGTTGTCCCTTCCGTGTCAAATCCGTCAGCGGCGCTGCAATAGCTGAAAAGTTAGGTATGAATCTTCTATAAAAACCAACCAGTCCCAAAAATGACCTAACCTGTTTCTTTGTGATAGGCGTAGACAACTTCTGAATAGCTGTGACTTTCTCTGGTACTGGAAGAAGTTTCTCCTCTCCTGCTATATGTCCCAAACACTCTAAACTTTGAAACCCAATAAAGCACTTACTTGGCTTCGCAGTTAAGTTCGCAGCTCGCAGTCTTTCTAAAAACTCCTCAACAATCTGTAGATGTTCCTGAAATGACTTGGTATAAATTATAACATCATCTATAAAATTGTCAATGGACTGCATACCCTCTAATAGCTTTCTCATTAAAAGGCTGAAACTGGCTGACGCGTTGACCAAACCAAACGGCATAACCTTGAACTGATACAGTCCGAGTGGTGTCTGAAAAGCTGTTATGCACTTTGACGTTTCTTCAAGAGGTAATTGCCAATATCCTTTACATAGATCAAATTTTGACACGTACTTACTGCCTGCCAACTGCACGAATATATCGTCTGCACACGGAATGGTCTCTGCATCAAACACGGTTATTCTGTTGACTGCTCTAAAATCTATGCAGAATCTATTGGAACCATCCTTCTTTTTGACTATAACAATCGGCGATGTATAGGGACTTGTCGATGGTTCGATGATCCCTGTTTCTAGCATTCTCCTGACCTCTTCACATACGGTTTCACGTGACGTAAAGGGCAATGGATATGGCTTTGAACGTACAGGCTTTTCACTGGTCAATCTGATTTCATGTTTCGCTATAGTAGTCAGTCCTGGAGTGTTTGTAAGAACATCAGAATATTCACAAAGCAAAGTTTTAATGTCATGTATTTCTCTCTCACCAAGTTCATCACTGATGTTGACATCATCTGGACCTTCCGGATTCAACTGTGACGGAGAGACATTTAAGTCACTGTCATCCGCCGAGCTGTCGTCCTCTACATCGATCACTGCCACTCCTACAATGTCTCTACTTAAATTGTCATCATCATATCTATCAACATATCGTTTCAGCATGTTAGCATGGAATGTCTTTAACTTCCCGTCTACATCAATCTTGTAATCAACACTCCCTACCTTCTGGACTATTATGTAAGGTCCTCTCCACTGCATCAGTAACTTGTTGCTAGCGGTAGGAAGCAACACAAGAACTTTCTCGCCTTCTTTCATATCCCGATGTCTTGCTCGTTTGTTGTAGTAGGTGCGATATCTCTGTGACGATCTCTCCAGATTCTCCTTGGCTAGTTC
>WFKH01003881.1:49429969-49477383 GCA_016163765.1 Magallana hongkongensis
CCTGATGTTTTCACCTATAAATCTGCCTTTTAGAAATCCTGTCTGGTATCTGTTTATTAATTTATCAAGGACAGTTTTTATTCTTTCAGCAATGCAACCTGAAGCTAGTTTATATATTATATTTAATAGACCGATAGGACGCCAGTTCTTTAAAAATTGTTTAGGTTTTCCTGCTTTTGGTATACAAGTTATTATGCTTAATTTGTTTGAGCTTGAGAATTGTAGTTGTTTATAGGAGTCATTGATTGCCCGTGTAACAAAAATTCCAATATCCTTCCAAAAGAACTTAAAAAATTCACCTCCATGTGTATTCGGTTTTTTCAGGATTATTTTGTCTGAAGATATCTTTAAGATTAAATTGATCTATTAATTGTATGACTTCCTGTCTAGCTTTTTTATTGTTAAGGTTTTTATAATTTGTTGAATCTAGCTCCATGTTCATTATAAGGTTGAAGTCGCCTCCAAGTATAATATGCTGGTCATCATGTAATTCTTCAAGTTTTAGTGATAGATTACTATAAAAATCAGGTGTATCAAGATTTGGGCCATATATATTAATCAGTAAAATATTTATCTCCTGAACGATGATGTCCAGAATTAATAGATTACCAGAGCTGTCCTTATATATCTTGTTTATTTTAAATTCAAAATTGTTATTAAACAGTATGGCAACGCCTCTTGAATTAGATTTAAATGAATTAAAAAAAGCCTTACATCCCCATTGTGTTTGTATAAAATTTTCGTCTTTTTCTAAAAAATGAGTATCTTGAAGGAAATAAATATGATCATTTTTGTTTTTAAGGAGTTTGAAAACATCTCTTCTTTTGTTTATGTCACCTAATCCCTGGCAATTAACTGTTAATATTCTTAGACAATTTTCATTATTTAATTCACCCATAAAACTTTGGCTTACATAATAACTGCATGGTACCCCGAAGATAGAAAAGTTGCAGAGTGGAAAAAAATACTAGCATATAGACTGCAAAGGTAAATGAAGAGTGGTGCATTTTTAGGGAATGAGATTTATGATTTATTCAATCCCTACCCTATTAGGCCTAACCTTAATATTGAAAGGTTATCTTTATATATGATAGTTAATAACATACAATGTATGAATTAAAATATATGATGACATTTACGATAAGTAAAAAATTGCATATAGTCTTATCCGACTAAACTTAACTTTAAAGTAATGGTGGCTTTCTACATATTGTCATCGGTAAGAGACAAATACCATGTATCAATGGAAAAACAAAGAGTACGAAACATCTTTCAGCTTAATAATATATATCATGTAAGACATAGAAACCACCATTCAATCTTATGTGTTGGATATGTTGAATGGAAAAGCACCAATATTGAAAATAAATAAATAGACTATGCATTTCTACTCACCCACTTGCTCGTGAGTTTGATGCTATTATGCTAACCGGATATTTACTATCACAGATTAGTAACAGAAACCATAATGATAAAGAATGAGGTTTCCGGAAAAAAAATATTGGAGGAATAGTTTTTTCCGGAAAAACGTTTTTCAATATATATTAAATGATGAGAATATGCTATATCTCAATAATGATACCATACAAAAAAGTAAATATTAATCAAGAACCAAACATACATGGCTAAATACAAAAGTTACTTTCCTCATGGTTTGTAGCGGGGGAAAAGTCTGTCGAGACTGTCTTATTTTTTTTTAAGACTGTTCGGATGTAGCGGACGCGAGTAAGCCTTTTACCGCAGATATTCCCGAGTTCTTAATGTGCGAAAATCTGCGAGCGCCGATTTTGCTCCCGAACCATCTTGCCACAACCACAACAGTATTTTGAATGTCGTTTTCCGTAAGGGTTCGCAACAGTGCACGCCCCGCGCCAACTTCACCGTCGTCCTCGGACCCCTCATGTGTAATGCCATCATTGCTCTTAAATCGGTATGCATAGATATTGTGGGAGGCACTGGATACGCCCTGTTGTCTCATGATGTTAATAATGGACATTTTCACTTGTCTGAAAGAATCCGCGGAGGAGGCGTACGAAGCAAAGCGATTCCCGTTGTCTTCAATAGTATTCCCTGTGCTGATGCTCATTTTCACGGGTTCGTTGGAAATCACTTCGTCTGCAGCTGGTAATGGTCCGACTTTATCCCGGTAAATATTCCCACTCTTGGTAAATATCAGTTTATCACCTTTTAGCTTTGTCTCGATGTTCCTATCGGTGTATTTTTGTTGAAGTTCCTGTAGCTGCTTTCTCTTTTCTCTTGTTTCTTCCGCAGTTGGTTTGACAATCTTAAGAATGACCGTTTTTGCTTCAGAATATGCACTCTCCTCATCACCATATCCTTATGCACCTTACTTGAGAATTGCACACATATTGGTCTCGGAAACTTTCTTTGGATTTTCTTGTCTCCCATCCTGTATAGAGCAGCTATCTGTAAATTGTCGACCTCTTCCTCGCGCATCTCCAGTTCTGTCAAGAACGCGGCTTTGAGAGTCTTGGCTAGGGTCTCTGTATTTGAGCCTTCAATTCCTTTTTCCTCAATACCGTTGATAACAACGTTGTTCTCCATTGAACGTGTTTTCAGGTCTAGAATTTGATGTTCCTGTGTCTTAACTTTGAATTCTAGTTTGATCACATAATCTTTTAGGATGCTGATCTCTCTTGCCATTTTATCATGTGATGCTTTGAGTTCTGTCACAGAATAGATTGTGTCGTTTGCTTGTTCGGAAACCTCTTCTAGTCTAACTTGTATTCCATTTCTACCTCTGATTTCTTTTGTCAGTTCTTCCATATGGTTTCCTTGTGTATCCAATCGAATCATAAAGTTCGCAAGGGTATGCTGAATATTTGATATTCCATGCAGTATTTCTCTCATGTTTGCAGTTTGCGATAAGTTGCCACGTTCTGGATCTTCTATTGAGGACGTCGAGGAAGTCGATTCCAGTATTCTTTTTCTGGATGGCTGCGTGTCTGTCTCGGTCATTATAACGGTATGGGGTAACTAATGGAGCGAAAAAATGTCCTGTGCGTATTTCCCTAGTACAGTGTGCGGGTACCGTTAAGTTACCGTGAGTATATATCACACGGAAATCACACAATGGAAGCTTCACAAAAACACAATTCCGATATAATTTCAAGAAAAAAACTTTACGAGCATTTAGTATGTTCCCTTACAATGTTCTAGGCAAAAATCAGTTTAAAGACAATACAAAAACTCGCATAATTAGGCTTAATAGGTCAGGTATTGGGAAGTGGACAAAAATCCCACCTTACATCTTAAGCATGCGCAGTTCAATCCCCATCTGTTCTTTATATTTCCTAAAAATTAGTCTTTCATAAGCAATGATATTAATTTAACAATCATATGTAATTATATGCATTACAGGCCTCACTGTCGTTAACTTGCAACGCAGTAACACCACAGTAACACCACAATCAACTCTTTTAACTTTAGATATCACATTGGGATTTTTATGACTTTATCGCAATCTTTTCTTTGTCCTCAATGTGTACAATGTATTTTGAACCGATGATAACGGAATATGTAATAATTGTATTAATAGTTTATTTGTTCCGGTTACCTTAATTGCTCGAAGTAATATAAAACTAGAAATATGCAAATATTTGTATTTTTCATTCACAGTATAATAATAGTGTTGTGTCATATTTCTTCTTAAATTTTGCAATAAGCAGTTTAATAGTAGCAAACAAATCTTCCCAAATCATTGCAATATATAAATTAGAATACCATTATTCAAAAATATTGTATCACCCTTGTTTTTTACACAAACACTGTAATTTTGAAGTTATATTTAAATCTGCATACATTTGGACAATAAAAGTATCGAGGATATAACAAAAATTAATCTTCATTTATGACAAAATCTACAGAAACGAATGCACAATATAATGGATGTTTTATGTATGTATATACTGCAGTTGATTTCTACATGCAGATGACATAGGATTGCACTGTGACCTTTCTATAAATCAATCTGTATTGACTTTGAAATATCATCTACTAAAAAAACTGAAATACAGAAAGGAGATAATACTAGATAAAAAGATGTAGGCATACTTTAGTCATTTTATTTTCAGAGAATGACAAAGGCAATGCACAGTAATGTTATAGATGTAACCTAAAACGTAACAAGGGAAACTTGTCAATGACAGAAAACCGGGTTTTCTTCTGTGGGACCAATGCCCGTATTTGTCGACCCTGAATTGATAAACACTACTTAATCACGGTCATAATTTCGTTTAAGTATTTTTTTCATAATTATCAAAAACTCGAGGTATGATTCTTATCTCTGTTGTGCATATTTGTACAATTAAATTGAAATAGCTTCATACCTTCAAAACTACAGGAGGAGTTATCTGGACAAATGATGCACCGATTGTGCAATATAATGGGAAAAAGTACGAAGTTCAATACACGTAGCTGGTATTTCACAAAAACAAAATGCATATTGTTTGTATGTACAATAGAACTGCAAAAAATAGTTTTATCTTGAAAACTGTACGAGAGTTATCCGGCCAAATGGAATACGCTCTATGCAACAATTTGTTAAGAAATGACTAAGTTCTACACCTGCTATTTTTCTCATGTTTTCTCAAAAATTAAAATCTGATTACAGTGAAGCCTCATTTACCCGGACTATTTCGTTCCCAAGTTCAATCGTCCTGATAGTTGAGGCTTCCGGATATCTGAAAGGAGTCTATTTTTGTCATAAATGATAATTGATATGTTTTAATGGGTGTTAAAACTGTTTTCTTTGCATTTCATACTTAAAAGCAAAAATTAGATTTTTCCTTTGATACTCACCTCTTTTAATACAATGAAACCCTGCTTCATATGGTTTTTAGTCAGAAAATATTAACCAAACTATAATAATAGCAAAATTTAGCTTAATATAGTGTGTCTTAGTGAAATGAGCTATAAACGTTAGGTTTTTAACAATCTATATATAGACACGTCAATTTTCCACCAATGAACTTTCGATCAATTGAAAAGTTGTCCTTATTGTTTCCTATACTTCAGGTTTTGGCTTAATCTAACAAGGCATTCATGAGACACTTGTTAAAAATAACTTTTTTGAATATAAATACCACAAAGCTATGAAAAACGTTCCAGATTTATAAACCACATTCCTCCTTTGAAGTAGAGGTGTTTTTTTTTTTTAAAGTGGTGTCACTTGACAGGTGCACAATGTAAAGATACCCAAGCCACTTGCAATGAGGCGTGACTAATCCTGTCTAACCAGCAATGTTCATAATATATGAAAGTGATTTGGGAGGTCAGAGTGTTTATACCAGCTACTCATTGGGGGTTAGCTGGTGAAAAGGCGTGAAATTCGATTGACAGGCGTTATCTTTTAATTGTATTAATCGGAGTTCCATTAAATTTAACTGTTGGGTTACTGTGGAATCATTAAATTTCGTGGTGGCTCAATTTTCGTTGAATTCGTGAGTACCTCTCATCCACGAATTAACATCCTCCACGAATTACTAAATTAGGATTATAAAGTCATATGTCCTTTTTAGGTATAAGATGAAACACGAAATTACGTCCCCACGAACCTCTTAAATTTAAGCAATCCAAGAAAATTGGCCCCCACGAATTTAAATGATTCCACAGTAATTGAAGCAAAATCTATAGTTAGGCCGTGTTGTATGGTAAAAACAGACCATCGGGATCTGGAACGCAAAATTCCGGATAGATGGCACAGAATAACGTATAAAAATTCTGTTTTCAAATAAAATCGTCCGTTAACTAAAGCGTCCGGATATCTGGCGTCCGGATATATGAAGCCTTAATGTAATATAAACATCTTGATATTAAACAAATGATCTGCCAAAAGAAAAAAACATAAACAAAGAACTTATATTGAAAACTGTAGAAGAAATTATTTGGACAAATAAGGTACCCTATCTGATATATCATACAATAAAATGACTAAGTTCAACACCTGGTATTTTCGGCATAAATAGTTAAAAATTAAAATCTTTGAATATGCACATATCTGATATATGTAAAAGTTATTTTAAAAAACAAAAATAAATCTTAACTTGAGATTTTTAGGAGCAGTTATCTAGATAATAAGGGTACTCTATATACGCAAAAAAAAAAAATGATCACAGCTGGTATTTTTCATAAATATTCATAAACCAAAACCCAAAATTATATGCACATCTCTGATATATGTACAATTGATCTGCAAAATAAAACCTTCTTATTTTAAAAACTGTAGGAGGACTTATCCGGACAGTAGAGTTCGCTTACTGTAATATAATGCAAGTACCCCATATGTAATATTATGCACGAAAATAACTACATTGCTTCTATCCATAAAGCTTACACTAAATAGCATAGGATGCTGAATAAAGAATGCAGGATACAAGATACAGAATAAAAGATAAAATAAAACTGTTTATTCCATCAATCCTATCCTGCATCGATCAGCCAATCAAAATTGAGCCTAAGTTCAAACATTTTCCAGAATCGTTTTTCACAGAACAAAATAATAATGGTAATCTTCTTTTAAAACTTCAGTGAAATTTTAATTACAACTTTTGCAGATATATGTTTTAAAACAAAGCTCAAATAAATTATTCTGCTCAAAAATTTCTTAAGTGAGGATTACAAAAGAATTGACAAAAGTTTTTCGTTTTTTGAAAATTTTCATTCCAAATTTTTCATCTGAAAGGATAGAATGGATAGGATTGATAGGATAGGATGAATAGAATAACGATTAAAGAATTAATGATACAGGACACTGATTACTGGATATAATAGAGGTTAAGTTGTAAACGTTATGGATAGCGGCACTGTAAGTTTAACAGCTTTTTTTTCGGATAAATTATCAAAAATCAAAATCCAAGTAATATGTACCCCTTTAATATATGTACAATCGGTTTGCAATACTAATTATGTACCCCTTAGGCAGCCGCCCACTCGCCATTTTAATATCGGATTTTTTCTACGAAAACTCCAGTTAAAATGTAGCAAGTCCACCTAATTCTCTCTCAAGTGTTAACATATATTGTATTTGATAATATAAATCGTTCAGAGGTTAAAACGTCGTCGGTTATGTTTGTTCTACAAAAGATAACCCCACGAAATGGACTGAACTATTCATATCGTTTTTAAAAATTAAGTACTATAGTCATTAGTTTTATGCAGCTTGAGGAACAGTTGTATATCAATAGGATTGATAATATCTAGCTGTGGATCCAAAATTATCTATCTATCTATCTATCTATCTATCTATCTATCTATCTATCTATCTATCTATCGTTTCATAAATAATGAAGAACTTGTCAAAACAAGCACTTGTTATAGTAAAAATAAAAATGTTCTTATGCTGAGCAAATATAGACAAATGACAAAGTGTTGTTTTATAAAACACTGCTTTCAATTTTACAATTTTATATCATTAAAGGGTGCGACTGGAACGCTTAATGATAAAAAGTTTGTATCATTAGCGGTTGAGGGTGTAGATATTTGCGTGTTTCATTAAGCATTAGGGCTGCTGTGCATTTGTGACGCTTAATGATACAATTCTATTATTAAGCGGCGATATATCATTAGGCGTTGGTGATGTCAACTGTTAATGCAATAATTTATATTATTAGGCGTCGCAATTGCAACGCTTAATGATAGTTATATCATTAAGCGGCGTTGTATCATTAACGGTTGTTATATTTTTATTTCAATGATGTGTATATGTATTTGCCTGTCTTTTACCAACGCAATCATTACTCAAAAAAAAAAACCCACTGTGTAAATAGTAATGATATAATGATATTATAAGTGATATCACTATTGAAATGGCAATTGACAATTTGAAAATATTTTTTACAAAATTTGAGTTATCATATATTACCCCTAACAGATCCAAAACTGACTCGTTAAAGTCAAAGTCGGGCGTGACAATCTCTGAAGCATCAGAATGACAAACAACGTTTCGGTAATGGCGAATTCGTTCAATGTCATCAGCTGTTTTGGTTTCATTTTCCTTTGGAAGACCACGTCCCCACTGATATCCAGGTTCATAAACTAAATGTCTGAGCATTGTGTACAACTGAGTTATGTCTACGTCTCCTAATGAGTTGCTTTGGTTTTCTTGGAAACGTTTGAGACCTAAATTTAAAAAAAGTTATAGCAATTGTTTAAAATCGAAAGATTTTTTTTTACGTATTTCAAAGGTAACTGATACTGCATTATAATAATTTAGTGTTGGCAATAAAAATATAAAGTATTAGGTGAAAAGAGTTCCGTACTTTTAATGTTTTTTTCATCTAATTTACACTTC
The DNA here is from genome assembly GCA_016163765.1 of Magallana hongkongensis. Classification (NCBI taxonomy): domain Eukaryota; kingdom Metazoa; phylum Mollusca; class Bivalvia; order Ostreida; family Ostreidae; genus Magallana; species Magallana hongkongensis. The sequence goes on from WFKH01003881.1 coordinate 49,438,281, forward strand.
TTCATTATTTGATTTATCTTTTCTTCAAATGATTTTGGCTGTTTGTCGAAAGTTATTCTCAAGGCCTCAGCACTGACGTTTAGAAGTGCAAATAAACGAAGACAGTTTCCTTGTTTTTTTTCGGAATCTGAATAAAAAAGAAAATATAAAAATATTAAAAGTAAATAAAAAGATTCACATGCATTTATCTACATAAATCACCTGAACAGCATTTTTTTAAACACAAGTATATTACTTAAAACGTTTATGATAGAAAATACAAAAAATAATCTTAAAACGTCCATTCATGCAAACATTAAAAATAATTGATCACTTAACTGTACACTTAACGTATGCTTTGTGATACCAGCTTTTCAAACCAACAATCATATTTTGCAGAAAAAATTATTGTGTGTAAGGTCGACTATAAATTTTCAAATACGGTCGGGGTGATTAAATCCAATAAAGCCCGAAAGGCTTTATGATAGATTTGATCACGTCCGGCCGTATTTGATCACCTCATAATACTCAAAGAATGATTCCTTGGGTTTTTTTTTAAATAATAACTTTATAGAATTATTTTTGCAAAACAGATGCATCGTTCTAATCACGTTATAATTTGTTGATATTTCCATAGTACAGATTTATAGTGCTTTGGAATGCTTGGAATCTTTGCAATATAAGATTTCATATAGATTTACTAAAGAGTTTTTGTAAAAGATCAGAAAAAAACATTTTACTCCATGACTGAGAATAATCCTCCCGTTCCTGTAATATCATTATATCTTTTCTTTAACATATTCGTAATTAATCGATTGCTAGGAAGATTATTTAAAAACAAGTCTTTTAAGTTTGAACTCACCTAGTACCGAGTATATGAACACATTAAATCAAATTATCTTGCACGTTGGTTTACATTAAAGATACTGGTTAAAACCACCCCGTTATAAATAATAACAATAAAATAAAAAGTTAATAATAGTTCCATGTTTAATTAAAAAGTGGTCAAAACTATTCACAAATTATGGGAATCTCTCTGTTTAAACTCGCACAATGCACAGGTAATTAATTTAGGGGGAAGGGCTATAATAAAAAGGATTACCACCAAAAGTTTATATATCTTGCTTTTATTCTTATTCTGCTTTCTTTATATTCTTCATTACATTTTTATATGCATGTCACTTTATTGTTTTCATATCCATGCTCATTAAATTTCACTTTGATTCTTTTTTCTTCTTTATGTTGTGCATAATTTTTTGTGGCATTATTATCTTCTTATCATAATTAAATAAAACAAATCGTAATTATTAAAAAAAATTAAACTGTTATAGTATGTCATAAATTTAATCTTGTTTGTAACTCAAAGTAACTTTTGAAGATACTGTTGAACCTTACGCCTTTTATTTCTGCCCGTTTTACGATTTTATTTCTCGTCTTTCAAGTTAAACCTTTGCTATAAATGTTTTTTTCTTGACTACTTAATTTATGCATGCTCTTTAGTAGCATTTTTTCATCAGATCATATTTTGAGTATTGGTTGGTTTTGAGAAGCCGAACTTACAGCGAAATTGCAACATGTGGTCTGTGAAACTATCCCATGAGTGTATGCTTGTTGTTTTAGATTTCTTTTTGAAAAAAAAAATCAAGAGATATATTTTTTTATTATACCTCTGTGAATATTTTCTATGAAAAATTACAGCGAATAAACATGCAATTCTATCTAACTGTGAAATAGTTTCCGTGCTATCTGCCCATGGTGAATAGTCATCAAAATTATTCACTGGCGGCATTTGATTTTCCTCGTTTTGTTTTTTGTTTTTGTTTTTTTGTTTTTTTGTTTTTTTTAATATACTTTATTTCACTTCAAAAACAATACCCATTTACAAATGCCAGACATCCCGGTTATTAGGAAAGCCAGCATCATTATTATGGGAAAAAACAGAACAAAAGTAATTTATAACAGGTGCGTCAAACGCTTTGCCGTATTTTTAAACATAGTCATGTTGAAAATTCTAGCATGATATCCGTATCCCTGTATAAAGAATTTTTAACAAAATGTTTTAATTTTAAACCATCTTGACAATCGCTTTTCTTTCTACATCCCTTTTGAATTTGTATATCTTAAAAGCTAAATAAGATATAATTGTATTATAAAACAATTATTTTGGGTTGGTTTCAACATTAAAACCAATTACAACATGGTTCCATTCAGCAATAAAATTGAAAGCATTGTTCAAATTATGTCACACCCGTTTGACATTATCACAATCAAAAACAAGATGTTTAATATCTTCATTTGAGATGCCACAATAGTCACATTTTGCATTTTGTCTTAGTTTAAAATTTTGCATATAAGAATTGGTACATAAAATATTGTTAAGCATGTTGAGTTGAATTCAAATAAACGCTTGTCATACATGTTCTTTATCTTGTTTGTATAGATATTGGGCCAATTTTCTTTATTTACACAATAATTTCTGTTTAAATAAGATTGATGGCAAGGAGGTTTAAACTTTCCTGTCAGACAACATATTTTCGCAGTAAAAATTAAAGTTTTTCTAAGATACAGTAAACACCGTTATGAAAATTGAATGCATTAACAAAATCTGTTCTAGTAAAAACACAGCATTTCATATCAAACAATATATTCTTTTTCTTAATTACATTTCGAATTACAGTGTATATTATATTTACACAACCAATTGGATCTATTTGACAAAATATCTGAAATTTCCTGTAATGATTTAAACACACCATTTTTATTAAATACATCTTTTACATACAAAGTATTACTAGCTATCCAATTCTTAAAACATAATGTTTGATCCTTGTATTGAAACAAATTGTTATTCTACAATGGCTGCTCTCCAAACTTGGGTCCGATAAATTAGATACATCTAATGTCTTTTTAAATTCATTGAAGTAACTAAATATTTCTATAAAAAATGGGCAATTTAGATATTAGTGTGAAGTTTTCGGTTTTTATCTCAGACAGTGTGAGTAAATAATTCAAATCTATTTTCCTTACATTCAAGTAGCTGTTTACAATGTTGTTAATGACATTTGATTCATCAGTCAATCGTTTTACCCATGATGCCTTAAGAGCCTTTAGTTTTAGCTCTATATCTACTAAACCTATACCACCATTTTCTTGTTTTCCTATTATTGTATCTCTCCTAATTATATTACGTTTATTCCATATACAGTTAATAATACTATTTTTCATTTTTTTTCATCAAATCGTTTTCTGAAATAGGTAAGATTGAACCAACATAGATTAGTTTTGATATGCGTAAGGAGTTCACAACTCATGCTTTTCCAAAAGTCGTGGTCTTTTTTTTTCCATGATTCAATTTTTTTTTTCGATATCTTCATAGATTTTTAACCAGTTAAGTTTATAACATTGTTCCTTGTTATGTCCAATGAAGATACCTAAACAACGAACGGCATTGTTGGTAACACTATTACAAACTTCTTTGTACCTGTCTTTTAGATTTCCTAAGAGTATGCACTGGGTTTTTTTTTTTTTTTTGATCCAGCATGATTGCAAAAATTTTTAACAGTTTCGATTGCTTTTTCTAGTGACTTTACATCTTTCAAAGCTAGGGTTACATCATCTGTATGTTGTATTTTTTTTTTATTTCCGTAGATGTATTATAAATTTGAATGCCTTTAATTTGATTATTGGTTTTTATTTTCAAAGATAATAATTCTGCTACAAATAGATACAACAAAGCTGAAATAGGACACCCCTGCCTTATTCTTCTAGACATCAAGCAAGTTTTTGAAACCCAACCATTATTTTTATACCTTAAGATTGGATTTGTATGCAAAATTTTTACCCAGGTAACAAAGTTATTACCAAACTAAATTTTTAAAAACGTGAAATAAAAAATTCCATTCCACTGAATCAAACATTTTTTCAAAATCTATAAATAAAAGAATACCATCATTTGCGTGTTCCATGCAATATTCATACATATCTAAAACAACTCTAGCATTTATTCCAATAAATCGCCCTTTGATGTATGCAGATTGCTCTTTGCTTTTTAATTTATCAATAACTTTTTGTATTCGTCTTGCAAATATGAAGGCTATAATTTTGTAATCTGTATTTGTTAAACTTAACGGTCTATAGATTTTAAATCGGTTTTATCTCCTTTTTTGAATAAAGGGGTATTAAGAGATATGCGTTATGAAAAAGACATTTCCTAATTATCAAAAACGGACAATAATACTTCATAAAATAAAGAGCCAATATGACTCCAAAACATTTATAGAACTCGCATGGTATTCCATCTAAACCCGGCGACTTGTTATTTTTCATGTTGAAAATCTCTTCTTTACATTTGTCTATTGATGGTAATGTATCGAAGTTTTGTTTTACATTTTCATCTAGTGTTGTGCAGTGAATATCATGTAAATAGTTTCATATGTTATTTCCTTCGATTGACTCACTTTTGTAAAGATTTTCATAAAAATTACACATTTCGTTCAAGATTTCAAAATTTGAAGAGAACTTCCCATTATCATTATTTATTTCATATATTGTATTGTTTATTTGAGTTTGCTTTTCCAGACTAAGAAAAAAATTGTATTTCTTTCACCTTGTCATATCCACTTAGTTTTCGACCTAATTTGTGCATCTTCTGCTATTTGGTTATACATTTCATCTAATTCTTTTTCAATTTTATTTTATTTTTCATTCATATCAATTAAGGCACTTGAAAGATTTTCCCTTTCTTTAAAACTTTGTCTTCGGTGAGCTTTATCCTTAGTTTTATATTATTTTTTAATTGTTTTGCGTAATTTATAGAAAAGTCTCGGATTTTTACTTTAAAAAGTTCCCATCTTGAGATTGAATCTAATGATTTATCTAACTCATTAAATATATTTATGATTACTTTTTTATATTCATCGTGTTCCATGTGAAAAATGTTTAATTTCCAACACCCCCAACTGCGTTCTAATTTGTTAAAATCAACACAAGTTTTGAGATAGCTATGATCGCTCATTCTTGTGTTTTATTTGCATCGGAACATTTGAAACCTTTTTTTATCGGGATATTTATGTTTCCAAAGATCAACAAGATCTAATTTATGTAATATTTCAGATAGACGTTTCTGTGATTTATTCCTTTTCAAAACTACAATTAAAACTTAAAGACCTAAGTCTATTAAAAATCCTATTCTTGGGTTTTCCGTTTTGGTGCATAAGCATAAATAAACGTGATTAAAGTGTCGTCTCATTTTACATTAACTAAGAGTTTTCTAGCACCATCTGACTTATGTACAATGAGAATATTTACATAAATAAGTTCTTAACGAAATAGAATAGAGACTCCTCTGCTATGTGGAGAGTCAGAAAATGCATGTATACAGTTACAATTCCATCTGGAATCATAATTAAGGTCTTCCGTTTCCAACGGAAGACCTTCTAGTGATTGTAATGTTTTTTTATTATTAAGGTCTTCCGTTTCCAACGGAAGACCTTATTGTTATTGCCTCTATTATTATTATTGGTTTTTTTTTCTCCCAGGTTTTCTCAAAAATGCCTCAACCGATTTTGATAAAATTTAGAGATCTTATTCACAACAAAATTTGTAAGAAAATTACACGGGATTTTTTTGCTCGTAACTTCCTGTCCCGAGATATTAAAAATTTTATGTTTTTGCTTGTTCACAATTTTTCTCCAAAAGTATTTAAGATAGTACTTTCAAATTTTCAGGGATGGTAGAAATTGTCCTGCCGCAGTGCCCTTTGCATATCCGAACGTCCGCCGTCACTTCCGGTCGTCACCGGAAGGAAACAAAAAACAGTCATTTTTCAACTTTTTTGATTTGAAATTTTTAAACGATTTTATTTGATAGAGACGCTTTAATAACTTCAGAATATGATATTTTTTTTTAAATCGATCCACGCATTCTCGAGATTTTGGGCTCCAAAGTCCTGAAGCGAGAGTCCGCGTAGCTCAGTCGTAAGAGTGTTGGACTTGTGCCTAGGCGACCCGGGTTCAGTCCCCGAGTGCCGAATTTTTTTTCTTTCTTAATTGTGTTTTGTTTAACGATTTTATCTTTAAAATAATGGATTTGAATGTTTTCCGTTTTAATTTTATCATAATCAATTTAATAGCGACTTTTTTCAGTAAAAATGTAGAGCTCGTTTCAAACTACTGTCAATTTCCCGTTTTGTGACATCCTTGATTCTGTCAGCAGCTATCTAAATTCAGATGCTCGTAGCATTGCCGGCATCAAAGTCATGCCGCCGAAGCACCCTTGCAATACGACCGCATTAGAGCTCGCCGGGTCACTTTGCCGGCATCAAAGAAATGCCGCCATCTCAATGACTGTATGAACACAACATTTAGCGACTGCGGGTAGGAAATAACCGTTCACCTAACAAAATGCCAATGTTTCAATTATTCTACATGACTTTAAACGGAGGGTTGTTTAATGTTTATCCACATACGTGGATACAGCCATGCATGTATACATGCGTTTATTGACAAATGTTGTTTACAGATTATTTACGTTTAAATTGTCAATGTACATTTACTTCCCTCCCTCTCTCTCTCTCTCTCTTTCTCTCTCTCTCAGTCAAGTCATGAGCGGTAAATGTCTAAACTCCGTGATGACATGTAGTGATAACGAACAGTGTTCAAACTCAAAAGTCCAAAGGAAAACACACAAAACACGATCAGAGTAAACAAGGATGTAAACAATTCGTTGAAACTTTTCTGCAGTGTTAGCCTTTCTTGTGGGTAGTTCTCTAATCTAGATTGAATTCAGGGGTCAACCCAAAAAGATGTCGATAGTAAATATAAAGTGTATTCCAATAAGCAAAATATTCTCTCTCTCTCTCTCTCTCTCTCTCTCTCTCTCTCTCTCTCTCTCTTGACATACTATTAATAAAGTCATTTGAGCTTCAATCCTTCGAAAACCAAAGCAGTTCACTTTAATATTAAAAAAAATACTGTAAATCCCTTGTTAAAATTTCAAGACCGTGATTTGGAATTCGTGTCTTCTCACAAACATTTAGGTGTTATTTTTTCTGAGGATCTTTCATGGACAGTTTATATCAACTCTATTATAGCAAATGCTCAAAAGAAATTGGGACTAATGAAAAAACTCAAATTCAAACTTAATAGAAAGTCACTATCATTGTTATATACTTCATTTATAAGACCTCAGTTAGAATATGCATCTGATGTATGGGGCGGGTGCTCTTTCACTGATTCCGAAAGGTTAGAACAAATACAATTGATTGCAGCAAGAATCGTCACAGGATTACCTATTTTTGCTTCTAGGGATTCTCTATATTTTGAAACAGGGTGGGAAACACTTGATAGTAGAAGGAAAATGTCCAGGCTGAAAACCATGTATAAAATTGATAGAGATTTTTTACCCAATTATATAATGGACATTTTCCCAAATAAACGTGTTAATGCATCCAATTATTTTACAAGAAATGCACAAAACTATAGTATACCAAAATGTCGTTTAGAATTGTATAAATCTTCATTTGTTCCCACTGTTGTTAACGAATGGAATGCGCTTTCAAAGGATGTCCGTGAAAGCAACTCCATTCGCATTTTCAAAGAAAAAATACATGTTTCTATCATAAATCAGAATGATATAACCTGTAGAACAAAACCTGATTTTTTTTACTTATGGTGACAGATTTTTGAATATTATTCATACTAGACTTCGTCATAATTGTGTACTAAATAGTGATCTTTTTCGTTGTAATATTATTAATAGTCCACTCTGTTCATGTGGCAAGCTCGAAGACACTTATCATTATTTTTTCACTTGTAATAAATATAAAGAGGCCAGAAATATTCTGCTTAATGAAATTTTCAATATTGTAAACTTAAATATTGTTAATACCAATGTCCTACTTTGGGGCGACAACGCAATCAGTGTCAGCGAAAACAAACATTTATTTTCTCTAGTTTATAGTTATATCAAAGATACAAAAAGATTTAGTTGATGTTTGTACACCTTTGAAAATTTATATATAACTGTCATATGATCTGCTGACCTTACATGTTGTGCATACATTATTTTTACTGTATTATATACATGTACTTGTATTGGGAAAGGGCGGTCTAAGTTTTTGAACTTGTGCCCAATCCCTTTTGTAATTTTGTACAATAAAAATATGTTCAAATCAATAAAGTCATTCCAAACATAAGGATAATTTTAAATATTAGTATAAATAAGAAAAATAGTTGTTTTTCGACACGCGATAACCTTTTTTAACTATTTGTAATGCAGTTGCACCGTTTGAACCTGATGATTTGTTGTTGCAGCGGCATGCCTTTGATGCCGGCGAAGTGACCGGCCGATTGAATCTAGCAAGCATTGAGTAGTCCGAGTATCGCAATACGTCACAATACGGATTTTACAATATTGGTTTGACTTTTACATAGCGTTTTAGATATCCGGTATTGGTTTTGCTCTATGTTAGACTCAGTGTTAAGAAATGGAAGGAAAGAAAAACTATCCCTATAGTCTTTTTTATGGTGCATTCAAACGGAAGACCTCTTGTTGCTCGCAACGAGATCGCGATCGCGTCTAGTTATTATTTCCCCCCCCCCCGTTTTTTTGTCCACAAGATTTCTCAGAGATGGCTGAATAGATTTTCTTCAAATTTTTAGGACTGATAGAGAATGATAATATCTCGAGGGTTTTTTTTCCATTTTTTCAGAATTTATTTCCTGTCGTCCGTTTCCTGTCCGGCTACAAAAAGCTAGTGACTTAGAGATCTCAAAAACGATAAAGACGTAAGCATCCAGACTTTGTGGGATGATAGACCTATAGTTGTAGATGTGTTTAAACTATTTTGTTTTGATCGTCGTAACTTCCGTTCGTCACCGGAAGCACTTCGAAAATTATTTTTTATACGCATTTAATTTATTTCACACAGAATTGAAATATAAGTATAAATGCTTACATATATCATCTATCCAATGTTAAATAAACAAAAAAAATCTACTTCCGGTGAGATATCTCAAATATCTCAGGTAGTCTTTTTTTAAACAAATGTTGTAACAGCGAGATCTCAGAAACTGTAAGTGACCAAGACACGAAACTTACATGGATGATAGACATTTAAATAGAGAATGTGTTTAACAGTTTTCATTTTGTCAACCGTCGTTTCCGGTCCACACCGGAAGAGTTCAAACAAATCAAGTTGTTTTTCTTTGACAATTTTAGATAAATTGATAGGCAATAAAGTCCTGTTGTCTAATAATAAGGAGATACTAATTTTGATTTTCATTAAGCACTTCCGTTTGTCCGTTTCCTGTCCCGAGACAAAAATCCTTGACTCCTCGAGATCTCAAAAACGGTAATGATTTGAACAATCAAACTTTGTGAGATTATAGACCTATATATTTACATGTGTTTACACTATTTTGTTTGATTCGTCGTAACTTACGGTCGTCACCGGAAGCACTTCAATTTTTTTTCTTATTTTATTTATTTTACATGGAATGAATATATCAGTATAAAATCTTATATATGTCATCTATACAATGTTAAATAAGCAAACAATTTCTACTTCCGGTGAGATATCTCAAATATCTTTAGGTAGCTTTCATTTTTACAAATTTGATGCCCACGAGATGGGTATAGTCCACTAATGCATTTTCCATAGGCGGTAATGTTAACGTTAGGGTTCATAGCTCCGGCCCTAATTTTCGTTCAGCAACGAGGGACCTCTTGTATGAAAGCTCATCAAACTGTCTCTTTCCTGATAAAATTTCGTGGCATGAAGTCAGATTATTTTACCGGCAAAATGCATCTGTATTGGACAAACTCTGAAAATGAAAGTAAAAGTAGGGAATTTCACAGTTTTGGAAAGGGTGTACATCAAACAATTTCAATTCTTTTCTTCAATTGATAATTCAATTTCGACACTTGCTTTTAAAATTGCAAATCCTCTTTTCTGACATGTGTCGAGCATTCTGATTTAAAATGTCCCAATAAATGTATATACACTCTGCAAGTATAACAACTATTTTGCTTAAAGGCACTACTTTGTTGTCCTACCGATTCTAAAAATAGTTAGAGGGATATACCCAATATTAAAAAGTCATTGTGGTTATTTACAATTCTTAGCTTATATATTCACTCTAGACACTATACAGAACCATGATTCCAAATTTGGAAAAATTCAATACATAACTAGACCTGTTTTTGTCTTCAACAAAAAGGTAGGGCTTTTCGACAGCCCTTTAAATCCCTTATTTAAATTCTTAATTTTTTTCTCTCAAAAATTGTGTATGATAAAATGAGAACAAATGTCATAAACATATACCCACACATTAACTTATAAGAAATTTAAATGCCCAAAGAAAGACAACTCCAGAATTTGATATCCAAATATATCTTTTAATTCTTGAAGAACAGTTTCAAAAATTCATATGTAAGAAAATACTCATTTATGATTCAAGACTTTTGGTATGCCAATAGCTCTAATGCTAATCAATCATTGAGCAAAGCGGGGTAACTCTTGAAACTTTTTTTTTTTTGAATTGTAATAATGTTATTATTTTCGGGCCCTTAAAACCCCTATAAGGAGTCAAAAAGTGGCCCCTCGGACCATATTTTTTAAATTGTACTCTTTATTCTGAACTATAAACCGAAAAGATTTTGAAAATCAGATGAAAAATAAAAAAGTTACAGCTAAAGGACTGTTTTTAATATTGACCCCTTCAGATCCTTTATTTTTCGGAATTCTTTTTCCAGGACCTTTTCCGGTCTGTGCATTAGGTCCCTTATTGCAAATACAAAATATAAAAATATTTGCTTGAAAAGTGTTTGAGAAAACGTTACATGCGTGAATTCAATTTAACATAGAAACTCCCATAGACGATTTTCATCGGCTCATAAAACCGGAAGTACTCACGTCTTTTCACTTAAACTTGGAATATATGCTCAATACTACAATCTCAACAATGTTTATACGTCATATTACATACCTAAGGTTTTTTTAATGTTTTGTTTTTTCATCCCCCCTTTTCTTAAGTTTGGGGCCTCAAATCTCAAAACTGGTAAGAGATTAAAACTTGGACTATAATTTTTTATTTTGAACTGTTTATTCTAAACTATTAACCGAAAAGATTTTGAAAATCAGATGAAAAATAAAAAAGTTATACCTAAAGGGCTGTTTTGAATATTGACCCCTTCAGATCCCTTATTTTTCGGAATTTTTTTTCCAGGACCTTTTCAGGTCTGCGCATTAGGTTCCTCATTTTAAATATCAAATATAAAAATATTTGCTTCAAAAGTGTTGGAGAAAACGTTACATGCGTGAATTGAATTTAACATAGAAACTCCCATAGACGATTTTCATCGGCTCATAAAACCGGAAGTACTCCATACTTTTCAATGAAACTTGAAATATACCTTAATTACTTCTATTTGAACAATATCTAAACGTCTTATAACATTCCTAAGCTCTTCGTAATTTTTTGTTTTTTCATCCCCCCTTTTCTCAAGTTTGAGGCCTAAAATCTCAAAACTGATAAGAGATAGAAACTCGCCGACGCTTTACTTTTTAAACAACTCGACATGGTTGATCTAACTCTAAAATTACAACCAATTTCCTTTAGAAATAAAAACAATATATTGATTCATTTAATTTCTACTATATTGCTTGTGGAAACCGGAAGTACCGGAACCGGAAATCCAAAACCTTACATACTGGTGACATTTAAAAATACTATAAGACTATTGCATAGTCATTTCTGAAATCCTTTCCGTTTTCAAAAAATCGCTGACGGAAATTCTGTCGAGAAAAAGAATAATAATAATAATAATAATAATAAAACAGAACAATAACAATAGGTCTTTTCGACCGAAAGTCGAAAAGCCCTAATTATGGATTTTGCAGTATTGATACACATGCATGAAATCTGAAGAAACAGTCCAGTCAAAATTTACCTAAACAACATATAGCTCATTGGCACTCGATGCTCTTCAAATAGCAAAAATTGAGGAAACTTCAATCTCAAGGATTAAAATACATGTAAAACATAAACATTCAATATTTTACCAAATTTATTTTGTTCATATTCTTATGAAAAAGCTCAATTATGTCTGATTTTATAAAATTTTTGTCGCAAAAATCATGGGTTTTTCTTTAGTTACAAAAAAGAATTGTTTTCAAATACCACGAAAAAGGTAAAATAGAAAAGGATAGGAATTTTCCTATCCATCAAGGTATTACATGTAGGTATTGGTTTATACTGTAGATAATAAAGTTATATGACTCTATAATGTGAGGCCCTCAATTCAGTTTTTGCTCCATTTTGATGCTAGCTTGAGATGACCTCACCTATGACGTCATAATGACGTCATAGTGATGAGTTGTTTTTACTCGTGCAAGTGTAATATTTGCTGAACTTTTATTTAAGCCTAATTTCGGAACAAATGCACCATGACTTAACTCATTAAATATATGTCATAGGGAAAAGAAACTTGCTAATAAGGATTTTTTATTTTTACTCTTGTATATTGTTACCATGGTAACAAATTTAACAAAATTTATCAAAAGACATATCCTATGGAAGAGAGTCTACATTTAACTAAAGTTCAAAATCTAGAAGAACAAGAAATGCCCATTAAGTCTGTGAAATATGTATAATAAATATAAAGTTTCCCAGTATTTAATATTCTAAATTATCTGCATGTAAAATACTGGCCAGGGTATATAGTTTTTACAGGTTCCTTCTTTTAAACTTGGATGAGTGTAATTAGACGTCATTGTTACAAAAATAATTTTTACTTACATCTAGTTTGGCTCCTTGCTGTGTTTTATTCTTTGAAGAAGTTCCATTTCAATTTACATGTTATCTAAATGAAATGTTTTGAATTTAATTCTAAATGCATCAAACACTATCCCCAACATTTGCAATTCCACACAAGCAGTCAGAGTGAGAGAGAGAGAGAGAGAGAGAGAGAGAGAGAGAGAGAGAGAGAGAGACAGACAGGGAGAGAAAGAGACAGAGAACGTGGGAGATACAGAAAGAGATAACAGACAGACAACAAATAACTACATCTTCATGCACAACATAACTGTACAACATAAAGACCAACACCCCCCCCCCCCCCACTCTCAAACATTCAATATCAACCCCCATCCCAACATATTAATCTATTTTTTCAATAATATGAATAAATAAATACTGGTAAATATCTACTTAAAATGATTACAGATAATTTCATTCAATTTTGATTATGATAAACAAAGATAGGTTTTGGGGATTAAGTACTAACCAATATGGTAGGCTTCTACATGTTTAAGAGTGCATACCTACTACTTCTATACATAGTCATGTCACATGCATGACAAATTAATTTATTCAAATTCAAAGCAAGTCTGTAATCATAAATATCGAATTGGAACCTACCGGATATTAATACAATTCCCTTACAATGCAAACTAATCTTAGATAGCTGGACATTGCTTGAATGAAGTATTTTCCCTCACCAGAAACTTTCTGCTTCTCTACTTTCACTTTTACTCGTTTGAAATGATCGCACTAAAAACCCAAAGTGATATTTGGTCTCAAAATTTATAAAATTGTCTTCTTAACTCATATATAAGTAGAAACACACACACATTATTATTTTTTTTATATAAAAACTCAAAATAAATTACATTCAAGAAAAAATCAAAAATTTTTTAATTTAAATTGGTTTTCTGAAAATCCCGGGGGGGGGGGGGTGTTGTGATGGATATTTTCCTATAGAATGTGTTATTAAAATAATTAAACTTGTTGAAAATTTAGTTTGCTCACATAAACGAGAAGATGTACAAGAGAAAAATGCACGTTTATCATAATAATTGCAAGTAAACAAGAAATATGCCTTACCAGCATGGAGCTCAATATGGGTATAGTCCACTAATGCATTTTCCATAGGCGGTAATGTTAACGTTAGGGTTCATAGCTCCGGCCCTAATTTTCGTTCAGCAACGAGGGACCTCTTGTATGAAAGCTCATCAAACTGTCTCTTTCCTGTTAAAATTTCGTGGTGTGAAGTCAGATTCGTTTACCGGCAAAATGCGTCTGTATTGAAAAACTCTGAAAATGAAAGTAAAAGTAGGGAATTTCAGTTTTGGAAAGGGTGTACATCAAACAATTTCAATTCTTTTCTTCAATTGAAAATTCAATTTCGACACTTGCTTTTAAAATTGCAAATCCTCTTTTCTGACATGTGTCGAGCATTTTGATTTAAAATGTCCCAATAAATGTATATACACTCTGCAAGTATAGGAACTACACGTATTTTGCTTAAAGGCACTACTTTGTTGTCCTACCGATTCTAAAAATAGTTAGAGGGATATACCCAGATTTTAGTCACTGTAAGTGATTGAGACACTAAGCTTTTATGATTGATAGACATTTGATGGAAGATGTGTTTAACGGGTTTTATTTTCTCAACCGTCACTTCCGATTCTCACCGGAAGGGTTCAAACAAACCATGTTTTTAACAAGTTTAACGGACTTTCTTGGGTATTTCATCTAGCATGATAAACAGTGATGTGCACAAGGCAAATGTTCGAGAAATACCAGCTTTTGTTTTTATTAATCACTTCCGTTTGTCCGTCTCTGGTCCCGAGACAAAAAATATTGTTTCAACAAGATCTCAGAATTGGCAGAGACGCGAACAACCAAACTTTGAGGAAAGATTGACTTATGATTGTACAAATGTTTAACATGTTTTGGTTCGGCGTTACTTCCGGTCGTTACAGAAAGTACTTCAAACATTGATCTCATTTTCATTCTCGTTGTTTTACATGGAAGTAACGTCTGGATATTTCATTCACAATAATTATCATATCCATTATTTTTTTTTTGTGTGAGAGAAGCAATGTCTTACATAGTACAGTTAAATTGATATATGTACATCAGAACGGAAGACCTTTTTGTTGCTTTTGCAACAAGAGTCTAGTTTTCTTTATATTTGTCTAAAAAATGAGTTTCCTGCAACAATACTACATCAAATCTATTGTTCTAACCGTATATAAAACTTATTTCTTTTTTCATATGAGTTCAAACCTCTGACATTTACAGATATAATATTTAAGTTATACATAGGCAGGTTCAATTATTCTAAGTACAATTGTTTATGTAATAAAAATATATATGATAACATACCTACTCTTTAGTCGAGATAGTTTTATTATGCTGAAGCTACTTAAGGAGGACTGCAACAGTTTATTTCTTTTCCTCAGAGCTCTCGAAATTAGGTTGCATCCCGAGACGTCGCTGTCGGATGCAGTTCTGAGTTCCTTCAACATCTGCATAGTATAACGCTGCCGTGATTGTTCAAGGTTGTTTTGTCTCTGTTTTCGATTAGCGCTGTGGCTTAGTTTTCGTTTTCTGACTTTTTTGGAGTTTTTTTTAAAGAGAATTCCAGGAGCATTTGATCCGGGCCAGTGTCCTGGTTTCGTATTTTAAGTCCCCTTGCGGTCCAGTCCTGACCCATTCGTTGTTATATGTCGCCTCAACAAAGGTTGTGGATTGTTTGGCGGTCCGCAGTTTTTCCTGGAAGACTGCTACTTGTACACACTTATTTTCAAGAATTTCTTTCATAACTGCAGGTTTTGTCGACTTTCACTGTTCAATCGTTTTGAATTTTTATTTCCTTGACGAAGGGCGGATAGCGTGTCGGTTGCGTTTTTAATGATGTTAGCGGATTCAAGATCCCCGCATTGTACCGCTTTTGTGTACTGTAAAGCGTGTTCAGCAGACTTGTGTTTAATGCCACAGAAATCCAGCTCACATGGGAAAAAATTAGACAACACGTCCGTGTTGTCTTATTTTTTCCCATGTGAGCTGGTTTCTGTGGCATCAAACACAAGTCTGCTGAACACGCTTTACAGTGTTTTCTGCATGTGGTTCATAGTTAGGATATGTTTTGTCACCAGGAGTATGTCCTGGTTGTTTACAGACTTTGCAACAAGTCTCGGATGTGCATCTTGATCTGGTGTGGTTAGTTTTTCAGCAGTTAGTACAGTTCAAGTTTTCGTTATTTTTAGGTTGTCCATAATGAAAAACTTTGCATAAAACACTTGCACAATGGTTAATTCTAGGTAAATATTTACCGTCAGCCAAGGGTTCAACTAACATAAAGCGTTTTGAATTAATTACAAAAAATAAAATTTACCAAAAAAAAATTACCATCTATATTAAATACAATGTTCCACTGAAACTTACTTTACATGTATGTGTTATTAATGTTTCTTTCAATCATAGTCTAAAATTTAAAAAAAAAATGAGTTTTTTCCCTTTTACTACCTCCAATCCCTGTATGAAAACACACTAGAAAATTAAGATACACTAAGAAAATCAAACTAATTAAATCTGTACGCAAAGAAAACTTTGGGCAAAAATATAGCTATTATATATTCTGGTATAAAATAAAAATTATTTCAAAAACCCCTCCCCCAGTGCCATAAAAGCTTGAAAAATATATATGGGCACAATCACATTGACATATATGTATCATTATACCCGCACTTTCTAAAGAAAGTTCGGGTATATTGATGTTATCCTGTTCCGTCCGTCCGTCCGTCCGACCGTCTGTCCGTCCGTCTGTCATGTTTTACTTTCTCAAACTGCTCTTACATTTTATAAAACAGCAAACTGAACTCTTGGAGTTTGATTTGGGGTGTCATGTTGTTTTGTAAAAAGGTTTCAAAAATTCTCTGGTAGTCCTGGGGGTCAAATAATTGGTAAAAAAAAGACGTTTTTTCACTAAAAACCTTCTTCCTCGAACTCCTCCTAGATTTTCAATAGTAGACAAATCATCTTTTGGAATATGTTTTGGGATGTCCTAAAGATGCGCAATAAGGTTTCGGAAATTTCAATTTTGTCCTGGGGGTCATTTGGTGGCTGAAAAATGACGGGTTTTTTTTTACAAAAAAATCTGGTTTGAAAAACGTCAACATTTTTTGGAGAAGCCAATTGATCTTCTAGAATATGATTTGGGTGTCATTTTGAAGAGTGATCAGGTTTCAGAATTTTTTTTATTACGTGGAACGGTGGGCAACAAAAAATGACGTTTTTTTGGAAAAAAAAGTATGGTTCCCAGAACTCCTCTTACAACTTTTGGAGTAGCTTCGTCATCTCTTGGGGTATGATTGGAGCTGTCCTATAGATGTGCAATAAGGTTTTAAAAATCTAAATTTCATCCAAAGAGTCAAAAATAGCAAAAAATTGACGTGTATCACACCTAAAAAAACCTAGATCCCAGAACCCCTCTTATGATTTAATGAATAGATACATAATATCTTGGTATATGATAAGGGCTGTCCTATAGATGTGCAATAAGGTTTTAAAAATTTAAATTTCATCCAAGGAGTCAAATAATAGCAGAAAATTGACGTTTATCACTCCTTGAAAAAAAACTATTTCCCAGAACTCCTCTTATGATTTAATGAATAGACACTTCATAATTTGGTATATGATAGGGGCTGTCCTATAAATGTGCAATAAGGTTTTAATAATTTAAATTTCATCCAGGGAGTCAAATAATAGCAGAAAATTGACGTTTATCACTCCCCCCCCCCCCCCGAAAAAAAAAATAGATCCAAGAACTCCTCTTATGATTTAATGAATAGACACATCATATCTTGGGATATGATAGGGACTGTCCTATAGATGTGCAATGAGGTTTTGAAAATTTAAATTTAATCCTGGTAGTCAAATAGTAGCAGAAAATTAACATTTATCCCATGCACGGATCTATAGGGGGGGGGGGGTCCAGATCCCCCCTCCAAAATTCAAATTTCTTTAAAGTACATTATAAAATTGCCAAATATATGCCTCGGAACCCCCCCCCCCCTGCAAACTCAAATAACTGTCGACCACCCCCTACCCTCCCCATGAATAAAATATTTCTGGATCCAGGCATGTATCCCTCCTTAAACTCTAAATAAAATGACAGTTTTTTTTCTTAAACTTGTTAATATAAAAAAACCTTGATTTATTTTTGCTTGAAATAAAAAAAAAACCCTTACATTTAGTACGCTCTTCTTAATTGCCAAATGATCTTTTAAAATCCATATATAATTTGGGGAGTTTATAAACTGGTAAAAATTGTTTTTCTTAAAAGAAAATAAATCACATTACACCATAATTGACAGATGATGTATTAAGATATGATCAGAAGTCTTATTTTCTACCTCGGGATCAATAATTAATATTCAAGTTAAAATTGATAACAATAAATAATTAAAATTAAATGTTTATCCTTCACGCCCCCCCCCCCCCTCCAATCGAACCTGGTTCTAAAGATTAAGAGTGACTGAGTCTTCTTACATTCTTAAATGTGTACAGTAGCAAAATTTAAATCATTTCTTGATTGGTATTTTTCTCTAGATGCACATTAAGATATTGGAAATAGATTTTTTGATTTTGAAGATAAACAAAATGTTATATGTATTCGGGGCAATTGTAAAGTCTCCTAAACAAAGCTGGGTCATATCATTACCCACATGGGTCAAACACTACATATGAATAAGATAAAATACTTTATTATTTCCAGTTCTGGAAAGTCAGGGTGTCTCCAAGGGGGCATAACCTATATAATATTTGATGAGCAATGTCACAAAGAGCAAGAATAAATATGGTTTAGGGATGGGGATCTCAAAAGTTATCAAAATATATTATCATTTCCTATTTCAGGGGGGGGGGGTGGTCCTGGGGGTTATGTACTTTACATCATTTGATGCATCATAATGACATTAATAGAAACAAGAATATATATGGTTTAGTGGTGGGGATCTCAACAGTTTTCAAGATGTTTGGTATTTTCCTGTTTTATGTGGTCAGAACAATCCCATTGGGTAGTGGCCTACATTATATTTGATCCATGATAATACATTAAGAAAAAAAGACCCCTTCCTTCCTATCCTATTATAACTCATATAAACATGATAAGTCTTCACACCTACTTATACATGTAATACAAAAATTTAATACAAATTAAATGTCACAGGGTCACAATGGGGTCAACTTAATAGTGTAAGTCTGACAAATGAAAAAAAAGACTTTTGCAATTAAAATGACAGAAACTGTACAAATGCGATAAGATAGGTAACGATGATAAGCTTATTTAAATAACAAAACATGATGATAGTATGCTTGCAAAGGGAGATCGCTTTAGAAAGTGAAAGTAAAACTTATGTATATCGGTGTCTCATAATAATGTGCTACTATACATGTATTATGCTTACCGGGCAGGTCTATTCGCCGGAATGGCGATGTATTATACGTAGTGACATGTATAAAAAGGTCGATAACTTGTGTTGTGTAAAAGCTATCGCCATTCGGTTTTCAGTTTTTTCATCTATGGATATAGGGCTATCGAAATATATAAAAATATTTTTGATAGTTAAATGTTTAATATGCAAAACCTTTGCCGGAATGAGCTATGGTCGTAAAAATCAGGTGCCGGAATGAGGTAGTCACCTTCATAAAACAGTTAATATCTCAAAACGTTTTTAACATATTTTCATTCGGACACGATTTTTTTAATCATTACGACCATATCTTTGAAATGTGTAAAAATTAAATCCATATGTTTTGATTTGATGGACGAAACCTTTGCCGGAATGAATTTTTTCGTTAAAAAGAATGCCGTTATTGTGCAATCATTCCGACATAATCACCTGTATTGTTAATACCATTGAATATATTTTTATTCGGTAAAGATTTTTTTCATCCTGAGATATATACCTTTCAGAAAATATATAATTTTATATTAATTCATTGCGGCAAAGGTTTTGAGCATTTAAAGTTACTTAATTGTAGTTGGGGCCGATTTTCCCGAATCACTTTGTGTGGCACTGGTCTGAGATTCGGAAGAGACGTCCGTCAAAAATTTTTCAGTCTCGACGAATCTCGCTGAGATTATACATACCGGTGTGTGTTTTACATATACATAATAGGATTAATTAACATGCATAAACGTTTCTTTTGTGATGATCAGCTTAAGGGATTCATATTGTGCTCTAATTGGATTATCATTATGATGTTGACCAATATAGGTAAGCATGGTGAGGACTAATCGCCGGAATGGCGACGGAATAGACGTAGTGACATGTATAAAAAGGTCGATAACTTGTGTTGTGTAAAAGCTATCGCCATTCGGTTTTCAGTTTTTTCATCTATGGATATAGGGCTATCGAAATATATAAAAATATTTTTGATAGATAAATGTTTAATATGCAAAACCTTTGCCGGAATGAGCTATGGTCGTAAAAATCAGGTGCCGGAATGAGGTAGTCATCTTCATAAAACAGTTAATATCTCAAAACGTTTTTAACATATTTTCATTCGGACACGATTTTTTTAACCATTACGACCATATCTTTGAAATGTGTAAAAATTAAATCCATATGTTTTGATTTGATAGACGAAACCTTTGCCGGAATGAGAATATGTCGTACTCAAAGATTTCAACCTTATCATTTTATGAATATTACATTATAAAGTTAAAAGGTCTAGCTATAAATACCGACATTTCCTTTTTATTTCTTACAAATTCCATATGTAATTTTTTGGCAAATATCTTGACATCTAAATGCATTTGTAAAGTTTCTGTTTGTCCTAGTATAGTTTTCTATGTAAAACTACGAATACGACATATTTTGAAACAGGCTATTTATGACCTTGACTGGAACTCTTCAGCATTGGAGGTGTGAATGAATGTGGAAATGAATTGAAAAATAAACAAGTTCATATTTTGTGCGATTATAATCTTTTAACGGTAGGAACCTAACATTTTATGTTGATAGGGAGTTAAAAGGATGTTCAAAGTAAAAAGTTGAGGCGGGCAGTTGATTTAATTCAGCGTACTTTTATCATAACAACCGGCCGAAGTTGGGACCGATTTTCCCGAATCACTTTGTGTGGCACTGGTCTGAGATTCGGAAGAGACGTCCGTCAAGTTTTTCAGTCTCGACTAATCTCGCTGAGATTACGGTATGTACACCACGTGAAACCCATCTAACCGAAGAGGTGGGTAAAACTAGTACCCGCTAATGCGACCTGTAGCTTCAGACAAAGATGAGTTATTTGTAACATGCATGTATTTTCATGACTTTATTCTTTAAAACCCCTTGCACTATTTTATTAGGTAAATAACTTATGATGTAAAGCACACAATCAGCTTTAAGGTGGTACAGGACACCTGCATATTGTGATGTACTCCCTATATAAATAATAAACAATAAAGTATAAATATTATATTTCCCCCCAAAATAATGTTACCTAACAGTAAAGCGCAATGGGTTAGAGCATTAACTACGTGTCTGTAAGTAGAGAATTCAAATCCTGCTGGGGCTTTTCTATTTTTTTACTCAAGATTCCAAAAATGTTAAAAACTTATTATTTATTTTTTTGCCAAATACATTTATTTTAAAATTTTAAAATTCTAAAACGTCACCGTGAAAAGTTTTTGATTATAACGCACTTTTATCCACATTAATATCGACATGTGTCTTATACCACCTTAAATCAGTAGTTATATCTTCTGTCCTGGCAGTTCTGCATTGAAGTTCATTGCGCAATATAATTTTGTCATTTATTGTGCACTGTTTACAATCTTCTTTGTGATAACGTACTACATGTACAGGCTTTTGTTGTTATCAAAATATTCTGATGTTTATTTATCCATGAGGAGTATGTGTGTGTAAAAGGAGGGGGGGGGGGTTCAGAGTAATACATGTAATCGTGTTTGCAGGGAGGAGGGAGGGGGTCCGAGATGTATTTTTGGTAATTTTACGATTAATATAAATGAATTTTTCAAGGGGGAGGAGGGTTTTGACCCCTCACTCCCACACCTTCTCTAAATCCGTGCACACGATGATGTTGGCACACAGAAGCAAATCTAAAGCCGGCAACCGTCGAGGGTAGGGGACATAATTCAATTTTGTTTGTAATAATTATATAGACCATACTCTCTATGACATGAAATGTTAAGATTATTGATTAAATTAAAATTAACATGCAAACAGTTCAACCCCAAATTGTACACAAAGGGCCGCTTATGTGTATTATGGGTTGGGATGTCATCCTTTATGAAAATTATAATTATTAAATATTACCGGAAATTACAATTGACCCTTATTTTTACTAAAACTGGTACACAACAGTGTTATTTAGGGGCAAACACTTGGTGCGGGTATTACTGTCTAATGACAGCATCTAGTAAAAAACACACAGTTTTCATATATGCTTATATTTACATGTATTCATTTTTAAAATATAACAACTGCAGATGTACATGCATTTATGTAGAATGCATTTATGCATGTGGGGAATAAAATCAACAGTCAGTGGTAGTTTTTCAATTTTTGGGATAGAGAATTTTGTAACTTCCTTTTAATTTTCCTGCTATATTAAGAAAGTTGAAACATGTTTACCAAACTAATTGTTATACTGTTTTCAGGGGTTTATTTTCCAAGCATACTCAAGTCAATGAATAAAAATGCATGCAGGTACTGTATCGATAGGTAAATGTTTTAAATTGGTTTGTGTTTACTGGTCTTTATGCCAATAATTGTCATTTGGATATAGGATGGATTGTAAATGTGATACACAGATCATTTAACTTTTGATCGATTTCTTCAAAACTTGGTTGACATGAAACAGTAAATTTGCCATTACACCCACTGATCTATAGGGGTGTCAGGAGTCAGGGTCACTTCCCCTGTTGTATTCAGAATGGCAAAATTCATAACGAGAAGTAACTAAAAATGACAATGTATCCTACCCCCGGAAAACACTTAAAAATCATGTTTAAAATGTATTATGGGGTCCATAGTATTATAATTGGAGTTACCTTAATTTAATTTATCTATCTAATTTATCTAAGTTTTAAGTCAGCATTAAATTTATGACAATTAGGGTAATTTCTTAATTAAATGTTTCATGATACTAAATTTAGTATTTGTATGTGTAGACAGAATTACACAATAACGTATTTTTATTTTAATTTGATGAAAGTATTATTTTTCTGCTGAGAAATCATATTTTATGCATATATAACTCCTGTGCTGAGTTCTATCTAATGAGACATTCTGATTCAGCCATTCCTTAATTAGAGCAAAATTGTTTAATGGTATGAAACAATAAAAGGAATGAAATATTATGCATTGGGAAAGTAATTATAACAAATTAACATGTCTAACTTAATGTTTGGATATTTTGATGAAAATATTTAGAAATTATCTGCATGTGTAACCAGCAAGAATTGTAAAATTTATTTTTGTAAATAATGCATGAAGATACCTTCCTTTCATAACAATTATAGTCTGTTTATTACCTGAGACTTACCTGTATTTTTTAAATGCATTTCAAAGAAGAGTTTAGTGATTGTACTGCACATGTATTCTAGTGGTGGACTTTATTTAGATTAATGATTTTTAAAAAATCATAATTCTTTTAACATTTTAAATTCATTCTGATAGTACAGTTTTGTTTTATATTCAGCAACTGAAATACGCCAAGCACTAGCTAGTTTGCACACATGAATTGTTATTCACAATGTGTAAATTAAAAATTGGAACAAGCCTATCTTAGCTGACTTAAAACACACCTGTATCATCTTAGTTGCTAAAGAC
Organism: Magallana hongkongensis; assembly: GCA_016163765.1. Classification (NCBI taxonomy): domain Eukaryota; kingdom Metazoa; phylum Mollusca; class Bivalvia; order Ostreida; family Ostreidae; genus Magallana; species Magallana hongkongensis. The sequence continues at coordinate 49,461,910 of WFKH01003881.1, forward strand.
ATACGTACACTCATTCTTTACTGAAATCATATCTAAAATTGAACCTTATTCACCTAATATTTCTAATGAACTAGCTATGTTTTAAAGCATTTTTATTTTACTATCATGACTATTGTAATCATAAAAGTAATCAAAAATTAATTATGATTACAGGCCTTTTTCAAGGTAATCGATTAAATTACGATTACTTGTAATCAGAAAAATGAATGATTACTGATTACTCATGATTACTCAGCAACCTGTAATCGATTACAGCTGATTACGATTACTGATTATGATTACCCCATCCCTGATTGAAAGTGTACATGTGGTAACTGAAAAATATAACCATGCATGCTAAGTAGCAGTTTCCAGACAAGTTTTTAAGAATTCTTTAAACTTTTCTGGAAACTTCTTGGTTATGAACATATGGGTTCATCCATTAATTATAAATTCAAGTTGTTAATGTTTGAGTGAGTGAATAGTCATTTCAAGCAATGGAGACTACAACAATTGGGATTCTGACCAGCATAATTAAAAGTACTTTCATCTTTATTTTGCAGCTGAGAAAAATAATGCAAATTCATAAACATAGAATATGATACAATCAACACATGTATCATTGCTTACAAGTACATATGGATGTATTTTTATATATATCTACACTTGATTTTAAGAATAATTGTTTCAGTATTCTCATCTTTTTGCAATTGCTTTTAGTTCATTAAAGTTATCATATGAAGAAATAAAATGAATGATTTTATTAGTGTTGCAACAATGACTTGAGGTATTGACAAAGAAGATGGCAAAGGGTTTTATGATAATTTATAGTAGACTTCTATTATTAACTCCAGGTACATGTAATAATTACCAAAATTTATTTTGATACCTCAATCATTAAAATTCTTTGAATGAAAATTTTAGATCAAGGAATGAGTCAACTGGTTTTTTGGACTGAATAATGAATACATGAGGTCTAAGGGCCACATGGCTCACTTGAGCAACTATAGTAATACCTCTGATGAAATCAGAGCAATATATCTTGACAATTTAGTATAGTATATCTTGTTTAAAAAGATCTTTAAAATTTTCTGGACATATTCTAATGTTAAAAATCCGACTACTAGAATCATTAAAATTCATGGAGGCTAATTTTCGTGGATTGCTTAAATTTTACAGGGTTATGAGGACGTAATTTCGTGTATTTTTTTAAACCTACAAAAGGAAATACGATTTTATTACCCTAACTTATCAATTCGAGGAGGATGTTAATTCGTGGATGAGAGGTACCCACGAATTCCACGAAAATTGAGCCACCACAAAATCAAATGATTCCACAGTATTTCATCCCCATCATTCTATCCATCTGTCTATCTAAGATCATTTTTCCATTTTCCGGAGCATATCTTCTCTCTCTTTGGTCTACTCTGTCTCATACTTCAACCGCAGAACGCCTTTGGTCAAAGGATGTGCAGTGACCTTGAATGTTGTTCAAGGTCGAGGTCAAATCAGACCAGTCTAAAAATCATTTTTTAAACATATACACCCTCCCCCTATTCCTGTCTGGCCAATACTTCACATAAACAGAACTTTTTATGTAAAAAGTGTGCAGTGACCTTGAACCAAGTTTCAAGGTCAAATGTTTAGATCATAGCAGTGTCTAGTTCTTTGTGACCCCCATCCCCTTAAATAGAGGGTGTTGCCCTTTATTTTAACAAATTTGAACCCCCTAACCTTTAATGATTTGTGCTAAGTTTGGTTAGAATTGGCTCATTGGTTCTGGAGAAGAAGTTAAAAATGTGAAAAGTTCACAGATAGACGGACGGACAGTCAGACGCTGGACAAAAAGCTTTCAGTTCGGATTAGCTAAAAAATAAGTTTGATCAAATATGTTCTTATTTTTTCATAAAAATTTGGTAATCATTACATAATGAAATAAGATACAAAAACATAAACTGGCTGTATAATACATAGAATTGAACGAAATTGTTTTTAATGTTTCCATGGTAACGGTTGTCTATATTTCTTACCTAGATTCACTAATTTTTAAACCAATATTACAAACAATCTCAATATATTGCATTTGTAAAATTTCAATTTTTTTCTTCTTAAGAGGACATAATCAACACATTTATGAATCAAAGTATGCGTTTTAAAAAGTTAGAAAGTTGTGAAATATACATTTTTGTAACCATGGAAACAACGATTTTGAGGTAACTTTCCCATCATGTTTTGGTTGTTTTTGATAACAGAAGACTCAGTCATTGCAGGATTGGTGTCAGTTTGCATCAACCTGTCCGCAAGAATTTACAGGGCATCACCAAAAATGCCTCATTTTTAGGTTTTTCAAAAAGTTGTTAACCAAGTACTTTTAAGCCCTTGTTACAATAAAGAAAAATAAATACTTTTATTTGCTAATTGTTAATTGTTACGATGTGATGCTTTGATACTTTGATAATGAGTTATTACAACAAATCTAAATGAAATAAATATTCAAACAGAAAAAGTATGTTTTTCTGTAAAAATTAAGATCGTTTTGTCCTAAGAATGATGGGTATGTGTATCCATGGTAACGGAGTGGCCCAGCAACCAACGTTTGGTGTTTAATGGTAGGTATATGATAATATGCATCATATTAAAATTTAAGAAAAATTGGTGACTATGCGTGTCGAACCTCCTATACAAGTGTTTAAATGCTTACAGAGAATGGCTCTTAATCACCGGGTAAACAGAAAAAACTGTATATATACACTATTTACATTTTCATCTGTAAATGTCCCAAATTGAAAAAAAAAATTGTCAACCCCCCCCCCAAAAAAAAAAACACAGAGCAAAAAGTGGCTCGTCTAGCTTGCTCCGTGTCACGTGACTATTCAATATCTCATTTGTTTTTAATGTGGAAGGCTACATCGTCACAACATGTCTGACATCCGTTTAAAAAGCCATTTTGTTCCGGATTTATAACATTATGTCGTGGTACAAAATAGCTATACGCAATTTAAAACTTTTCTGACGAGGGTGATGAGAGAGGAATGAAATCACCAAAACGCTTAGAAAATATGTCAATTTTCCTCGTAGTTAATGCTTTTAACTAACATTGATTATCATCTGTTTTGAACGGAAGACGTGAACTCTAAAAAAAAAAAATACTGTTTCCCTGCTATTGGCAATACATTTTGTCATGTCATATCTGCAACAGACGATCATACTTATATAGCGGATTATCGATAAAGGTATTTTCACTTTAACTATATATGAATGATGAATATAAAACAAAAGTGCCGTACGTAGTACGATCTCGTGAAGGAAATAAATAATAACAAGTTATAAATGTTGAACATTTGCAGTAAAAAGACTTGCATTAAAAGTTTGACATTAAAATAATGTATTTTAATTAAAACAGATATAGCTAGGTAGCAATAACAATGGAAGCCCGGATTTGCAAGTCAAAAGAGGGAACGACAGAATTCTGAAAAGGAGCATGTTTTTCATTACCACACGTACATCTGTATCACTATGGACATCTAATGTATGTGTTAATATGCGTATGATTGTTGTTTATAATTGCTATTGTATATAAAAAAGTAAAAGGCAATTTAACTACTAACAATGTGTTTTAAAGAGTTAAATATATATAATGCATTCATCACAAATTCAATTTTTCAGATTCAAACATTATCATAAGTACTACTGACCTTATATCCACATATTTAGCATAGACTTGTTCCTTTTTGAATTTTTTTTATTGTGATTTGCATTAATTTAAAAATTTGGTCCCAAGATATTTGAGACCATGTTAAATAAAGAAAGACAACTCTTAAACAGGATCTTTTATACCAAGATTTTTGAAATAATTCAGTATTTCTTTAAATTTTTCAATTTTATTCAATTTCTTCATCTCAACTAAATCAAACAAAGTAATTGAAATTGGGAATTGAAATAAAACATGTTTTATTTGTTTTTGCTTATCGTGACCCATCCGCTTTGTATTTTTCTGTAATCTAACACAGACTATTTTTATTAACTTCATATACTTTTATATTTGAAAGAAGGTCAGTTCTGCAGATGAAAATAAATTAAAGTTTATAATTTCTAGAATAATTGATTATTATGAAAAAAATGATTATGTTGTAGCCAAAACAATGGACCGATCCCCTTAGAAAATAGATATTAGCTCAAGAAGCCGTGTACTATTGCAAGAAAGTAATGCAATCTTTTAAAAAGACATCTAAAAGTACATTTTTGTGTGATTGTTTTATATTTTGTAGCAAATCATTTAATACATACAGGTAAATTAGGGTCTTTAGGCTAATATTGTTTTGCATTAAAGAAGTCACCATTTAAAAATGAATACAGTAAAAATTATATTTACCTTCGACATAAACGTAAATCTTATTACTCTTTGTGTTGCCCAACGAAAATTGATATTGTGCGCTATCTTCCATAGTCGCATTGGTAATTTTCATTTTGTGAAGTCGGTTTTCATTTGAATACGAATATTTCTTAGCGTCAAACTCTATTTCTTTGATTGTCTGGTCCTTTATCTTCCACCACCTTGGAATTCCATGACTTTTTTCGGGAAGACGAACAAGAAAATCAATATCGTCTGAAGGAGATACTATAACGGGACCCGAAATAAAAATGAATCCGCTCTCTGGAAATAATAAAAAAATATTGTTTTTGTAAAATCAGTTGTGTACCAATATATAATAGGTAGTTAAATTTTAAATATGCATCATTGTAACATTGAGTTATTTAAGGCATTGTGTGCAATAATTAATGAATGTTTAGAAAGAAAGATATGTTTGTGGTATTTTTTCATCAATCTGTATAAATTATAAACTTTCTGCAAATTATACATTTTAATGTATCACATTTAAAAGTACTGAAAATACTTTTAATTTGTTTATTTATTCGAATTCTCTCTGATAATGAATGCACTATTTTGAAATATTCGTCGGCACGCAATGTAGCAAGCTTATTTTAGTTATTACACAAGATGACAGCGCGAAAGCCAACCTGTTGGCAGTTGGCTAACATATTCAAAGATAAAGAAAACAAGACAATCATACAGGAAAGAACTTAAAGGACAAATTTTTCTTTTATATCATTAGTGAATACGAATTTTGACCCTTGATTAACTTTAAAATCGTATCGATGGACTGCTAGGCAGTTCGTTAATAATAAAATTATATCATTAATGGTCAGGATTTTGACAACTAATGCAACTTTACATCATTAGTGTAAACTGTATCATTAGAGTCGAGCTTGCTACATTGCTCGGTTAAAACAGCACAATCATGTGTGTTTTTCAAGTGTCACATGCAGGTTTAATTTAAGGTAACTCGAGATTCATTATTTGATGTATTTTTAATTATAGTTTCGTTGATGACCTAATGCTGTTTAGATGTTCTAAAGACTTTATCCTTTTTTACAAAGCTATATTTTTAATTTTCCGTATCTCAAGGCTTATATGTATACAGCTTTGTCTCTTTTATACAGCTTATCATACTGACAAATTTTTGGTCTAGTTTCTAAAATTCTAAATAATTACGTATACTAAGGCATATGTACATGTAGCATTAAACCTTCATATTCTAACTAAACATTTTAGCTGTTCAAATACAAATAAATACTCGTTTGGTGCGTTTATCAAGGCGAAGTGTTTTTTTTCTCTCTTTATTTCCGTTAAATACAAAATAGAGACCAAAATATATCTTAAACAGTATACGCAATGTCGAAGAAAAACAGTAGCTGTGTGTATGGTTTAATATTTTCTTTTAATAGTAGGTAAAGTTTTTGTTCTAGCAATGAAAATTAAAATTAAATTCCTTAGAAAAATATCCTGGGAAATCCTCTAATAATAACTCAAAGGATTTTTTTTTACCTTCAATGACCTCCAATCTCTGTCTCCCTCGTTCACTCCCCAATTGGTTCTTTACTTCAATTGTATATATATCACAATCTTCTTCTCTTACATTTTTGATACACAAGACCGGATTATCGCCAGATTCTGTGCTTCCTTCATATTTTGGATCATTGATGTTTATAGGTTGCGTTCCCTTCATCCAAATCACATTCTGATGATTGGACATATTTTTAATTGTTGCTTTAAATCTTACATTTGTATTGGTAAGTGCCAAAGGTACTTTGTTTAGAGTCACTTCCGGAGGACCTGCAAAATTGAACAATTGATTTATTTTGTTAAACAAATTAAAACTATACTTTGCAGCAATTGAAATATGAAAATCATTTTACAACAAATAAGTTATGCATTATATACTGCAATTTATTTCGCTCTAGATCTTTGAATAGCTAATGTTAACTATTTTAAAATCTTTAAAAATAAGCAGCGATAGATCCTTAGAATGTTATATCCCTTCTTAATGTTTCTGATAATCTCAATTAAATGATTAATAATTTTTTAAACTAAATCTCTGACTATGATTTTATGTTAATATTTAAATATTTCAAACTGTAAGAGTTTAACATAACAAGTATATTTTTTTATTTAATATTTTACAAATAAAGAATGGTTGTATTTGAGGCGGGTTTTTCCACCTGTAATGAATATCTTAAAAAAGTTCAAGTCTAAACACTGAGTGTTTCTCCCTTAATTACATTTAGATGCATAATTATAGCGTATTTTCAGGTATATATAATGCAAAAAATATATGTATTTCCAAAACCGGTTTGTTATTCTGCTCCGCTATTTAAAGATTTAAGGGTATCAAACATCGTAAAGCATTTAACTTATTTTGATTAAAACCATTTTAGTATTTTGAGAAGAAAATATTAAACATTTTTTCAACTACATGCAATTCAAAATGATAACGGAATTGTAATATGAATTTAGCAATAAAAATTCAACATGTTAAGTAACATTTAGGGATAGTTCGTTATAATGGTCAAAATTGCTTGTGGTGTAATGATTTGATTGTTGTAAAAGTTAACTATGAAGAACCGATTATATACTATTATCTAGAAGGAGGTCAAGAGGGAAAATAAACTTGTTAGCAAAGTAAAGTTATAAAAAAAAAAAGATCTTGACCACCCTCATTTCCAGCAAACAAAATTATCCCTCAGAAGCCCCTTATGCCTTTCATCGGGAAAACTTTCTGGATACACGCATGTATAGAAACTAGACCTGAGATAGAATCGATTGAAAAATCCTCCATAAAAATAAGTGTTTTATTTACCTTTAAGGACTTCCAATATCTGACTACGACGTTTAATTCCCAATGGGTTTTCCACTTCAATTGCATAGATATCATTATCTTCTTCTATGGCATTATTGATACACAAGACAGGGTCATCGCCAGTTTCTGTGCTTCCTTCATATTTTGGATCATTAATGTTTATATGTTGGTTGCCTTTCATCCACAGCACACTGTGGTGTTTGGGAAAACCACGAATTTTCGCTTCAAATTTCACACATGTAATTGCCGGCTGTATTTGGATTAGAGTTACGTCAGGAGGACCTGCAAAGTTTAAGCAATCTACATCTATGTCTTTAAAAGGTATATGTATGCAGGACCTACAAAATATGTTCCATATAACTTAAAATTTGAAAGTTTACTTGCACAAAACAATTTTATCTAATGTTTTATGTATATGAACTTTATAAATTGAATAATCTTTGATATTTTTAACAAGAAAACCTTCCGCACAAAAAATATAATCATTACAGTTCCTGAAACGTTCTACTTTCCCAAATGAACGGTTAGCGAACGGTCAGGGAACGGTTTTTGAACGGAATCTGGTGAGCGGTTGTAAACGGTAAACGGTGACCTCATGCAGAACGAGAACGGAGCGCTAACGCGAGCTCAAGGTGAATGGTTAACGCACGGTGAACGCAAGATAAACGATTTGTTCGGAACAACTTGGAGATATCTCTCGACTCATATTTCAATAAGAATACAGATTAAAATATTTAAGCATTGTTTTGTTACGAACTTTTGCAAGAACAGTTGCTTTCAATTGAATGTATCAAAATTTGGTCTAGCATTGAAATAAAATTAAAGATAAGATTATCTTTATGATAATTGAACGGTAAACGTAATCTTTACTCATTTTATCGATGACTGATAACTAAAAAAAATCATTAAAAAAAATTATAGCAAGTAGTAAGTACGTTTTAAACTAAGTCTTGCGTAAATAGAAAATTAAAAAAAAAAAACTAAATATGAAATTAAGATATCAAACTTATTAGGGTCTTCCGTTTCCAACGGAAGACCCTCTTGTTATTCTACGGAGTTCGGAATGACAATGGAGATGAATTAAACCTGAACGGTGAGCGAACGCTGAACGATTCCTGAGCGCATACTGAACGCACTGCATGCGAGTTCACGGTGAACGCTTTGTGAACAGTGAGCGCGAACGGAGCGGAGCGAAGAGTGCAAAACCGTGAACGATGAACGCACGCTGAACAAACGGTGAGCAAACAGTAGAACGTTTCAGGGACTGAACCTGGAAAACACATTTCTATTTATTGATTTTAGATAAAATATCTTTATTAATTATAAAATAATCTTTGTGTTCTAAATAAATCATTCTTAATTTTAAAATAATAATCATGTGTGCTATTTATTTAAAACGTGATAAATGTGATAACTTAATTAGCGGTTTGCGGATGCTTCAGCGTGTCTAATTGTCCGTCCGTCAGTGCAATGATCTGAAATCAAGTTTCTTTTTAAGATCATCTGAAAAACTCAGGTGACGCATTTCTATTTGTTTACGTTTGTCGTCGTCGTCCTGTTATAGTTAAACATTTTCAGCTTCTTCTGCAAAACTATTATGATTATTATAGGCAAATTTGATGAGTTACTTTTAAAAAAGGGGGAAACTTATAAAATTCATGACACTCATCCATAGGGGCAATACATTTAAGGGCAAACACTGTATAAGTTGATGAAATCTTTTTTTTTTTAAAGTTCTTCTTTATAGTACTAGGCATTCAGCAGACAAATTAAGTACCTGATTATGAGCAAGATTTTAAGCTTTTACATAAATTGTAAAATTAATGGCTACATGGACAGTTAAGGACAGGGCTTTATTGATCATGTACTGAAATATGCGTCATGTCATATAAATCTTCTTCTCTAGTACTAAACGTTCAACAGCCCGCATATACAGATGTCAACAGTTATCTAGTCCCTCAAGCTCTACTGCATCTTTAACGAGAACTGCAGACTGGCTGATCAACAGTTCCCTGTCCAGTGACTCCCTGGCCTCGTACAAAAAGGTCTTTGCTGCTTACAAATCTTTTATTACTAACTTCGTGCTTGGAAACAAACAACCGCTTCCAACGGTGCTATCCCATCTCATCCTGTACATTGCGCATTGCTATAAACAAGGCTTCGTATCATCCACAACCAAAACTCACATCTCGGCTTTAAGTTACACATTTCAACTTGCGGGTTATCCAGATTTGACACAACACTTTCTGGTGAAAAAACAACTTCAAAGATTCTCTAAAGTCCGACCCACAGTCGATTGCAGACTACCCATCACCCTTCCCGTTTTACTAAAAACATCGAAGCATTACCATGTACAACCGACTCAAAATTTACTAAAACTTTGCTGCAGGCAATGTTCCTCCTGGCCTTCTACGCTTTTCTTAGAGTAGGAGAAATCACAAAAACAACGGGTTCAAATCAGCACTATTTACTTCGCAAACATCTGAAACTTGTTTGCAATCCACAAACAGAGTATTACCTGGAACTGACTATTCCCCATTATAGCATTTAAAAAATGTGGTTACTTGGCATATAAAGCACACATCTTTCAATAGATGAACCTTTATTTTCATTTATAGATGGAACCCCAATATCAAGAAAATTCTTCACGGAGAATCTTCAACAGTCGCTTGTGTTCAATGAACTTGACATACATCAGTACCATTCTCATAGCTTCCGTATTAGCGCGGCCACAATAGCAGCATCATCCGGCTCCTCTGAAGTTCAAATCCAGCAAATGGGCAGGTGGAAGTCCTCGGCATATAAAAAATACATCAGAATTCCAACACTTCAGTTGTAACGACATTTATCTTTTTGAAATCCATTTCAATAGGAGCTAAACATCATTTTGTCTCCAGTATTTTATGTCTTCGGTGTAACCTTATGCAACTTAACTATTTAGTCCCCGGTCATGAAGTCAGGAGTTTCTGATCTTATTTTACTAGTCCCTGATCATGCAGTCAGTAGCTTCTGATCTTATGTTGACTATTTTCTGAACTCAAAGACAGCATTGTCAACCTTTTGCCGTTTTTTGGACATCTTTATTTTATACGTTTACTTATAGTATGTTGTGCTGTTTCATTCTTGTTATAGATGATATGTGCTCCTATTAGTTTTATTATTGGATTTTCCAATTCTATTATGCACATCTAATTTTCCATTGTATATTCTCCAATTGCAAAGAAATATACATAATATAGGGTGGTGGACGGGGCGAATCAAAACCCCCATTTTTGGTTATATTCAGGGGTTTTGATCGGTGGCCGATGGTGCTCCATCTTTGACAAATGTTTTTGATTATAGCTTTGTAATATAACATGTAACATACTTGTAATGTAAATTGACAAATGTTTTTTGTGAAATTGTTCACTTACAAATGTTGCTTTTATTTAGTTAGTTAACATTACATCATGTTGCATAATTTGCAAGGTCATTTATTCAGTTAATAAATGACCTTTCTTTATCTTTATATGTGCCTTATGTTATACTTGGTAATACTAAGCTCACATGTGTCAAACTGAGCACCACACTAACAGGTTTCTATAATTGTGTTACGGTTGGCAAGGAGGAATCGTATGAAAAATAAAAAGTACGGCAATAGGGTTAGGGGCTATGTTGATAGGGCGGGACTCTTGAGAAATATTCTCTTGCACTACTGTTCTGACATTTAGCGGTAAAACAAAGTGCACGGTTAATGCTGCACACCGAGTTCTCTACTAATTGTGAAACTTTATGAAATTTATGGCTCCAGGTTAACTCTGGGGCTCTGGTGTTTTGGTGCTTCCTAAGTGGTCATATAGTGAACATGATTTACGTCTTTTAAAACAGGTTGATATTAGTTCATGGATAATTAGAAGAGTAAAAAAATTCCTCTACCAAATGTTTGAAAAATTCGTGCTGCCAAAGAATAATCTACATACAGCAGTATAAGATTTGCAGTTTTGTAATGATTCAACGGTGCGGCTTAATAAAAAGTTATGTCATGCTTCTGGTTGTCTGGTTCTAGTTGTCATAATTTCTCCAAAACGTGTTTCAAAATGTTCTGCTTTCAATTCAGAGTGTCCAGGTGAATGCGATACTTAATGCAACGAAGTGGCATAAATATTGTTATCTCTCTTTTTTATAACCTTGGATGAGTAGTGATAAGCCTAACAATACATTTTAGAAATCAAAAATAAATAGGGCCGTAGACGGAATAATGTGAATCTTTAAAGTCTATGTCTACTTTCAGAAATTCATAAACGGTGAAGTTTTCCCTAAAGATATACAACTCACCAGTAAGCTGGTTTCAGTTGCTTCAAACAAACCAGTAGCTATAGGTAAAAATTAACACGTAAAATCTATGTCAGTCTGAAAAAAGATTAAAATATATACTCAGACCAGACTGATTTAAAAACATGAAAAGTGAATTTTTAAAAAGCAAGCCGAAGGAAAATCAAGTTACAAAACAAAACACGGCTAATAAAGGTAAAGAAACAAGTTTGTTTCCCATCGCAGATACGAGTTGAATCCACGGGGAGTGAATGATTATCTGATGTACGTTTATTTATTGTAAATCTGTTCATTGAGAAGATAAATATTCAATTCAATTTTTTTTTTAAATTCATTTTAATCAACTGACTTAATTTACTTCAATTGTATTTAATATTAGCACAAATATTTAATGTCAAGGTAATTAAAACTCTGAATGCTAAGTTCAGTGTGTCAAACAGATATTCCGGAGCTGACAGTAGATCAGACATAAAATCAAGCTATGGAGAGAAGTCCAATGAGATTTTTTAATTGGTGCCCAAAATCAAAAACATTTAAATCATAGCCAGAATCCTTTGCACCCTACAGACTACAATACAGCTGTCCTGATATATGGCGACATATACGCCTTACTCTGAACTGAGCGGATTCTATTCGCAAAATTTGGTATTGTGGCTTGCACCTGCCAAATAGGACAATGCTAAGAAATAGGATTTAAACACCAAAGGACCAGGTCGACAAAACTTGTTTTGTTCACAAGTTTGTAACCAATTTTATTATGTTTGGATGTCCCATGGGCGTGCATCCTGACCAAGGTCATAATTTTCATACCATCCTTAGCATTGTGTGATGAGCTACAAATAGCCAAGATTAGAACCATCCCTTATCATCTCTCTTCTCTTTAAATGGACAAATTGAAAGGTACAGCACAACAGTCCTCCAAATGATTAGGTGTATTATTGAGAAAGACAACAAGAATTGGGACAGGGGTTTGCCAAGTCAGGCTATGGTGTACACAGACAGGCTAAATTCACACATAAAAGATTAATGCTAGGTAGAGGAGAGATCAAACCAGTGTATCTGATCACTGGCAACATACCAAGAAACCGTTTATCACAGAGTGCAGAAGAATGGAGTGCTGAACTTGGCCGTTATTGAGCACTTCTTTAACCAAGGAGATGTAGTGTATAAATTAAATTCGTCTTATAAGGTTGGTCAATCGCAAAAGTTGAGGTGTCATTGGGCTAGTCCTTACTTGGTTGTTTACCTGTAGATCCCCACATTATTATAATTTGGGACGTGAAGAAAGAAAATGTTATCCACCATGTCAAACCTATGTCAAAACCTGGAAATTTCTGTGTTGAACTATTAAACATGTATCCGTTTTATATATTTATTAGCACAGGTCGATATTATCGCAAAGAATATATCCCTTTCTCATTATAATTTTAAAATAACTGACAGTGTGCGTTTATCGAATTCTAGCATATCATGTCAAACTAGCTTTCCAAAGACAAGTTAGGTAACTGAGACGGACGTTAACATCTTTCTATGACGTAATGTACAATCCTGTACGATAAATCCGGGGGAGTCTTTTTGCGGGTGAACAAATTTAAACCTATTTACTTGTATGGTATTGTAACAAAGTGACCGAAAATGTTTACTTCCGTCACAGCTTCCTACTGGATTGGCATATCAGTTTCCATTTTTATATCCTATCAAAAGGAGACTCAAACACCATGGTGGTCTAAATAAGAGGGGGGGGGGGGGTAAGGGGGTAGGAGAGAATTCCTGTTCTAGATATCTGTTTGGTACACGTTTTTAGAATGTTTAGCGTATGTGATAAACATGCGAACCATTTTAGTATAAAAAAAAATATTTAAATAAATTATAGAATGTATTCTTACCTTCCACAACCTGTAAACTTATTTCATTGCTGAGAATGTTCACTTTTGTACAAGCTGCCAGAAGAAGATAGGTCCCGGCATCCGATTTGTCACATTTATTAATTGTCAATCCAAAACACTTAATAGTCTCATTGCCAATCCGTGTATACTTAGATAATGTTGTATCTATAGCAAGGTGTCCTATGTCTGTTTTCCTTATCCATTCCAGGTATCGTACAGCAGAGGGGTTTTCTAAATAGGCTTCAATGGTAGCCTCTTCACCAACAAAATATTTTTCATCTGATCGATCGAAACGCAATAATAATGTTGTTATTTCTGAATAAGAAAAAAACTCCCATGCATTTATGAAGAAGTCTTGTTGCAAGATTCTTCATCATGCTATTTCACCGCAATGACAGTGTACTAAACAGTATCATCACTTTGAGTCATATTTTTATTGATAAATATGTTATGTTTTTCTGTGTGACCGTTAGGCAGAGTGCAGCAATATTATGCTCCCTGCCGGCTAGTATACCAACTTGCTCCACTAAAACACGCTCATCATTTAAAACTGCAACCAAAGTATAAACTATCCCCGAATCACTTTGTGTTAGCAACTGTGTTCATTCCAGTTCACCCCAACTCTAAATCCATCGACGTCAAGTCGCCCAGATCTCAGAGTTAGGAGACACATGATAATTTTGTTACATAAATTGAGTATGTTATACAATTTTATGATGTAGTGCATTTTTCATAAAACTAAATCTTAATATCAACCCTGAAATTTCCTTTCATTGTCCTCTTACTTGAAGACAGATCAATGATTTTAATGTTTTTGGAGTCGTACTAACTTTTATATAACTCAACGTGGTATTTTTTTTTTACTTTTTATTTTACATCATTAGTGAATGTAAATTTTGACCGATAATCATATAATTTTGAAATTGTATCATTAATGGACGGACTGGTAAATTATGGATGGCAATCGTGTTACAAAAATCCAGACCTCCGAATGTGCAATCGTCTTGGTGTGTGAGTCTGAGTTTGAATGTGTGTAAATATGATCGTGTAACCCATAAACTCGGGTATAAACGCTTTGGGGTTTGTTTTAGTTCCTTCGCATGATGCACAGTTTAAAACATGGGTTGATTGTTTTTGTTAGTTAATTTAACCTTCAACTTTGAACATATTAAATTCGTACTTTCTGCATTTGTATTTCATGCTCGGAAATAGCACATCTGACATGTCACTAATAGACAAATGTAAAGTCTACAAGTTTGTTGAATTTTGACATGATCTTTTATGGCCCCAATGCTTGCTGCAGGAAAAGGTGTGCTGTAATCATAGGAAAGGATCATATATTTTGAGCGGCATGGGGTTTGGAGACAGCCGTGAGGCCCCATGTACCACCATTGCTTCTGAATTTTAAGAATTTTGAGAGTGAATTTTATATCTCTAAACTAGTCAGAATTAAACGATTTGCAACGAAATTTGGTAATTTTTTGCAGAAAAAAGTATAACTTTTGTTTCCATAATTTTTTTTTATAAAATATCAAAATGACTTTGTTGCGCATGTGCATGGTAAATACTAAAACAATGTGATACCGTTATAAGAAAAAAAATTATATTTATTATTTAAAGCACAGAATTTTGTCAAAGATTGAAAGGTTTTGAAGAAATAAAAGGGGGATACTAGTAAGTTTATGTTTTTAGCTCACCTGAGCTGAAAGCTCAAGTGAGCTTTTCTGATCACATTTTGTCTGTCGTCCGTCCGTCTGTCTGTCCGTCTGTCTGTCTGTCTGTCTGTCTGTCTGTCTGTCCGTAAACTTTTCACATTTTCAACATCTTCTCAAGAACTACTGGGCCAATTTCAACCAAACTTGGCACTAATCATCCTTAGGCAAAGGAGATTCAAAGTTGTGAAAATTAAGGGTCACACCCTTTTTAAAGGGGAGATAATTAGAAATTATTGAAAAATTTTGAGAAATTTTCAAAAATCTTCTTCTCAAGAACCATTAAGCCAGGAAAGCTGAAACTTGTGTGGTAGCATCCTCAGGTAGTGTAAATTCAAAGTTATGAAAATCATGACCCCCGGGGGTAGGGTGGGGCAACAATGTGGG
>WFKH01003881.1:49477483-49495557 GCA_016163765.1 Magallana hongkongensis
GGGGGGGGGGGTGTCGAAGTTTTACATAGAAATATATATAGAGTTAATCTTTAAAAATCTTCTTCTCATAAACTAATCAGCCAGGAAAGCTGAAACTTGTGTGGAAGCATCCTCAGGTAGTGTAGATTCAAAGTTGTGAAAAGCATGACCCCCGGGGGTAGGGTGGGACCATAATAAGGGGTCGAAGTTTTACATAAGAATATATCGAGAATATATAGAGTAAATCTTTAAAAATCTTCTACTCATAAACTAATCAGCCAGGAAAGCTGAAACTTGTGTGGAAGTATCCTCAGGTAGTGTTGATTTAAAGTTGTGAAAATCATGACCCACGGGGGTAGGGTTGGGCGACAATGGGGGTCGAAGTTTTACATAGGAATATTTACATAAGTAAAGTAAATCTTTAAAAATCTTCTTCTCATAAACTAATCAGCCAGGAAAGCTGAAACTTGTGTGGAAGCATCCTTAGGTAGTGTTGATTCAAAGTTGTGAAAAGCATGACCCCCGGGGGTAGGGTGGGGCCACAATGTGGGGGGGGGGAATTTTTACATAGGAATATGTAGAGTAAATCTTTAAAAATCTTCTCATTAACTAATCAGCCAGATGATTCTTCATAATTGTTAAAACTTTGGTCCCAGGACAATTTTTCGGCCTCACAAGAAGGTTCAGAGTTTGATGTAGGTCTATATACCATATTTAAACAATGTTAAGGATCTTTTTGAGAACTGCAATACTAAACATGTGATATGACTATAAAATCATCCTGTAGAAAAGGGACTAATGATTATAAACATAAGAATATCCAGGGGGAAAATGGATTTTATTTATACAGGATCTACATGTATTATTGTACATTGTCCAGATAGTTTGTATTATGACTCCATTCGGCTGATTTTTTCATACCTATTGTTCCTCAGGTGAGCGATGTGGCCCAAGGGCCTCTTGTTATAATTATATTTTTTCTTCGAAAATTGGATTTCTGAAATTAAGGAACGGGTGGGTCAGACAAATTTGATCGTATATTAACTGGTAGAGTTTAAATTATAAAATATTTTAAAATGTTTACTGTATTGAGGGTAATTTTACAAAACTAACTAAACTAAGTCGCTACTTTATGGTAAAAAGTACACGTTCACAATTGGCTGCAAACTGTATAGCTCTCCGGAAAATTTTGATTAACCAACTTTACTAAGTGAGTCTGTATTGAATCGGCATTCGGGACACCATCATATACCCTGCTATAATTGTTTGAAATCAAAACATATTTGCCAATTTTCACCTTCTTTTTCCATATATTACCGACAAAATGAAATATTTTTTTATGATTTATACATGTCTCATCGAAATCAAAATTATAAAACTAATGTCTTTTGATAGTTTGTTTTTCTGAATGGTATCTCAGTTATTTAATTAATCAGAAAACAGATATACAAATGCAGAGACTACAGATGGAAAATGCGTATAGTAGTGACAGGTTACATGTAAATAACAAACAGCATTTTAAAGCAGCAAATGTGCATCTGTAGGAAGAATTAGATTGAAAACCTGTGGAGACAACTCTAGAGTGTTTATGCCCAAGTTTTATAGGTTACACGATCAGAATTACACACATTCATACTCAGACTTACACACTATCACGATTGCATATTCGGATTTATAAGTTTACATGTCTGGCCTTTGAACACGATTACCCTCCAAAGTAAATCGTTAGCGGGCATTGGTTTTCTTATTCTTAAGGATACTGACCACGAATGCATTTTTTCATCTATAGTGAATACTGTATCGATAATAGTTAAAACAATATATTGAAAGCTAGAGTTATCTCTAAAAGCTGGGGAAATGGCATCAAAGAGACAATAAACTAGCATTTGGTGTTTTAATTATGCAAAAAAGGTTAAATAGGGGTATTTATTCTTTTTAGATAAATTATTTAATTGGTGTCTACTTTGCCTTTCCAACTCAATTGATTGAATAGCGTTCAAGCCTTAAATATCTTACTTTTATAAGAATGTTTTTATTTGATTTCTTGCTCGCGTACACAGCCTCCTTTTAAAACGGACTTATATGCGATTTCATCGCAAATTTTTAAAATTTTATTTTTCCTTTTTTCAGTTTCTAGAATTGTAAATATATCAATTTAGATGATTTGAAAGTCAAATATATTTATCAACATTCAATTTGATGTCCTTACTTATTGAAATTCGACATTATATATTATCATTTGCTTCTATCAAATACAACATTAATTCAAAGTAGACCCAAAGAAAATTACATGCAAGAGAAAATCTCTTCTCTTACTCAAGATCGGAAGCTGCTCTATTACAATATTGTTACATATCAGCGATTACACCTAGACTTCAATGAAGTAAGCAGTTAACATAATTACGTTTACACAACGAAACATCTACCATGGATGCTAAAGAAACAAGTCATTTAGACAAGATGACAGAGGGTCGATGATAGGGTGTAAAGCATGTAATAAGTGGTCAAACAGCGAATAATCCAATGATAATCGGTAAAAAAGGAAGAGAAATCATTAACGTCCTTGACCAATATTGTATGAACTTTAAAAAACGTACTATCGTAAAAATAATCATGTTTTACCACATCACTTTGTAATGCAACATAACTCAATTTTGTTGTTTATAAACACATTTTCCAAACTAAAAAAATGACGGTATGGCTTTTGCAGTTCGCTTTTGCCTTTAAAGTTAAGAGCAAAATGTTGTAAATTATATATTATATATATTATTTCATAACATGTTCAGCTCAATATGCGGTTGATATAACTCATGTAATACATTTTTGATATTCCACTGTGTGTTTTTACGCCAAGTGACGTCAAAATTAAACATTGCATAGCTTTAGGCAGATGATTGACGTACAATATAAGAGTAACAAAATAATTCAGTTGAAAAGTTTAGTTATACATGGGAAGCATTTAATAATGAAAAGAATCTCTCATGATTTGTGATGGTATATGATTTTTGTCCAACGAGTTGTGTGTTTTCTATTCCATAGACAAGGCTCGGGGATAGAAAACACACAACTCGTTGGATAAAAATCATATACCGTCGCAAATCATAAGAGATTCTATATATGTATATTATGAATGTTTTTTTTAATTCTTGTGTGTACATATAAGGTGGTGTAATCATGTTTCATTGATATACTATTTAGAAGATATAATTAGTTAACATTTAGTAATACAAGTTAGCATTGCGAAATGTCCTAAAACTGAAATGTTCTTAGCTTTTCTGGACGTAACATAGTAATATGCAATTAAAAAAAGATGTTATATGCCAACTTACCAGATGATGGCAATGTTAATTGATTTGCTTGAACTGATAATAGGTTTTGCGATAATGGTATACTTTGTGCTTCTGTAGTTTGTTTTTCCAGTGTTGTATCTTCTCTGTCTCCTATATTATTAATATTATTCATAAACTGTAGAAAAAATTTATGTATATTATAAATGAGTTTTTTTTTATTCTTGTCGCAAATCATAAGAGATTCTATATACCGTAAATCTGGAAATTGTTACCGTAGATAATTTTTAAGCAAATTTGCGCGTGCTCTGCATTCGCAATGTTTTCTTTTTTCCTAAAAATTTATCAACAATAAAAAAAAAGTCAAAAAAAAAAAAAAAAAAATGGGGGGGGGGGGGTTGTGCGCATGCGTGAACATGTAAGGCAGTGATTTTTTTCTGGCAGAGAGATTCTACCAAAAAATACAGAAATAATGGACTAAGTGTGAAAAATCTTAACGAAACTTATGTAAGTACACTTTAAGAGTTATTTGTGGATAAATTGCTGTAACTTTATAACTTTGATAGATGAAATTCTAAATTCTGCGTTCAGTGCGCTTGGTCAGTCCAGCAAATCGTAAACAACGGTGAACATAACTCATACATACAACTTGGTGTAACTTACTAGTGTACACGTTAAACAGTAGGTCCGATACTTTAAATGCCTGAGACAAAGAAACGTCCACTCGATACAACGGAAACAGGTGAGAATTCCGGAGAGTCAAAAGAGGAACATGAAAAAGTACATGATTTTCAGATCAGGGACATTATGGATGGCATCGCTAACATTCAAAATACTTTAGCTAATTTTATGCTACGATTAGATAGCCAGGGACGACACATAGATGAGAAAACAAAAGAAATAAGATCAAAAGATGGAATAAATGACAGATTAGAATTTGTACAAGAACAAGCAAATGACACTTTATACACAATTACAGAGGTTCAACAGAAACAAAAGAAAATGGAACGAGAGATGGCGATGTTTTGAGACTATGTCGTTCGGCTAGAATCCCAAGTAAACACCCAAAATTCTCAGATTCTAGAACTACAATCAAGATCGATGGAAAACAATGTTATAGTAAACGGAGTAGAAGAAAAGGCTCCCGAAAAAACAAATCCTGAGAAATTACCTTTGATTTTGAAAAATGTATTTATACATGACATTTGAATGGACGAAACCGTTGTGAATAGTCTACGCATCGAGAAACTGCACAGAATGGGCAGCTTTGATTCCCGCAGAAAATTCCCCAGACCTATTTTTATCCAGTTTGCCGACAGACAAAGTAAAGATGCAGTTATGAAAAACATTAAAGTTCTGAAGGAAAACAAATCAAGTGTCCGTGTTGCACAGCAACTTCCTGAAGAAATGCGCGAAAGAAGGAAACAGCTTTATAGCATACAACAAAAGTATGCTGAGAGCAACATAGATACCAGAATAAAAGGAGACAGATTAGTTTTCACCCAGAGTAACTCGGTATGCAGAGACAAACTTGGACCCAGACCCACTGCCGACGAAGTTATTACAGGGGAGGAGGTAAAAACCGTGTTCAGTACTGGCAACTCTGTTGAAGATAACGGGAACCGCTTCACCGGTCACGTTACCGTCGCCGTATCGTATAAACAGGTCAGGCGATCACTGGTCGAAGTCATGAGACTGGACGGAGTACCGAGCGCTACCCATAACGTGTACGCCTACAGATTCGAAGGACAAGACGGCGCGATCCACGAAGGTTCGAATGACGATGGGGAGCACAACTATTACGAACATTGGTCGATAACGAAATTAAAAACGCGCTAGTTGTCGTATCGAGATGGTACAGTGGAAACAAACTGGGACCCCGTCGTTTCTCCTACATATGCGATGTTGGACTCAGTGCTGCGAAAAACTTGCTAAACAAAGGTTGAATTTAACCTCGAAAGTGACACGTTTCAATGTTTTGACCCTTTGTAGAGTGTTAAATCCTTCCCAGATAAACGGTTAATTTCATTATATTACATGTTGTATGTTTCTATGAAGGGAATTACATTGTAATTCCAAGGGCACAGGAACTCTAGCAATTTCCCATACATGAAATGTGGACTACCTTAATTAATTTATTTATATATATATTTTTTAAATTACTTAATTTTCTTCTTCTTTTTCTCAATTGTTCAACAGGAGTTTTACAATTCCTGAGTTCATATATGTACTTCTGATACAGGTTTATTGTGTGCCTGAAAAGTTCCGCTTTTTCCAATATATGATAGATGAACTATTTCAATTGAAGTACTATTTCTATTTATTATTTTTTTATTGATTAATTTTTTTTGGTGAACTATTTCATATTTTTTTCATTACTTGTTCTGTATGAGTTCTACAATTCCGGAGATAATATATGCATTTCCTAGACATCAACATATTGAGTTGACTATATACTTTTAACTGTATAATGTATGTATATAATTGTAACTGATTATGTTGTAATTCCATATGAAGGATCAATATATGTACCGAATTGTTTTGCAACTCCTTAAGTTATGTAGATGGTTTAAGTTTATTGTAAATATTTTTTTTTACATGAATTGCAATATTCCGGAATTTAAATATTTATTCCGCTGAAGCATAGAACTCTGATTTTACGTAGTATTTATTTATATCCGGTTACGAACATGGAAATTAGGAATGTGGTTTCTGTAGAAGGTAACATTTTTTCTTTACTTTTGTCATCTTTTTTTCCACAAAACACAGTAGGGGGCCATATGTACTCTCTTAAATGTTAATTTTGTCTTGTTCTCCGGTATTTAATCCAAGAAATTACAAATTTCTGCTGTTACTATCCCGAGCTAAGTTCTACACAAAAGAAGCGCTTTTCAATAAGGGATCTTACAGTGAGTTTAATAATGGATCGTTTTTATTTTAGAAAAATGAGCATGCCTATGGCATCACCTGCACCCGAACTGAATCTATTCGTTATGTCATAATATTCTATTACAAATTTATTTCAATGATACCAGACGATATATTATTTTTTGGTTAATCTCTACGCCAATTTCTCACCAAGACATGCTTGCACATTATTTTTTTCCATATTACTCTCCATTTGTTTATTTCTTCTTCCTTTTCTTCTTACACAATGGGGCAGTGATTATAATTAAATCTAATGGAAAACAAAGCACCTGAGGAAAATAAGTTAAAAGTAGTAACAGTAAACTGCCAAGGGCTCAATGATTTTAACAAGAGAAAAGATGTGGTCAGAAATCTTAGAATGAAAAACTACAATATTAACTTCCTACAAGATACACACTTTAATGAAAAAGAGGAAATATTAATACAATCGCAATGGGGATCTAAAGTTTTTTTGTAATTCTTACAGAACAAATTCAAGAAGGGTAGCAATTCTCTTAAATAATAACTTTGAATATAAGGTACATAATGTACATAAAGACGATAGTGGTAATTATCTTATACTAGATACCACTATTGAAAATATGAACCTTTTACTGGTAAAGATATATGGTCCAAATTTAGATACACCCAATTTCTATTCCGAAATAATAGAAAAAATTGACTCTTGTCTTAATACCCAGCATATTATAATGGGAGGTGATATTAATTTAGTAATGAATAAAGATTCAGACTCTATGAACTATAAGCACTTGAACAACCCAAAAGCAAGAATGGGAGTTTTGAAATTAATAGAGACATTTAATCTGGTAGACATATTTAGGGAAATTAACCCAAATCTAAAGAAATATACATGGACGAGAAAAAACCATATAAAACAAGCCAGACTAGAATTTTTCCTTATATCTGAAACACTCACAAATCGAGTACCACAAATTAAATACATGTATGAAAATAGTTATCGCTCAGACCACTCTCCAGTGATTTTAGAATATAAAGCAAATGAATTTATAAATGGGAAAGATTTTTGGAAATTTAATAATTCCCTATTAGTAGATACAGGTAACTCTTGATAGCTCGAAGTCCATGGGACCGAGGAAAAACTTCCAGGTATCAAGAGTTTGAGTTTCCAAGAGTTCGGAATTTTCCGATTTGACCGACGGGTTTTAAAATTAGTCTTACCGGATGTTATGATTAAGCCATTTATTTAGTGCTAACCTCACGCACGTGCTTAAACAACGTTTTCTTTTCAGTTAAATATAGAGACCTGGATATTTTTAAAACTAAATAGAAACAAATATTGAATAAATTCATGATACACTATAATTATTTATTTTATGCATCATATTATGATCAGATTGCTCAGTACTACTTGACTGCGAGACGACATGTCGTAAATTAGATAACTGAGTATCACCCATTGTTCCCACTATACGGGTCTTTCACTAGCTGTAAGGACTTGTTCAGCAATTATCATTATAATGCCAATGATGCTGATAAGCATAATTTCTATAGTTTTAAAATTCTAAAATTTTGACCATGTCTCAAAATTATCTTTTCGTCACAATTGATTTCTCATTTTCACTGCGTCTCCAAATTATCTTAAAACGGTCAGTGTTAATTATAGATTAGGTATCGATATGGTCAATCATCAAACAATTATCACCTTGCAGGACAAGTGTCGCCTGAATAAACAACCCGTGACACGGGTTCCGCGTCTAACGCCTGGAGCCATTTAAATGACCAAGTAGGTGTTAATTAGGTAACGCTTGGATATACACAGCCACTTCGAGGTATCGATAGTAAAAAACTATAGATTATGAATAACGGGACTGCAGTTTAACTTCGAGGGATCAAGGGTTTCGAGAGATCAAGAGTTCGAGAAATCAAGTAAATTTGCTTAGTTATATAGGGAAAAAAATCGGGACCCTAGACTCACTTCGAGCGATCAAGAACTTCGAGCGATCGAAGTTCGAGCCATCGAGAGTTACCTGTATGTCATATATTAACTCTATAAAAAAGAAAATTTGGGAAGTAAAAAGACAATATGCTTGCCCTATATACAACTTTGAAAACTTAGATAATATTAGAAATGATGAGATACAATTCATTATTGATGATCAACTTTTTTTGGACACTCTGCTTACTGAAATAAGAGGCAAATCCATCTCATTTTCCGCTTATAAGAAAAAAAGGTTAAATGAAAGAGAAAAAGAATTAGAAAAAGATATTGTTTTTCTACAGAAGAATCTAACAGAAAACTCTTTAAATTCACTCTCAGATAAACAAGACGAGTTAATCAATGTAAGATAAAATAGATTAAAAGGTCATTGTATAAGGTCAAAGTCAAAATGGATTGATGAGGGGGAAAAGCGTAATAGATATTTTATTAATCTTGAGACTCGGAACTTCATTAATAAACAAATACCAGATATAGAAAAGGAAGATGGGTCATTCATTCTTGATCAAACGGAAATATTAAAAAAAACAAAGTCTTTTTATGAAAAACTATATAAGAAAAGAGAAATCATAGATGAATATAGTGTTTATGACAAGTTAGATAAAATAGATTGCCCTAAACTTAATAAGGAAGAATTAAACACCCTTGAAGGTCCTTTAACTGATACAGAGGTACTGAATGAATTTTCTTAAAAAAAAACAAAAAAAATGACAAAAGTCCTGGCCCTAATGGTTTCACAAGTGAGTTTTTTTAATTTTTTTTTGGAAAGACTTAGGTTCATTCATTACAAGAGCAATAAATCAATCTCTTAAAATAGGAAGTTTTTCAGAAATAAATAAACTTGGTGTAATAACGTGCATTCCTAAAGCAGGAAAACCTAAACAATTTTTGAAGAATTGGCGCCCTATAACTTTATTAAATGTAATTTACAAGCTAGCATCAGGAAGTATAGCTGAACGTATGAAAACGGTTTTAGATAAATTAATAAATCAAGACCAGACTGGATTTCTAAAAGGAAGATTTATTGGGGAAAACATAAGACTTATCTCTGACCTCATGTACTATACAGAACAAAATGATATACCAGGCCTATTAATGTTAATTGACTTTGAAAATGCTTTTGACACTATTTCATGGAGTTTTATTTCGAAAGCACTAGACTTTTTCAATTTTGGACCCTCCTTTAAAAATTGGATATAAACCTTTTATAATGGAATAAAAGCTTGTGTAATTCAAAACGGTGTAATCTCAGAATATTTCTACCCAGAAAGAGGCTGTAGACAAGGCGACCCAATATCGCCATATCTATTTTTACTTTGTGCTGAAATTTTAGGAATATTGATAAGAAATGATAAAGATATTAAAGGTATAATCATAGACGGAGAAGAATACAAAATATCTCAATACGAAAATGACACTTCAATAATAATAGACGGTACACCTCAATCATATGATAGCATCCTCAGGGTTTTAGACTCCTTCGCACAGGTTTCAGGCTTAAAAATAAATTTCACAAAAACAAAAATGGTTTGGATTGGTAGCAAAAAGTTTTCAAGGGATGTATTTCACCACTCGCGATGGAAACTGAGTTGGGACAATTTAACTTTCGAGCTTACTAGGTATTAAATTCTCAGTAACACTAGATGAAATGGAAGACTTAAACTATCTACCAAAACTCTCTGAAATAGGAAAATTAATAAATCAATGGAAATCAAAAAAATTAACCCTATTAGGCGAATTACAGTCATTAAGACATAATAATAGCAAAACTAAATCATTTCATTCTAACATTACCCAACCTAAGCACCGAATACTTGAAAAGTTTTGAAAATGATATTTTTCAATTTTTATGGGGTTGTAAAGTGCATAGAGTAAAGAAGAGTACAATTGTACAAGATTACTGTCATGGAGGTCTAAAAATGATTGATTATTGTGATTTTATTACGGCACTTAAATATACTTGGATAAAAAGACTCCTTAGGGCTGATACAAAATGGGTAAAGCTTCTAGAATCCATTTTAAAAATTAAAATCTCAGAAATATGGAAGAATGGCACAGATTATTCATACAGTTTATGTAAAACTTTGGAAAATTCTTTCTGGAAAGAGGTGTTTCTCAGCTGGTTAAAAATACAGGAGCAAAATGTGTTATTTAAACCCCAGATTATAAATGATAATATATGGTACAATCCCAAAATCACAGTAGACAGCAAGTCAATATTTTTTTAAAGCTTTGCTGATACAGGATTAGTTTTTGTTGGCGATTTACTTAATATTGATGGAACATTTTTAAGCTTTGAAAAATTGAAACAAATTAATCCAAATACAAACTTTATAGAATATGCAAGTATAAGAACTGCTGTAAGGACCAGATTGCATACACAAGATTTATACATACCAAACTTACAAATCATAAAAGAGTATGGACATGTTATCCCTAATCATATCCTACTGTTTACTAATAATTTTAAAGGTTGCAAACTTATGTACAACTTATTATTAGATAAAAAGAGAGAAACATGTACATCTATATCAAAATGGAGAGAAAAGGGTCATAATTATGTACAAGAAACCTGGAACAAAATTTTTGAACTCCCTTTTAAATGTACACAAGAAGCAAAACTACATTGGTTACAGTTCCAAATTCTCCAAAGGATTGTTCCGACAAATAAATATCTTTTCAAAATAAAAAAAAGCAGAGTCTCCTGTATGCACTTTCTGTAAAAGAGATGAAGAGAGTATTGGGCATTTATTTTATGAATGTACTGTAGTAAAAGAATTATGGTCTGCTGTTGAAGACTGGATTTTGAGACAGTTTGATTTGTTAATAACATTTGATAAACAATCAGTTCTTTTTGGAAAATATAAAAATAGAGAAATTTATAAATTATTTAATTTGGTAGTTCTTATTGTGAAGCAATATATTTTTTCTTGTAAATATAAAAGTAATGCAAATTCAAATATACATGGATTAAAAAATATTATAATAGAAAGGCTTCTGACCGAAAAATATATGATAATGAAAAACTGTAGATATAAGGAGTATGAAAGCCATTGGCAAAAAAATGTGATAAGCTGTAGTACTGTAGTATATATTGTAAAAATTGTTATTTATTGTGTCTCTTTATTTTGTTTTGAAATGTGATGCTTTTTTGTTTTTTCCTGTTTTATCTTTATACTCTGTATCCCTATAAAAGGGACCTATCACGTGAATATGGTTTATATTTTATATACATGTGTAAACAATGCCCCTACCCCCCCTCTCTCTCTCCTCTCTCTCTCTCTCTCTCTCTCTCTCTCTCTCTCTCTTTCTCTCTCTCCTTCCCAAAATATACTTTCACTATACAACAAGGACTGTACAGTATAAAATAACTAAATAGTTAAAAGTTTTCTTATATGATTGTATAAACTAATGTACGAGATATGTCACGTATGTACATGTATGTGTTGTGAAAGTGAAAAATTCAATTAAAAAAAAATGCCGAAGGCTGGTCTCCACTCCTTACTATATGAACAGGTGTCCGTAAGTAGTAGTTATTTAAAAAAAAAAACCTGTTTATATAACCAGGTAATTACCCCTTACCTATAACCAGTGTGTGTTCGAGGGGCTTCACTCAAAACGGTATTTTTGATTGACTGGCAGCCTCATGTCTATCTAAATTGATGACACTGCATGCATACGTGATTTATTTATACATTTGATATGTACCAGCTTTACGCAGAATGTAGCGTTATTTTTTCTTACCCCATACACAGTGTACCGGCAGGACACCAAAATTCACGGAATATGAAAATTTGTACAGTAATTTGAATTTCTCGCTGAATGCTGCCATTTTCCTCTCATTCTCGCTCGCTCGACACAAGAAAGCATCACCTGTGTTTGACACCTGACCACCCGATACTGTTGTAGGGTACACAAACCGTCGCATGTGAAGGTGTGAGCTGCTCATTGGGTTAATTATCTCGCTATAAATCCGTATCAAGATACCTCTTTAGGTATTTTTGTTGCATTTGCCACTGTTATTGTATATATCGGTAATTTGAACAAGATATAAATTGCAGACATCAACTCTCAAGTTACACTATATGAAGTTGGTTAACATATACGATTCGTGAGAAAATTAGAGGTGGCGGTAATATACGATATTCGAAGGTTAGCTAACATTGTGCGTATCAATATGATTTAATATGTGAGTGCTTTTTATTTTTAGCGCCGATGACAATTCGCAAAAAATTAAAACGTAAAAATTAATCTATAGCTTTATGACTCAGATTCGAAAAAATTAATCGACGTAAAAATTTCCAGATTTACGGTATGTATATTATAAATGGGTTTTTTAATTCTAGTGTGTACATTTGAGATGGTGTAATCATGTTTCATTGATATATTGTTAAAAGATATAATTAGTTTACATCAAGTAATACGTTTACATTTAGAGATGTTCTAAACCTGAAATGTTCTTAGCATTTCTGGACGTAACATAGTAATCTGCAATTTAAAAAAGATGTTATATGCCAACTTACCAGATGATGACAATGTTGATTGATTTGCTTGATCTGATAATAGGTTTTGCGATAATGGTGTACTTTGTGCTTCTGTAGTTTGTTCTTCCACTGTTGTATTTTCTCTGTCTCCTTTAATATTAATATAATTTATAATCTGTAGAAAACATTTATGCATATAACTATGACAGAGGGTCCCAATTATAATGTTTACAGAAAAGATTGAGGTTTAATAAAAGACGTGGTAAAACATGTGATGAAAAGAATCTCTCATGATTTGTGATGGTATAGGATTTTTATCCAACAGGTTGTGTGTTTTCTATCCCCGAGCCTTAGCTCGGTGATAAAAAACACACAACTCGTTGGATAAAAACAATATACCGTCGCAAATCATAAGAGATTTTATATATGTATGTTATGAATGGTTTTTTTTAATTCTTGTGTTTACATATGAGGTGGTGAATTCATGTTTAATTGATACACTATTTAGAAGATATACATGTAATTAGTTAACATCAAGTAATACCAGTTTACATTTAGAGATGTCCTAAAACTATTATGTTCTTAGCATTTCTTGACGTAACATAGTAATATGCAATTAAAAAAAGATGTCATATGCCAACTTACCAGATGATGGCAATGTTAATTGATTTGTTTGATCTGATAATAGGTTTTGCGATAATGGTATACTTTGTGCTTCTGTAGTTTGTTTTTCCAGTGTTGTATCTTCTCTGTCTCCTATATTATTAATATAATTTATAAACTGTAAAAAACATTTATGTATATTATAAATGAGTTTTTTTTTAATTCTTGTCGTAAATCATAAGAGATTCTATATACCGTAAATCTGGAAATTGTTAGCGTAGATACTTTTTTAGCAAATTTGCGCGTGCTCTGCATTCGCAATGTTTTTTTTCCCTTAAAATTTATCAACAATAAAAAAAAAAGGAAAAAAAATTGCCAAAGGCTGGTCTCCACTCCATACTATATGAACAGGTGTCCGTAAGTAGTGGTCATTTTAAAAAAAACCCTGTTTATATAACCAGGTAATTACCCCTTACCTATAACCAGCGTAAGGAGAGGGGCTTCACTCAAAACGGTATCTTTGATTGTCTTGCAGCCTCATGTCTATCGAAAGTGATGACACTGCATGCATACGTGATTTATTCATACATTTGATATGTACCAGCTTTACGCAGAATGTAGCGTTATTTTTTCTTACCCCATTCACAGTGTACCGTCGGGACACCAAAATTCACGGAATATGAAAATTTGTACAGTAATTTGAATTTCTCGCTGAATGCTGCCATTTTCCTCTCATTCTCGCTCGCTCGACACAGGAAAGCATCACCTGTGTTTGACACCTGACCACCCGATATTGTTGTAGGGTACACAAACCGTCGCATGTGAAGGTGTGAACTGCTAATTGGGATAATTATCTCGCTATAAATCCGTATCAAGATACCTCTTTAGGAATTTTTGTTGCATTTGCCACTGTTATTGTATATATCGGTAATTTGAACAAGATATAAATTGCAGACATCAACTCTCAAGTTATACTATATGAAGCTGGTTTACATATACGATTCGTGAGAAAATTAGAGGTGGCGGTAATATACGATATTCGAAGGTTAGCTAACATTGTGCGTATCAATATGATTTAATATGTGAGTGCTTTTTATTTTTAGCGCCGATGACAATTCGCAAAAATTTAAAACGTAAAAATTAATCTATAGCTCAATGACTCAGATTCGAAAAAATTAATCGACGTAAAAATTTCCAGATTTACGGTATGTATTTTATAAATGGGTTTTTTTAAATTCTATTGTGTACATTTGAGATGGTGTAATCATGTTTCATTAATATACTATTTAGAAGATATAATTAGTTAACATCAAGTAATACCAGTTTACATTGAGAGATTGTCCTTAACCTGAAATGTGCTTACCATCTCTGGACGAAACATAGTAATATCCAATTAAAAAAAGATGTTATATGCCAACTTACCAGATGATGACAATGTTAATTGATTTGCTTGATCTGAAAATAGGTTTTGCGATAATGGTATACTTTGTGCTTCTGTAGTTTGTTCTTCCACTGATGTATCTTCTCTGTCTCCTTTAATATTAATATAATTTATAAACTGTAGTAAACATTTATGCATATATCTATGACAGAGGGTCCCAATTATAATGTTTACAGAAAAGATTGAGGTTTAATAAAAGACGTGGTAAAACATGTGATGAAAAGAATCTCTCATGATTTGTGATGGTATAGGATTTTTATCCAACGAGTTGTGTGCTTTCTATCCCCAAGACTTTGCTCGGTGATAGAAAACACACAACTCGTTGGATAAAAATCATACACCGTCGCAAATCATAAGAGATTCTATATATGTATGTTATGAATGGTTCTTTTTTAAAATTCTTGTGTGTACATATGAGGTGGTGTAATCATGTTTCATTGATATACTATTTAGAAGATATAATTAGTTAACATCAAGTAATACCAGTTTGCATTGAGAGATGTCCTAAAACTGATATGTTCTTAGCATTTTTGGACGTAACATAGTAATATGCAATTAAAAAAAGATGTCATATGCCAACTTACCAGATGATGGCAATGTTAATTGATTTGCTTAAAAAACAATAAAAATATGTGAATATATCATGACTAGTTTTTGTATTCTTGTGTGCATTTAAGGTGATATAACTGTAATGATGTTCAGAGACATATTATCTACCATATATGATTATTATACATTAAATTATATTAGTTATTAATTAAGAATGTCTCAAAACATAACTGTGCTAAGCATTTGTTGACACAATATACCGTATAGCCGTTTGTTTTGGCGGGACACAAATTTGGCGGATTTGGGTCTGCAAGGTATTTCATTAATTTTGGCGAATGTAATTTTGGTGAACTCAAATGTTCTTACATTTATTATATTTTACTGGTATCATTCATTTAAAATTTTGGTTAGAAAATACACAAGAATAAAATAAAAGCAACATTTTTATATTCAAATATTTACAAATGTGTCATGAGTACTCAGAGTTACTTGGTAAACGCTCTGGCCAACGGGATTTCATCTTAAAGATAAGCCTTTATAGTGTTGGCGATCCCGGTCTCCTTAAATCCATTGCGAATAATGTCAGGTGAATTACTGATGTGTTGGAACATCTGCACCAATCACATAGCTTACAACGGCTTCAATTTATTCATTGTAAGGTCCACAGGTGAAGCATCAGAGTCCTCGCCGTCTTTAAGTTGCGCGACAATTTGATTGGAATACCAGTCCTCAAACGATTTTCTCAGATTATTTTTGACTGCTTTTTGTACACTCACATCTAGTGACTGTAATCTGTCCGTGCAACAAGCTGGAACAAATACAACTTTAATATTGTTTTCTGCCAAAAACTCTAGAAAATCTTCCCACATCTGTGCTCTAAATACATCCGAAAATACAAAGGACCTTTTGCCCTTTTGGTAGATTTTCTTTGCGTTTAATTTGTGAAATGTATGGCAGAATTATTTTTTTTATATATATTCCATCTGAGTATTTGCCCACTGGTTATCTGAATGAGTAATGTGCTAGTCAGTGGGAAATTGAAGGATGGATGGCATTTCTCCGTTTTTCCTGCATATATTACTTGTGGAGGAAGGAATTCGCCTGAAATGAAAATTACGACTTTTATTTAACTGCATAAATAAATGCGTTTAAATTTAATGTGCCACAGCCTTACTGTTAGCGTTAATTGTACCAGTACTTAAAAGAACAAAGAATACCTGAGAGTTTCCCTGCGAAGACGGCCGTGATCTGGCGTTTATCTCCAAGCCGCGCTATTTCGACACGCCTTGATCCTTCCGAAGCCATTGTCCAGTTTGACACGCGCACAATATTTAATCTAGCGTAGTCCCAGATTATGATCAAGTCAGAAGGAATGTCATACTCTGTCACGGTTTTTTCAATACGTTCAAGAAATTCATTTTTGATTTCTTCAAAATTATCAACTTTATCGTTCTTACAAGTAGTTGAACCACGGCGCTTCACGAAATTAATTCGCTGTAAAAGCGATTTAGCCCAACTTTTGGTCAGATCAAGATGTCCATCATTTTTGGAAAGCAAAGTTTTGTCTTTTCCGGTTATTATACCCTTTCCCGCTGCAAAAACAATTT
Source organism: Magallana hongkongensis (assembly GCA_016163765.1). Lineage (NCBI taxonomy): Eukaryota > Metazoa > Mollusca > Bivalvia > Ostreida > Ostreidae > Magallana > Magallana hongkongensis. The sequence goes on from WFKH01003881.1 coordinate 49,494,319, forward strand.
GAGTATTAATAACCGCGCCGTTTTCTATAAGAACATTCAGGTATTTCTGTAATTTACTATCCAGTTCATTACCAACCAAAAACGGTCGTCCACGTTTTTTAGGAAATATTTCTGTTACATCAGAATCATTTTCGTTAAAATGAAGCTTTCATTTCCAAGGACTCCGGATACTTTTTTCTCATTCCACGAACTGTACTGTCCGATAACGATGGAAAATCTTTGCTAAATTTTCTTACGGCCGCGACGGGTCCATTTTCAGCACGGAACTTTCCAATTGCCGCCCAATCCTTAGGAGAATATACAACATATTTCACATTTTTTTTGATTCAGGTGTTTTTGGCGACTCCGCTGATTTATTAGGGGTATCAATAATTTTACGCACGTTTTCATTTGACTCAGACAGCGATTGAGGACCCAGAATACCCGCTACTGCTGAATTTGGTTTGGGCAGAATATCTTTTCGTTTGAAGAAATTAAGAATACTCTTACTTACAGGTGCTGTCATGAACTGAATAAAAACTAACTCAAGTCAGGTAAAAAACATCGATGAGATCTACTCACAGAGCTTATTGGGTAAAATACACGAAATGTACTACGAATTCATAAAGCGGAATAACTCTTGCAGTGACTGTCTATATTTTAACAAGAGTTATCTATCTTGTTTAAGCACGCAAATTTAGCGATTTTAATTTTGATGAATTTTAAAAAATCGCCAAAATAGGCCAAAATTATATCCCCGCTAAAAAAAACCCGGCTATACGGTAATCATTCGCAATGAAATTCATTCTGCAAATTTACTCGATAATATCAATGTTATTTAATTTGCTTGATCTGATAATAGGTTTTGTGATAATAGGATACTTTGTGATACTGTAAATTGATTATCAATTGGTGTATCTTCGTTGTCTGCTACATGTATAATATAAGTATAACTTTATAAATAATAAAAAAAAATATTGGATTCGGTAAATATAACTTATAAAATGTAAAAAAAAAAACCCCCATAAATGCATATAAATTTATGAGAGAGAAAGAGAGTCTTTGCAAACATAAAAAAAAGATAATACAAACAATTATCAACGTTCTTGAACAATTCTGTATGTCATGCATTTTTAAAACGTTCTACCGTAAAAATGGTCTGGTTTTATCATAACGCTTTGCAATAATACAACATGATAAAAATGTGTTGTATACACACACACACACACACACACACACACACACACACACACACACACA
>WFKH01003881.1:49495567-49512864 GCA_016163765.1 Magallana hongkongensis
ACACACACACACACACACACACACACACACACACACACACACACACACACACACACACACACACACACACACACACACATATATATACAAATTCTTCAAGCTAGAAACATAAATTATGGGTTTTGCAGCTCATTTTTACATTTAAAGTTAAAACAACAAAATGATGCGAGTATATAATAAATGGTTTTTGTATTCTTGATTGTACATAACAAGTGATGTATTCATGACTCACAAATATACCATTTAGTAGATATAATTAGTATTAATAAAGTAATATCAGTTTGCAATTAGGAATGGCCTAAATCTCAAACGTGCTAAGCATTTCTTGACATACAGTAATTATTTGAAATTGAAAAAAGATGTGATCTGCAAACTTACCTAATACTGGCAATGCTATTCGATTTGCTTGATCCGAAAAAAGGTTTTCCAATGATGGGACACTTTGTGCCTCTGTAGTTTGTTCATGCACTGTTGTATCATCGTTGTCTTCTATTATGTTAGTATAATTCATAACACTTATGCATACATGTATAAGTTTATGACGGAGGGAAAAACAGACAGACAGACAATATTGTTTTCGTGTCATGATAGTTTTCTTAAAAAATCATTTGCATTCGAAAAAAAGATGTGATCTGCAAACTTACCCGATAATGGCAAAGTTATTTGATTTGCTTGATTCGAAAATAGGTCTACTAATGATGGGACACTTTGTGCTTCTGTAGTTTGATCATGCACTGTTGTATCGTCGTTGTCACCTACAATATAAGTAAAATTAATATAAGACTGAAAAACATTTATGATTATAAGTCTATGAGAGAGAGAGAGAGAGAGAGAGAGAGAGGAGAGAGAGAGAGAGGCAGAGACAGATAGACAGATACATAGAATCAATAATATACAGAGACAGACAGACTGAAAGAGTTATTTATCTTACTGAAACTGAAAATACCAAAAAAAAAAAAAACCATCACCACGAATAAGCAAAAACCCCCACAATCCAAGAAAATTGGCCCCCACGAATTCAAATGATTCCACAGTATCCACATACAAAAGAACATGTAAGTAAAATTTACAAGATTACCTGAAGTTGACACCATTATTTGAGGATGACATATTGTACAACCAGAATCAGGTGAGCATAATTTGTTGTACTTTTGCAACGTGGTAACTATGTCGTTCTTTTCTTCTATATTACTCTCTGTTTTCTCTTCCTCAGTACTAGTCATTGCCGTATTCTTAAACACAAGATAACATTTCGTATAATTGAGAATTTAGAAAATATTCATGCACATAGGAAAACGACAAAACTACCCTCATGGTTACTCTATAGACATTAACAGTGCAATCTGACCAGAATCAATAAAGTTTTAAAAATCTATGGGACGCAGAGATGATAAAAATTTGCATTTAAACAGGAACCAGTCCTACATAACATTGTAATATATTTACAGACAGTATTACATTTTTATTTACAGAACGGCAAATATATCTCCCTTAAAGTTATTAGCTTTGGAAAGAACTATATGTCATCATTTAACTGTATTCAACTTTCTTTAAATTGATGTATGATAAATCACAAATATATATAGAGGATATATTTTACATTTGCTTTATCCAGCGAGTTGAAGTGGTGTATATATTCGCAAGGCTTGTCGAGCGAATATTACCATTTTGATGAGTTGGATACAGCAGATATAAAATCAGACAATGATAGATGTTCATTTTATTAACAGGATTTGATTTATATTATTAAGCTTTTGAGACAGCCCCTTAAATGACACGAATTGAATTTTAGTTTACTGTCACCGAAGCCTTAAATCGGAAGCCGCGTGGAGAACACATGATTTGAATATACACGAAAGATAAGAGTGCAGATGGTTCTAACCTATTTCAGTAAATAAAATATTTAAAATACGCATATTAAATCTTCCTCAGTCCTCTATGTATAATCCAAATTCTATTTTAGAAAATAAACAAATAGTTTTATTGGTTAAAATATTCTTGCTCGGGTTAAATGGTTTGAGCGATTTGTGGAATAAATTACGTAACTGAATGCACATAGACCTTTCCCATTCAGTTGGTGGACGAGTTCATTAATTATTAGAGGGGTTGATGATTGAATCAAAATTTTCTCCAACCACAGTAAAGTTTACAAAGCATTCTGCTAATTCTGAAAAGATGTGATTTTTTCATTATTCTATCATCTGAATACTAACCGAACTTCAAGCGTGAGCTTTGCATCTGAACGGGGCATACATCTAACATATCTAACATATTAAATAATTTCTTAGTTTTTTTTTTCTCTCGAAGGTTTTGTTGACATGGCACAACCTTTCCTTCGTAAGCACTAAGGGACTCTGATCTGGACACTCTACTTGTTCGTTTTTTCCTTCTAACTACATGTAGTCCTTAAATTGACTTGCATTTATTAGTTGATGTCTTCATCATTCTCTATTGCTTTATTCATAACGACAAATATAACAGCAAAGATCTACCTCAGAGTATGAGATGAATGATTCACTTCCGGCCTCCCTTTTCTAGTTTTATCGATATCGGAAGCAGTAGACTGAATTCGGGGGATGGTTTTTTAATTTAAAAAAAACCCGGTTGTATCGTAATTTTATGTGAATGATGCACAAGTTTACACAAAAAGTAGTAGGTGGCGAATGTATTTATTTGTACCTATCAAATATGCATTAATCGCATCCAGAAAACCACGGCAGATAAGCTGGTCTACAAAAATTCCAAATGGCGACCGTGACGAATCTTGTTATTATAATTATAGTACTGGGAATTATCGTATTGGAAAAAAATATTTTAAACGTCAGGCGCCTGTGTTTGTTTATTTATTTATATACAAATGCTTACTTTGTTCAATAATTATGCAGTTGAAGAGCGACGATAAAAGCACCCGCACCACCAACTCCCGAACCCGTGGAATATTGTACAAGTTTGCGAAGTTTTCATTAATCTTGTATAAAGGATACAGAATTGAGTTTTTTCCGTTCATCACATTATTAAAAAAATCTAATAATTTAAATAATATAGCTAAATAAATATTACTGTTATGATTTTACCCCAAACATTTTTTTCGCATTTTCTCTCTTGGGGCTTTATTTTTATATAAAATACCGTTGTGCTAATTTTCTAGAATAACAAAGGTCTGCCTCGGCCGGGATATAGTAAAGATTTCAGACAGTAATTTTCTTGTTTTTCTTGAGAATATTTGTACTGAGTGTATCTATATATGTAGGTGTATATCAATACATTATACCAACTTGCTGTGTGCGAATGTCTGTGAGAAAGTGGTGTTCTGTCTGTCTGTATACTATAAAAATATGAAAAAAAATATCATAGAATTAAAAAAAAAAAAGTTCAGACAAAATATCAGGCAGAAAGCCATATATATCTTAATATAGAAAAAAACCCCACCAAATTCAAACTCATATAGTTTTTTTTTTCAGCATATTCGAAGAAAATGTGAACAATTACTCATTCAAACTTTCAAGACCTCGTGTTCAGTACTTTCAGTACTTTGATTTTCAGCCTAATTGATAGTGCGATGTTGTGTTATGCGGTTATTTTGACCTTGTGCAGTACAGTTTAGTACGTCATTTCGTAAATAAATGTAGCTGATTTCATGTAAAGTTTCGCTGAAATAGCATTTAAAATAATTTTCTATCTCTAAATAATTTTAGAGCTTAAACACTTAATTAAATGGAAATACTGAAGATTTGAATAGTCAAGTGTGTTGACAGTTACAGAGTTGCAAATGCTCGTTATAGTCTGTCCAAGTTTACTGCTTTCTTCACTTTCTGACGAATTTTAACTAAAATACACATACCTGGCGAAGAAGTACAAGGTATTTATGATAATGGAAATAATACGCAAAAAGTGACGGAAGCAAACACTTGGGAGAGAATAAAATTTGAATTGACTTAAACGAAGAACAGTTGTTGGTGTTTTATAAAACAAATACTACTGATTCGAAATTAAAATTATTGATTTAGGATGCTTACTGTTGGTAAAATAAAAGTATTGAGAGGTATTATTTCGGCATAATTTAGTGTATCTTATAGAAACACAACCAAACTGTTTTGTTTTTATCGCGGCGTTAAGATTAACTCCTTGATAGCTAAGTAAACGGGATTAGCAGGGGTTTTTTTGCTACACAACTATGTGTTTGTCCCTCAATTTGTAAATTTAAATCTTCGACAAAATCAATTTTAAATCAATATTTTTCAGCCAGACGTTACTACACGCATCAAACTGCATCCGTAAATCGTTTATAGTTTATTCAGTATGTATAAAAATGCGAATTTCAATCATTAAGAACGTCCAAAATAATTGATTATAGTTAAAAAGATAACAATCATCACATTGAGTAAATCATTTTAAACTTTAATAATAATTTTTAAGATTGACATATTTCTATATCCTTTTTGCAAAAAATTCAAATACTTGTAGTGAATTCATGTAAATGCGTAATGTTATGATTTACAATAATAAAAATTTACACACTTTCACTGCCTTGTTCTCACTTTTTAAAATATATTCTTTTTCCTCGAAATTTATATAGGTTATTACATTAATATATTACTCCTATGTGTAGATAAAGTTAAAACACAAACATTTTACTATATTTAAAACATTTTGTTTCGCAATCCTTTGTTCTTTTTTTATACATGATAATATACTTCTAAATTTAAAAACAATCCAATAAGTTACCTGAAGGTGTCCATTTTTAAAAATAATGGATAGAAAACTGTCCATTCTTAAAAATAATGGACAGAGACAGGTAAAACTATTAACGTATTGGACGGCTACAGGTAAGTTGGAAACAAGAATAAAGGCATCACATTTGCAAATAAACAGATTTAATGTTTAACACCTTGAGAATGAGACAGGTACTAGCATGATACAGCAAGGGAACACTAAAAATTGGTAAATATTATCCAGTATGATATATATCTACTCTATTTTTCAGAATCACGAATCAAAATTATTCCACTTTATCATATCACTAACGTAATCACAAATCACATCAGATATGATCAGAACGTTGACTGAGACAAATTTCATTGCACTATATGAAAATCATATTCTTCACATATCTAAAAGTTAAGTCTCGATCATCCGGACTACATTCTCCCTGGAAAAAGTTCATAAAACTTAACTTTGACCGTCAACCTCCTCCACACCCCTGAAAAAAAATCTGCATCTGGGCCGGTCAATGCATTCTTTGTTTTGGTTGGCTTAATCATTTCATCAAATGATTTTGTAAGTCATATAAAAATTTGGCACATCATTCCCACCCTCCACATCAAGAATATCACTTAAAACAGTGTCAATATAGGCAGTTCCTCTTTTACATCCTTTAATATTGTTAAATAAGAAATGCTCACCCCATTAGGGAATGAGATGGTGTTGCGTAGTAGAAGAGTGAATGAATATAAAATTTTCACAGCACAGCTTTATAAACCTCTTGCATATACCTGAAACTGTCCATTAAGTGAACAACAGAAAGTTCTATGCAAGACTGGTTTTTTTGTTGAAAGTTAAAAAATATATTTATCAGCATTGTCAACAGGTTTAACTGATACTGTCCATTCTTAAAACAAAGAAGGTAATGTTTTGAGTTGGATATTAGACTCAAACTGTCCATTTTGTGAGAAAAAGAACTAATCTCGGCCCTACGGGCCTCGATCAGTTTTTTAGCTCACCTGAACCGAAGGTTCAAGTGAGCTTTTCTGATCACCCGTTGTCCGTCGTCCGTCTGTCCGTCTGTCCGTCTGTAAACTTTTCACATTTTTGACTTCTTCTCTAAAACCACTGGGCCAAATTTAACCAAACTTAATACAAGGCATCCTTATGGGAAGGGGATTATAAATTGCTAAAATAAGGGCTAATCCCTTTTTAAAAGGGAGATAATTGCGAAACAGTGAAAATAGGGTGCATGTCTTTAAAAATCTTCTTCTCAAGAACCACTGCACCAGAAATGCCAATATTTATATTAAAGCTTGTATATATAGTGAAAATTCTAAATTGCAAAATTCGTGACCCCCGGACCAAAACTGGGGCCCCAGGCGGAGTTCAAAGTTTAACATACAAATACATAGGGAAAATGTTTTAAAATCTTCTTCTCAAGACCCACTGCACCAGAAATGCCAATATTTACATAAAAGCTTGTATATATAATGAAAATTATAAATTGCAAAAATTGTGACCCCCGGACCAAAACTGGGGCCCCAGGCGGGGTTCAAAGTTTAACATAGAAATACATAGGGAAAATATTTAAAAATATTTTTCTCAAGACCCACTGCACCAGAAATGCCAATATTTACACAAAAGCTTGTATATATAATGAAAATTATAAATTGCAAAAAATGTGACCCCCGGACCAAAACTGGCGCCCCAGGCGGCGTTCAAAGTTTAACATTGAAATACATAGGAAAAATGTTTAAAAATCTTCTTCTTAAGACCCACTGCACCAGAAATGCCAATATTTACACAAAAGCTTGTACATATAGTGAAGATTATAAATTGTAAGAATCGTGACCCCCGGACCAAAACTGGGGCCCCAGAAGGAGTTCAAAGTTTAACATATATAGGAAAATGTTTAAAAATCTTCTTCTCAAGAACTACAATGCAACAGTTTGAGATATTGCTATGCATAGATCCTTGACTATTGTAGATTCTAAATTGTTAAAATCGTGACCCCCGGGCTAATACTGGGGCAACAAGAGGGGTTCAAAGTTTAACATAGAAATATATAGGAAACGTGTTTAAAATTCTTCTTCTCGAGAACTATAATTTTACAGTTTGTGAGATTATTATGCAAGGAACCTCAAAAAGTGAAAATCATAAATTGTAAAAGCCGTGACCCCCGGACCAACACTGGGGCCCCAGAAGGGGTTCAACGTTTAACATAGATGTATATAGGGAAAGTGTTTAAAATCTTCTTCTCAAGAACTACAATGCAACAGTTTGTGGGATTACTATGCAAGCATCCTCAAATTGTCAAGATTCTTATTTGTGTAAGCCGTGACCCCCAGACTAATACTGGGGACCCAGAAGGGGTTTAGGGGTTTAAAGTTAACATAAAAATATATAGGGAACATGTTTGAAAATCTTCTTCTCAAGAACTACAGTTCAACAGTTTGTGGGATTACTATGCAAGCATCCGTGGCTATTGTAGATTCTAAAGTGGTAAAATCTAATACTGGGGCCCCAAGAGGGGTTCAAAGTATAACATAAAAGTAAATAGGGAAAATGTTTAAAAATCTTCATCTCGAGAACTGCAATGCTACAATTTGTGAGATTAATATGCATGCAACCTTGGATAATGTAGATTCAATATTTTTGAAATAGTGACCCCTGGACTAATACTGGTGACCCAAGACGGATTCAAATTTTAACGTAGAAGTATATATGGAAAATGTTTAAAAATCTTCTTTTCGAGAACTACTCTGCTTTAATTTGTCATATTACTACGTAAGCATCCTCAAATAGTGTAGATTCTAAATTATAAAAGCCGATCCTCGATCTAATACTGGGGCCTCAGAAGGGGTTCAAAGTTTAACATAGAAATATATATGGAAAATGTTTAAAAATTTTCTTCTCAAGAATTACAATCCTACAGTTTGTGAGATTACTATGCAAGCATCCTCAAATAGTGTAGATTCTAAATTGTTTAAGCGAACCATAAACCCTGGACCAATACTGGGGCCCAAGAAAGGGTTTCAAAGTTCAAAATAGAAATAGCATATGATACCAAATTGAATGTTACAAGGAACTGTTGTTCAGGTGAGCGATGTGGCCCATGGGCCTCTTGTTCTCTCACAGAATGGACAGTTTACGGCTTATATCCTTTACATAGATAAGGTTGTCTTTTGCAAAGAAACCTATCTGTGTAAATCGTTATTGCAAATTAAAGATAACTGATATGCTTTAATTTTGTAACAAATGCTTATTTTTAAACAAATAATTTACGTTACACAAAACTCATTTAGGGTAACAAGTGTTATTCAGGATTTCTATTTCAAAAACAAGAGTTCCATTGGCCTTGACGGTCACCTGAGTACTGTGGTACATGTACGTAGTTGAACTAGTCAGGAAATTACATTTTGCACTCTAAGCTTCATTGTGAAGTGTTAACCCTAATTCGAGACTACTCTGCCTGTTATAATTACTCCCACTTGTATTATTTATTTTTTGATGTTTGCTAACCATACATAAAAGGCAATGCGCAAGAATCGGAAAAAATCACGGATAATCTATTCCCTAGCTCCAGGATTTTTAAAATTAGGTGCATTTTTACTATATGGCCATATTGGCCCTGCCCAGTGCAATGGCCCTTGACCTCGGGGCCATAAATTCCCAAACTTGGTAGAGTGCTTCAAGAATATCATAATTGTGCATTTAGTTTATCTCTCACTACTGTGAAAGTAGAGATAAATATTTTATAAGATTAAATAAAAACTTAATGGTCATAATGACCTCGCCCTAGTGGGGTTTGAACCCCTGACTCAGGGGATAGCTTCATGGACATCATGATCACGAATTTAGACTCTTCTCCAAAATATGGTCTTTATGCATATTTGGCCCTGCCTAATAGTCCCTGGAGGTGGTAATGCAATCAATTTCACAAGTATGATTTCTTATACAAGAGATGCCTCCAACAAAAGTGGTAACAATTGGTCTTGTAGTTTTAAAAAAAAATGTTCAAAATGTAAAATTGTTACGACGTACAACGAACGGACAACGCATAAGAGCGGACGAAGACCAATGACAATCGGTCATTTGAGTAACTTAGGTGAACTTAAATATATATTTTATAATATATGACGAATATTTCTTGAATGTTTTCAAATCAGTTTTATAGAAATCGAAATCGAAATATTTCCTTTCGTAAGTTGTTACATGTAACATGTTTTCACTTTCAACGGAAATGTAGCGGAAAAGTGTTATTGTTCTCCTCTATGACACTTAAACTACAAAATCATGCATCGCATGCTTTTCTTGATTGCTTATATCTGCATTTACAGCGTCCAGACATTGCATAACGACAAGAAAAGTCATTTTACACAAGTTCTTGTGTCGGGTAAGTGCGCATCATTTGACTATTTTCAATGATAAAGCAATTATCCATGTCGATTTTGTAGATTCTAAAAAGTGCTGCTGCTTTCTATAAACTATAATCTGTTGTTAGGATAAAGGCAAAAAATGAACACAATATGACCTTCACTTTACGTTTCATCATATATAGAAACTTCATCATATTTACATTTTATCCTGTTCTTTCTTTTCTAACCTCTTTTGTCGGACAAATTAAAATTTGTTCGGATAAATAAGTTCTTTTTTTGGACGAACTAGCTATTATTTTTTCGTAAGAATAAGCCTTTCATTTTCGTAAAAAATAAGTTATTTGTTGAGACTAATTAGGATTTGTTCGAACGAATTAGACGAATAAATTACTTTTAACAGTTATTATTCGAACGAATTAGGGTTTGTTTGGACGAATTAGATTTGTTTGGACAAATAGGCGTGTAATACCGAATTGTTTTAGCGCTGGACTGTTGCACATGTAAGTTTTTTATCTATTGAAATATTTACTGTATAACAGGTTTAAATCGCGGTCGGAAAAGATCGCATGTTTTTGCAGCAAATCGCATTGAATTCGCGGAAAACAAAAAAATTGTAGAATATAAAAAATACAAACCCGATTGAATTTTACAAAATACCGATCATGATTATCTGTACATGGTACATGTATATTAATTCACAACGAAAAAAAACAGAATTAATTTTATCTGGGTTTCATTTTCATAATATACATGTATATTGTTGAACAAATCTAATGAAATGCTTTTCGATAAAAACACCGGTTTTGGTAATACCCGTTCATAATTATTGTTCGGTTAATATAACAGTTTCCCCACTTCTTAATGGAAAAATTATTCTGTCAATTGAGTTTCACACCTTTTTACGTGCTAAACACTCATAAGTAGCCGAGCCCCCAAATCACTTTGAAATTCACCGATAGCACTGGGCAGACAGAATTAGTCACGCATCACCGCACGTGGCTTTGGGTACCTGTCAAGTGTCATGTTTGATTACTTTTAAAGTTTTTGTAATAGGAAGAATGTGCTTAATAAAGAAAGGTTTTGCACAATTGTGGGTTATTTGATTATTCTATTTAAAGAAATTAATAAAAAACGAATTGTCTCATGCATGCCTTGTAAGATTTAGCTAAAACCGGAAGTAGAGGAAAAAGCACAAAATGAAAGCATGTCAGCTAATCGGAAGTCTATTGGTGGATCATTCACTTTTTCCCAGCTAGTAATAGTTAATTTAAGCAATAGCCATGGTCTGTTATTATGATAGACCGCTAAATACCATTATTTTTCCTGACAAATTAACTATTTCATTAAGCGGGGTCAACTATACTGATATGCCATTAAAACGGAAACATATTTTGTGTTGTGTGTTTTCATGATAAGATAGATGATTTAGTAAATCTTATTTCTTCACCATTATTATATTCAAATAATTATTCACTAGATGTTAAATTCGCGGAATTTTTATTTCAGCAAACATAGCGAAAATTAACTCCGCGAGTTAAATTCCTGCTATACAGTAGTTATTATATATACAAGTGATTTATTGAATCTATACATGTAATTATCAAAATGAGATTAACATATTTATTAACTTATTAATACTACATGTAATGTAGGTTATAACACCAATATTGATATATATGAACTTTAATGAAGGTGTTATATTTATTATCATACAATATTTTCTTTAAGGTCGTCAAGATCTAGTAACTGATTGCTGAGTGTATTTTTGGTTTTAAAAAAATTATGTAGGAAATAAAACAATTTCTTGATATTCTATATTTAACCAGGGGAAAAAAAATTCAAATACCTATATAAACTTGACATCATTTTAAAGAAGAGGTCAAGAGCTTGTGTAATGTCGAGAGACGGTATTCATTTTAAATATATTTTATTAATCATAAGCGGAAAAAAATCTTAAAGATTTGTTACTATTTTTGTTATATTATATAGAAAATAACAGTTAAAACATTATTTTTCATTGTGCTTACCAAAAATATAAGCTCCCATACACCATATCAAAGCTATTTTAATGAAGGATCATTGAAAGGATGTATAGCTTGAATTTCATAAACTTGTAGACGTCTGTTATTTACTAGATCTTGATTTTAAAGAAGAGTGATGTAAACCAGAATTCTAGTATGTACCTTTAGTACATCACCAATCCAATCACCGAAGAAAATCCAAAGAGATGTAACAAAGAGAAGTTTCAGTAAATAATTAGGGACAGTCACTGTATTCAAACCAAATAATCCAAATAATGTTATAACACGTCAAATTTTAATGTTTAATAACTATCTGTAACCTGTGGGGTTACCTGAAATTTACGGAGAGAATTCGACTGATCTAATCCTGTATCTACCGAGCCTTCTTCTTTATTCCTTGCATATATGGTCACTTGTTCTGTGGAATCTTCGTTGTTCCCTACAATATTGCTTGCCATTTCTCGTTCTTGTTCCAGTCCTAAAATTAAACACAGAGTAACATTATAAAGAAACAAAAACACTTGTATATAAGGTAAATAATATCCTGGCGATATTGGTTTAAGTTACTGACACCTCCTTTAAGTTTATGCGTTTTTTAAAGGGGGCGGTCTTGTTTGGTCATTTACTGAGTATGCACTATCTATAAAATAATTCTTTTCTATTGGGCATCTATATGTAATAAGCAACTTGCAATTGAATACATGTCTGGATAGGTCAATCAAAATATGAATTTCATTACCCTTGTAAGTGGGAGTTTTGACTTGACCAATCACACACAGTTAAAAAAATCGTAATTTGTTTTACAATTACTTTTCTTTGAGAGGAGTATCCCCTTTGATTAATAATCAATATAACATTTTTAAAGTTATAATCTACATTATTCCCTATGAAGCATTGGTGATTTTTTCATATAAAAATGCATTGTCATATAGCTCTGATTGTAAATAACTCTAACTAGATAAAGTTAGATGTATATTGATAAAAGTAGTCTTTGAAAACCCATTTTCTTATGGCGTATTCTAAACTCTTGCACGCGAGTTTAGTATATTGCACGCAACATGATAATGTCGATTACTTAAACAATAATGTGCTTTGTTTGGTGCTTCATGCGGGTATAAAGGATGCTAACATTGCAGGGAAAAAAAACGCTAGCTACCTTCATAACCCTTATGAAACACAAAAAAGCATTTACTGATTTTTTTTTTTTACTTTTGTCTCTGAATTATTTAATCAAATATCAAAAACAGAGAATTTTTTTTCAATTTCGTAAATTACCATTATTGTCAATCAAAACTGTACACAGAAGGAACAGCTAAATGCCCATATATGCGAAAATATCGGTGTGTTCCCGTTTTGCACACATTTGAAAATTAGGTATAGAACAATAGGTGTGAATTGTGTTGTGAAAGCAATTATAGTCTGATCTCTATCCAAGAATTTACCTGGATTTTTTTTTTTTACCTGTGTTTGATCATGCAGTGAATGAACGTTGAAACAAGAAGTATATAGATATTTTGTTGTGATTTAGAATTAATAACTAATAACTATCACAATTTTTTTGTCATCTGATAAAATAAATTAAAGTAAATATTTCCGAAAGCTGATCGATACAATTGATGAGAATAAGATGAAAGGGAAAACTACTGTCATTTTGGGTACTTTGAATCTCTTTTTACAACGACGTTGCAAATTATATAAAACGTATGTTTATAATTAGTTGTTTCGTATCAACAGAAAGAAGATTTTGTAAGGAAATGCATGTAGATCTGTGTCACAAAACATTTCAATATTTAAAGTAGCGACTTTAGTATATTGCGTGTCACTTCCTGGTGTTTCAAATCAATAGCTAAACTGGTACAAAACAGTCGGACAAAAAATATTTTTAATTTATCATCAACATTAATTAAACGGAAGAGGGCGGTCTAAGTTATGGAACTTGTGCCCAATCCCAATATTGTATTTTTGTACAATAAAAATATGTTCAAATCAGTTTTCCAATTTTCTTCGACTGTTCAAGCTCCGGCATTAATAAAACAATATTTAAGAGCGTTTTCACTAGACAAATTTTCTCCATCAATGTCAGCATAAACATAATTAAATATCCAAGTATGATATTTTTCTCTTCAAACGATGTAAAAATTATCTTTTATAGCTACTTAAATTAAAGCTGACATTTAATTGGCTAACCAATGCATATGAGAGCAGTTTCAAATAAATGCCTGACAGGTACTCAAACACAAACGTCGCTTACCTCAATTGTGAAGATAGCGTGTCAGTTTAGAACTGTATGAATTACTATTTATTTCTTTAAGAAATATAGAAAAACATACCAAGTATACGAAACTATAAGCATTATAATGACAGCATGCAATACATTTGTGTTAAGTGATTTCAGATAAGATTGAACAAAAAAGTCGTTTAAATGTAGTACGCTCTTTGTAAGGCTGTTTTGTGGCCTACAAATGGTCCGAAATTTAAACTTCTTTTTTTCAAACTGTATGAACCATGAGTTAATAATCTATTTTGATTATGAACCTTTCAAGGTTATAGGTATTTAAGTATGACCTAAATTACATTGTCAGAAATGGTGTACCTTCGGTATGTCATATATACCCATCACTTGAATATTAAACTTTGTTAATTAATTTGGTAATCGATCAACTAAAACGTAAATGATTTTTTAGCAATTTGTTTCTTATTTGTAGTCCTTTCATTATGTCTTTTGTATCTACATTGATGTGTTTAAAAAAAATGTTTTCTTTGTTAATACAGCTATGAATGTACTGATCATCTATGAAACCATCTGCTATGGGTCATCTAATGCTACTTTCATCCTTGCAAAAAATAATCTTTAATACGTTACATGCATTGTGATTGAAAGATATGCAGTAGTTGATAAAGACTTTCTTGATTATTTAAACTTTTATCAGATTACTTATTGACCACCGGTTAATTATAGATCAAAGCTTAGGTGTTAATCCATGGATGCTTTTAGTAGATACAAAAATATGTTTTTCAAGAGCGCAAATTGTTCAACTGATTTAGGAAACCCTGAAGGTAAAATTTAATATAAATGATTAAATACTTTGCTGTTTTGAATAGTTTATATAGCTTCTAAAGTTTTAGCCGAAGTTTGATGTTATAACTAATCAATTGACAGTTTTTCAAATAGAACTATTTACATTTGACTACAATAAAGTAAAAGATCAAAAGTCAGATAGTCATTTCAATCAAATCAGTACATGTACATGACTATACTCAAAATCGTAGAAAATAAGGGAAAATGACAACACACAAACGATACGTACTACCTAACCCCCCCCCCCAAAAAAAAAAAAACCCACCAAAAAAACCTTTCTTTAAGTTTTACTGAACCTTTTACTTACCTTTTCCGACCTTTTTTGTCGGTTTAATGTTTGACGCTGTTTACCTCAAAATGCTCGCTTATAAATAAAACCGTATGTAGGCAAACCAGATAGTATTGGAACGCAATATTCTTTAACTGACGATAGCATTCATTTGATCGAACATGTTTTGGCACGTTCCCCTTGCAATTGATTGCTTCAATCTTTCTAAAACCGTATTACAGTTATATATTTAATCTTTTTTTCTAGATGATTTATAGATTAGAGATTACATAATTTACATTCTAATTGCAAATGACAAAGTTTAACATTCAAAGATTAAAACTTTTACATAAAAGTATTGAGAAACAAAAGCCTAAACCATTTAGTCCTATTGAATGGTAGGTAAGGTATACATGTACATGTAGTTCATCAAATACTCGCAAATAAAGAGTAACATTTTTGCCCACCTTATTTTATTAAAGGGTATTATTATTGACAGAAATGTTCTGTTGTCATCCTTCACAAATTGTACAGGTTATCGATTACCTTCTGTAAAGATCCCGTCTTACACGTAGCAAGCTTTATTTATATCTTACTGAGAAGTGTCAGTTGTTCGGATCTTTTTTTTTAACGTAATCATTGGGGCATTATTTCGAAAGCGTATTACTGTCTGTTAAAATCTTTAAAAAAAATCTGGATGTTCAGTGACCGATATCTAATTAATTGTATTAATTTAGAATCATCATAAATGCTGGTCAGATAAAACACTTCATGTTGATTTGGATTCTTAGTTGTAATTCATAATTTAAAAGAACACCAAATATCATTATTGAATCATTAAAAAAATGATTAATTTTAGTTGCATCATTTTGTTTCGTTTTTGCTTCCTTCAAAATTTTGTTGACCAAACAATGTGCACGAAATGGCGAGACAGCTTTCCTCATATAGTTTTGCAGGTAGTTATAAAGAATTGTGAGAATATTTCTCTCTCCAAGTTTTGTTGACTGATCAAATTATTATATTATTTTGCGTTTACTTATAAATTTGTCGTATTAATACAAATGCGTAGAAATTTTCTCACGACTTTTATGGTGAGAATTAATTATGTTGAAATGATACAATTTGTTAGGTTTTCGCGTCCATATTTTGATGACTTTTGGTCCCTTAACAAGGAATGTTAACCTTAGTTTATCGCCTAAAGTCTGAGCAACATTGTAACCCAATTATAAAACACTATAGAAACGATCTAGTTGCGAACAACGAGGAGGCCTTCCGGCCGATTTTTAGAATGTAAAATAATACCTTGACTTTAATATTCGACAGGCAAACATGATCTGGAAATGGGGGCGCAGTCCTCATTCGAATAGTCAGACACTGTTTGTATAAAGTATAAGAGCTATGGATGAAAATTGTTAGACCCATACCGGCCCATAATATATTAGTAAGGGGCAGCCGTTTATTCTTGATATAAAGAAGGGTCTTTTGATTTTGTCAATAAGTGTTTAGGAATTAGTTACCGTTCTTGAGATATCTGGGAAAGAACGTTTAAGGGCTGAACCTTTATCTCCTTATTGGGGCCATTTAACGAAATTTTGATGGTTCCATATTATTGAATACATCATTCTGAGCATCTTTTCTTCTATATTGCTTTTCAAAATATTTCTCCTTTTCAGATATAAATGATCTCAATTTTGGACTTCCTTTAATACATTGATAAAATGACTGTACATGTATGATGAACATTTTTGCTTCTATAACGTTATACAAAATATTCCTCTGTAACGAGCTATGAAAGAAAGACTTTAGACCCCTCTTGGTCCCCAATTGTAGGGGCCAGCCCTCATGAAAATGTTTTAAATTATTATTTTAAACACGTTTTGTTCAACAAGTGTTTAGAAATTGTTTTCCATTCTTGAGATATATGGGAAATAATGTTTTACAGGCTGATCCCTTTTCTCTTTATCGGGGCCATTTAGTGGAGTTTTTATGGTGGGATATCGATAAAAACATTATTCGGAACATCTTTCCTTCTATATTGCTTATCAAAGTATTTCTCCTTTTTCAGATATTAAAGATCAAAGATTTGGTCTCTTGTCCCCTTATAACCCCTTAGAAAAATGTCTTAATATTTAGGTAAAAAACTGTATTATGAACTTTATTGCCTCTGTAACATATAACAAAGTATTCTTTAGTAAAGAGCTATGGATGAAAGATTGTAGACCAACCTGGGCCTCTCATTTGAAAGGCCAGCCCCTTTTTTATGATGTCAAATCAAAGCTCTCAAAATCTTAATTTATTTTGTTCTATATATGTTTTCAAAATATTTATGATTGAAAAGTTAATCGAGATCAAAAACCCAATTTTTAAAAAATCTGAGTACAAAAATTGACTTCAACCTTTTCAGGTCTATGCGAGCTTCCAGAAAAAAGACTTTTAATAAAATCAATAGGCACATATATACAAATAGCTCTCTCTAGCATGCATTTTACAAATTCAGGTCTCTACCTGTTATGTTTTTTTAGAAAACGCGTGGACATAACCATATTCGAAAAATGTAGAAACAGGGGGATAATTCATGAACAGATAAGACTTTTTAGGATACAAAGCTTTTTCTGATAAGACATTACCAAAAGACATAAAACCTGAAAAATTCATCAAAATCGGTTGCGAAATTACCGAGAAACGGAGTGATCACGAAAAAATATTATAATGAAAATAATGAAAAAAGAGAAACATTAGAGAAACAGTAAGGTCTTCCGCTGAAGACGAAAGACCTTTAGTTAATAATATAAAGCTGTACACATAGTAGCTACCTACAAAGCTTCATGAGCGTAAGAGACGGTCGT
>WFKH01003881.1:49573553-49595914 GCA_016163765.1 Magallana hongkongensis
AATTTGCAAGAACCCTCCATGCAGAATATAAAAAAAATTACTTTTCTCACAATTTTAAGAAAATTCAAGAAGTATTTTCTTTTTCGAATAAATTACGTATTTGAGTTTGTTATCGGTATAACTGTCACACAATTTACATAGTACCCTTACATTATGTGTAATGCACATTGTACGTCACAAAAGGAAGAGCGTGATACCCGTATTCTTTAATTATAGTCTGTCCCAAGTTATTTTATATAACGTGCGAGTACCCATTATTGCCGAGTACCCATTATTGCCGATTGTTATAAAAACAACAAGATTTCCGCTATCTATTTGTTGTTTTTAGCTACAAACCAACATGAATAAATAAAATAATTTTTAAAACACTATAAGAGTTGGAAACGAAGAAAATTTACTTTAAACATCTCGGAACTCACTTTAACAAAGGTAAGCCTATGAAAACGTATCTTATTGGTATCCGTGTGATGACACATGCCACTGAATGTTTGACTTGTAATCCACTTTGATGACAGGGAATTTTTTGTTTAGGTCCAAATTCGGAAGAATATATACCTCCGTGTTATAATATTTGACAAAAAAAAGCAAGATACCATTTGTACTACACAATATTTAAGAAAGAAAACCGAGCGTCTGCTTGCTTGTAAGACGCCATTTTGTCTGCAACTTGAGGCGGATCAAAGATTTATCCCCACGCACCTGCGGTGTAACTTAGAAGCGTTGCCATTAACTTCCACACACATTATTTATTTTACTGGACACAATAAAACTTATTTTAAAAAAGCTTTTAATAAATAAACCATGTATTTCTTTATTTTTTTAATCATTTGTCTCGAGACATGTGAAACACATGTTCCTCCGTTTGTGTGTTTGTGGCCGCATAGACATCGAAAACAATGTTGCAAATAATTTGATTGAATTGCGTTTATGATATGTTTTTTTATGTTATATTCTTACATTTTATCTCATTTAGTTAGATTCTTTTAAAATTTTGACCTTTTTACCTACAATTACTGAAAAATGACGAAAAGATATGAGCGGCAATAATGGGTACTCGACTTCCTGTAAATTGAAGGTCATGGACAGGGTTTATTTTTAGTCAGAAGTAAGTCGATATTGATGAGAATAAATAAAAATAATCACTCAAATAAAATTAATGAACAGTGCAGAGATCTGCATTGAAATTTTTACATGACAGCTTACATGAAGTGAGTAATTGAGAAAACTTGTGTATTTTTCGGCAATAATGGATACTCGCACATTAGTAGAAAATTATGTTCAATGCAGACTTTTCGATAATAAAAAAAACACATTTATATGCAAACTTGGTTTCTAACAACCCAAAATAATTTCATAAGATGCCCAACAAGACAACAAATAAGAGATCACATTTCTATCAATATTTAAAAAAAAGATTTTACAAAAGATTTTTTAAAAAATGCCCAGACAAGATTGAACGAACATGCAGACGTTCAAACGGTCGACGTAATTTGTTGTTTTTTTAAATTCATTTTCAATTCTAGTGACATTGTTTATTTACAAATTAAATATTTTTGCATTCGGATGCATAACATGCCACACCTTACACATTTATCAAATAAAATTAGTAACGCTCTCTCTTTTCCACATGAAACAAATTAAACAGTTTCTGTAATAAATGGTCAGTCGACAAACACGTATACATTTGTATAGAGGTTTATGCGACCTTGTGATGTACAAAAATCTAAACCAAAATGTATGGGAGAAATTCTTAAGGGAAAGTCTACTGCAAATACTACTATATTGCCAATTTTCCGGGGTGAAAAGCTGCTATACAACACCGGAAGCAAAGTTTGCAAAAAGTGTAATAGTAGTGAAAAACTTAATTGAGATAAAAATGCAATAACCCTTAAAGTTTAAGGTAAATTGGCAGATCAATCACTGAGAAATCTTCTGCACAAAAACTTAATTAGGAAAAAAAGCAACAAAAAGAACATTTAAAATGTAAAGTGGGTTTCGAAAATAAAATCTTAAGCTGAAGATGAAAACATAAAATTAATGTTAGAATAACAAGAAGGTATTCCAGCGCAATCAATAAAATACATTCTCTTGTTACAAAAGACCTACATCGTTGAATATTTTGAATGCCTTACCTTTAAAAACCTGTAAATGAATTTTATTGCTACATATTTCCCGGTCTGTGCAATAAACTATAAGAAAATATGTCCCAGCATCTGACTCATCACAGCTTGTTATCTTCAAAACAATGTCATGTAGTTGTTCAAAAGTGCCATGTAAAGTTCCTCTGTACTTGGGCAATGTCTCGTCTATATCATGGCTTCCAGTGTCTGTTTCCCTTTTCCATTTCACGAAACGTACAGCTGAGCTATTTCCAAAACGGGCTCTGATTTCAGCATTTTCCTCAAGGTAATAATTTGTATCCGATTGACCAGAACTGATTGATACTGATGTTATATCTGAAAAAAAATGCTTTGAAGACAGATTTTGCCAAATGGTTCTCCATCATTAACGATTTTAATGTGTGAAAAAAGCAAGGAAACGGTATTTTCAAAATCATTGTTTGCCGCTTGGAGAGATTATATGTGATATTAGAATGTACCTGTATATTGTACATAAAAAACTTTAATTTTATTAAGACAGCTTGAAATTAATATCTCACTTAAAACGTTTTGCCCGAATATATATATTGTAAACGTGAAAATTTTGACTATATTGAGGATTTTTTTTTCTTTTTCTTGTCAAAATTTCCACTCGTCGATGTTCTTTTTATTTACATTACAAAAACAAATGAATCTTACTATTTACTGTAAAAATTTATCATCTCTTCACTAACGGTGACATCATATTACGCTCAATAATTATACTTAAAGCGTTCTTGAATAGCTTATGCATTAAACTTACACATTTGTCAGGAACAATTTAAAAATAAATCAAAGAACTTTCGAGTCAATTAATGATTTTACTAAACCTATTGTCAGCTTTCATGAAGTTTTGAGAAGTTGTCTGCAATTTTTGCAAAGGTTTTAATTGTGATTTGAAAAAATTGACAATAACAAACTGTCAGCAACCAAGAAATCCATAAAGCGAAATACATATTCAAAGCAGAGCAACACGGACCTCTAAAAAGATAGAGGTGGGATCAGGTGCCTTGGAAGAGTAAGCATCCCTGTTGACAATTGGACATGTCATGATTAAGGTAAATTTTAAAAACGAAAAACGAAAAAAAAGTCTTAATATGGAAAAATGAAACTTTGATGATTTGGTTTGTTTGTGATGGTCAAAATGCAAATTTTGAGCAAACACGGACCTCCATTAGATGTGAGGTGGGATCAGGTGCCTAGGAGGAGTACTAGTAAGTATCCCCTGTCGACTGGTCGCACCCACCGTGTGCTCATAGTCAAGATCATGAAAAACAGAAGAAACCGTAGTCATTCCGGTGTATAGATAATAATGGTTTAACAAGTATGAAAAACGTCAGTCAGCATGTGTCTTAATGAAACATTGTACTAGCTGACAAGGTCATTCTATCGACCATAGAACTTGCGTAAAGATAATTTTAATCGAGGTTCTTAATATTCTTTTTCCAATAACTTGTTTGTTAGTAGCTTGCCTCGTTTAACAAATTAATCGTATGCAGAACATTCTCTTGTATAACGAATAAGATGAGAGACATAAACCCCATAAGCAGGTGATGATGGTATATTGTTACATAATTAAGAGAAGTTGACGATGGAAAAATTCAAACCATCACGTTTATCATATAGTTTTGTTCTTAAGTTACCATTAACGTCTTTTTATAGTAACATATCCAAAGATGAACAAGTTGTTTCAGAATTTGTAGTATATTTTATGCCAAGCTCACTGGGATATATTGAGTTAACGTAATAGTGAAAGTAACAGTAGTTAATGGATAAATCATCATCAATACATTGTCTATCGAAATTTCGAGTTGAAGGCCACAGCAACAACTTTATTCTTTTTCTTTTACAAGGTTTTGAATGAATTCTGCTGCATAAGAATATAAAAATAAGTCAGCCAATAGAGGAGCACAATTTGTGCCCATGAGAATTCCGACTGATTGTTGGAAGACCTGGTCTCCAGAAACTACATAATTGTCGTCTATCAGAAATTCAAGCATCTCTTTTATGCCAACTTCAGAGTACTTGTGTGTGCAATCAGACTGGTTTTTTCACAAAATAATGTTTAAGATTTCCAATGACAAGGTAAGAAAATTTACGAGATCCATTTTTATTGAAGAAACAACTGTCGATGATATCAAAAAGCCTAAATTTGTCATGGGGAATGGTTGCATAAAGCGTTGAAAAATCGTATATTTTGATGTTATTGATTTTAGAAAGATTTTGTGACCTCAAAGTTTCTTATAATTCTTTAGAGTTTTTAGGTATCTACATCTGATTCACACCGCATTTGGAGTACAGTATTTTGTTGCACAGTACCCCTACAGTTTCTCCTTCACTACTGTAAAAATTTTAGTAAGGAGTAAGGAGTAATCGTCATATAAAAAGACAAACCCAAGATGACTGCACTGTTTGAATAAAAGATAAATATTGACTCTATATTCAATATACTTTCCTTTAAGAATCGAGAAATCGTAGAAAATAATACTTGTCAGTTCTCCTTTTATTAACATCGTCAAATTTTAACTTGCCACAAAAATAACCACCTTTACGGTAATTTAAGTAATACATATACTATACATTATCACTGTTTTGTTTTAGGTGAATTTCTCTTGACTGCGTACGTAGAACCATTGACTTGTAATGAACATTGAAACATCTAATACAAACTTTACGTGGTACACGGTTAGCAAAACATGTAGAGACACATTTGGTTTCATTTATGATTCAGTCTTAGTTTAACTTTTAAATGCTCTCCTGAAACGTGCAATATCTACAAGAACCGCTACACAAGTTTAAGTGTATGTATGCTGTGATCACTTAAAGATGAAACTTTTAATTTCCGAAAAAGTCAGGTGAAAGGGGGGGGCCTTTTGGATAGGTAACAATGAGAAATCATACGGCTCTTATAGCAAGCTCAAAGGCGTCACAGTAGATCATCTGTGCTTGAGATACGGCGTCATTGAAATGAGGTACCAAGACCCGTGGTATTTGCAAATTTTCCAAAAATCGAAGTGTTGATTTCCAAGTTTCTATTTCTCTTACTAATGGCATCCCAATTTAAAGTAGATGCAACAATTTTTGTTAAGATAATTTTTCCACCAATGTTTACAGGAGATAAGAACCCCAACTGGTCGTAGATGCTATCAACTGTGGAGAAAATTCCTCTAGGTGTCACAGGTTTGATTTCATCAAAAATGCTTAATCTGAATGTGTCTGTTTGCAATACCCAGAAAAGGCAAAATCTACGTTTTGTTGGTGTGTAATTTTCGAAATCTAATTCCACTAAATTCTTGGTCTTGGAGGGTCATTTGTATTTATTATTGCTCTGCTGTTTGACGCAAACTTATTGAGTTTTAGATTCCCATGTATTTTTATTGCATCTTGTGTCTTATAAATTAACTAGATAGCTTCTTGTTCCGTAAGCATGACTTAATTTACATGTAAAAGTAATTGACAACTAGTAGACTAATTGTTTACAGAACAATTAGAGGCCTTTCCACCATTCATAATGGTTAATAAAAAAAAATCCCCCTAAATGTTGTTAATAGTGAGTAATTAGAGAATAATCAATATCCGACTAAAAAAAAACATCTCTCCGCAATTCGGTATCGAACCGAGAACCCTTAAATGGACTCGAAAGAGAGAGTGTTACTCCTACGCTATGTCGCTTGTTACTTGAGAGAAGGTAAAAAATGTTGAGTTGTGTAAGTCAATATGGATGATGATAGAAAAAAGAGCAGATGGCGAAGCTGCAGCGTTCTATCCATCTGATTGATACCCAACGTTGAGAAGTGTAATGAATAGATAGGCGTTTAACGATTGGGTGCGAGGACAGTATTTGTTGAACAGTTTATTAATAGAAATCAGTGCTGCTTCTAAACGATGTGGCCGGATAGCGTTGACTAAGAAATAAACAGGCCAGGTCAAACTCTTGTCGCGAGTGGATATTTGAAGGTGTGGGAAGGCCACGTCGGATTAACTGATTCGTATTCCCCTGTTGATTTGAAATGCACGTGCTTAGAAATCGGTTTATTACTGTGAATTTGTGGAATACAGGATCGGAAAGTTAGAAATGAGAAATAGGCCGTCATGTATTTCAGCCAAGTCGGAAAAAAAAACAACCATTCAATGAAGCCTTCACTATGGGCAGGTATATGTCAATTTGAGAGTTATTGAAATGTTTGTGCTTATAATATATGTATTTAACTATCGTTCCGATCCTCTCAAATTGTCGTTTAACAGTATTCCACCTGTATCTCAAACAACCATGTAGTGCGCGGCCAGCGCTCTAGGGTCCGTTCGTCATCGAAAGCAAGATTTTAGTATTGCCTAGATAGCCGAGTGGTTAGAGCGGTGGCCGCTCACTGCTGGGAGAGTGGATTCCATAGGTCGAGAGTTCAAGCCCCGGCCGGGGCGGAGGTGGAGCTCCAATATAGTATATGTAAGGGTTGTTACACGGCTTAACGAAGGCGCGCTCGAGGCAACCGTGTAACAACCATTTTGTCGCATGGTCTTTGTTTCTAGATTGAATAACTCATCGAATCAGCAATACTTAAGGCGAAAGAAACACCAATTGCAGAACTTAGATCAGTTAAATAACGTGAGGAAAGCAAAAACACAAAAATTACATTTGTTCTCACCCACAACCCGAGAAATCATAACATGTTTAAATCAGCCAAACAGTTTTTTCCCATTCTACAACAATCGGAAAACTTAAAAGAACTGATCCAGCCTAATGATATACTTCACAGCAGAGGTCAACCTCCAAATTCAAGGCCAAATTCACTTCAAAACCCGTTAAACCAACTGCATCTTAATGCGAGGATCCACGATGTGGGGCATGTCCTTTTTTTCAAACCAGGCCATCCTTATTTTCCAAGAATGGCATGCATTTTAACGTTAATTCAACAATGAATTGCAAATCAAAGAACCTAATTTACTGTATGACGTGCCCTACTTGTTGTGACAACTATATAGGACAAACTGAAACCAGACTCGCAGATAGAGTGCACGTCCACAAACAGCAGATTAGAGATCCATCTGTGATGAACACACCATGAGCGGTCATTTCAATATATGCGGAAAGGGAATGTTTTATATTTTCCCTTTTTATAAAGTTAAAAAATAAACAATGAACAATTGAGTAAAGCTAAAAAAAATCATTTTGTTCAACTGTTTAAACCAAAGTTAAACTCTTAATATTATGTATTTTTGACATCTACGTATAATATCTCTTCGACTGTACATACATGTATATAATTATGTACAAGAGACACTGGACTTTTATCATTATAGTTGTGTTGACTCTTATTATACACGGTATAATGTTTTGACGTCATAATTACGTCTTCAACACTGTGTTTGTATAACGTTGCCTTCCTAACGTCACGAGCGAAGCGGTTTATAAAAAAGCGTAAACTGTTCCATGAAAAAAGCAACACTTATTGTAAAACGTTAGCGCTTTCATTTCATATCTTTAGACGTTTTACAGTCGTTAAAATTATGACGCAATTACGTTACATTATGGTATTAAGAAATGAATTTAATAATTTTTCTATTGATCGACATATCAAAGGAAACATTTACCGGAAAACTCCAATCTACTGAAGAGCCCGATATGGCGAAAGCGCTATAGATAAAAGTTGTTTGAGCATTGGACTTATTTTATTCTTTGTTTTTATTTTAAGAATGAATTCAATATTTATTAGTTTTATACGATATAAAATGGTTTGGGGCAGTTTACGCTTTATAAACCGCGAAGCGGTATATAAAAAAGCGTAAACTGTTCCATGAAAAAAGCAACACTTATTGTAAAACGTTAGCGCTTTCATTTCATATCTTTAGACGTTTTACAGTCGTTAAAATTATGACGCAATTACGTTACATTATGGTATTAAGAAATGAATTTAATAATTTTTCTATTGATCGACATATCAAAGGAAAAATTTACCGGAAAACTCCAATAATGCGCGTTGCGCATTGACGAAAACGTTTTCCGGTCATTTTTTCCTTTGATACGTCGATCAATAGAAGAATTATTAAATTCATTTCTTATCATTCAATAAAAATTTTCATATCATAAAATGTGAAGTGTCATTGATCAAACATGTATATAAGATAAATGAAGCGGCGCGTATGAATACAAAACAATTACAGCAACAATATTCAAAATGGATGCGCCTTCAGCAGATGTAAGGCTATTGAGCTTATTTTAATGGATTAAACACAAATAGAAAGTTGAAATTGAAACGGTTGAATTGAAAACGAACGGAAAATACATGCGATGGCTTGTGACACTATTCGCTGTGCAGCAAGATTCGTTAAAACTGGTTTTAATGTGAGTTAGACAGTTAGATCGCTGGAATATGCAACTGGACATAACCATGCAAGGAGACGCGATCGTGGACGAAAATAGTTGATATGTCGACAACTAATAGTATGTATGTGCAACTTTTGTAAATGTTGAGGTAATTTTAAAATTAGTGAATTAAATTTTGTGTATTGTTTATTTTTCAAGGTTAAACTTTTAATTTTTTATATTCATAAAGTTGTATTTTGTTTGCTGACAATTAAACAGACACAATTTTACATTTTGTTTACAGTGTTTATTTTGAAAATTCCTGTTCTATAAATAGTGTTAAATCAGCACAGTTGAGAAAAGTAAATCCGGCAAAAATTTTATTGATGCAGGTATCAAAGAAATTTTTCGACAAATCAGAAGCGCCGATATCGTATCAAACTAATAAATATTAAATGATTATAACGTCAACAATAATACTATGACGTCATAATGCTTATGAAGGAAAAAATAATAGAATAACGTGCCTTACTCGATGTGTATGCACACACCGCTGCAGTTAAGAGATTCAATGCTTATATTTACATTTTTTAACTTCTAGCCTTGTCTGCAAATGTGATTTATACGTAAAAATTCCTGTTTTATCCTAAGGATAAGTTCAAAGTAATGAAAGAACCATTATAACAGCCTAAAGCGTGAACTTTGATTTTCACTTGAGAAGTTGTATTTTACAGCGTTTAATGTTTTTAACTTCACTTTAAAACTCGTCATTTTAACCTTTCAGTACCCTGTTCGTGTTACAGTGTTATAATTGCAGTAGCTTTCCACATACTTTATATGCAAAAATATGTAGAATGTAAATATATAGCTTTAAATGTATCTTAAAATAAAATCATTTTTTATCAAAGACGATGAAACAGTCTATATCAAACTATTTAACGAAGGTTTTAGTGACTTTATAAAATATTTTTCTTTTTCCCTTCTTTTAATTGGGTTGTCCGTATTAAGTTTATAAAACTGAAAAACTGAAAATTGCCCGTGGTCACAAATGTCAAGATGTTCACTAAGTTTATTTTTTCACACTCGGGTTGATTGACGTGTTGTTTTTAGATACGAATACGGGTGCGTAGAGTTGTTCCAGTTTCTCCTATATAAAATTCTTTGCATCCGCTACACGTATGTTGTATATAACATTTTAGAGGCACAAGACATGTTCTCATTAATAAATAAGTCCTTGTTCCCGAACTTGAACGAATTCCCGACTTTAATGTATTGGCAAGTTCCCCAACGGGGGTCATTACAATTGTTGACCGAATAAGATTGATGTTGTTGAAAAGAAGACTTGCAAAGTATCATTCGGAGATTCTTGGGCTGTCTTTTACTGTTAATGAACTTGTATTTTTTCAGCACTTCGGACATTTTTTCATCAGTTTAGAATGTTAAGTTGACGTACGACAGGAATTATATTTTTATTATTCTGATTATGCGTAGTTACGAATAGTAATATCTTTAAATCAGAGGTGTTGTTTTCAGGAGAAATGATAAGGTTTTCAGTGCTAATGCTTTTTTGATACCATCGTCTATGATTCCTAATGGATAACATTGTTTAATCAGGCTCGCTATTAAATTATGTAAACGTTCATTTCTTCACGAGAAAAGGGCCCTTATCTGTTGACGTCACAATGTTCAGAAAACGACGTCAAAGTTGGTTTAGATACCACGATTAAAATATTTTTTCAGTCAATTATCACAAATAAACATTTAATAAATAAGATATATAAATATCACAAATAAACATTTAATAAATAAGATATATAAATTTAATCATCAATATCTACACCCTCCGAACGTAATATTGCACATAATATGATGCTGAGATTTTATAAGGGTGCTGCTTTATCATCCGCTATAAAACTTAAAGACCACATTTTTCATTCTATAGTGTGCTGAAAATACGTTAATATGTTCAAATTGGGAATCCATTTTATAAATAATCGTTGGAAACCCACCACCCGTCTCGCACACGCTTACCTTTTGCGTATAATTGAATGCAAGATTGGTCGGGGATTTCCAACGATGATTTATAAAGTATTATGAGTAAAGTTCTACAGCTTTAACTTGCAGAAGCATTATATTTTAAAAGTAAAACAAAATCTACACCGCATACTCATTGTTGTTTAGAGGGGTTGAAGTCTGAGACATGCCACATCAATGCAGAGCAGTATTTTTTATCAGATCTAACAGTTATCTGCGCATGTAATTGATGTAAAACAATGGAAGCAAAACATTTCAAAAGATTTTCTATAATATCTAAGTTTGGAAGTTTCACCTGACAGGAGAAGTTTGTACACTTAAGTCGGTAGGAACACGAGCGAAGCAGTTATTGATCAATTATAGTGCTACTGCCAACATACAAAATAAATTTTCGTATGATTCTGTTACTGAGAAATTTGCGATCAACTGTTAAAATTATTTTAATGTAACAAAACACATGTAACTAAAGGATTCGAATAGTTTGAGAATATTTTCACATTGTAAAAATGTACTACTAGTATGATACTTCGCATTTGATTTCATGGGAAAATATGCCTTTCATGAAACAACCTTAAACTACATGTATATACCTGTACGAATGAAATACTTGTGATTATTTGAACGCAACATATTTTGTTCTTTTATGCAATTTGACATTGCAAAATCCACATGGTATGTGTACTTTTTGGGCTATTTTACGTACACAAATATTGTATGACTAGATTCTCAGTCAGTCATAACATGCCTAAAAATTCGCCACATTTTTATAGTTTTATAGCATTTTTATTTCATTATATTCATCTAAAATCAGTTACGTACATGATTCAAATTTCCTTAAACGAAACAGGTTTGCAAATGCAGTCATTATACTGTTATACGTTCGATATCAAGTAGACAATATTGCCGTTTTATCAATAAACAATTTTCATTTTTATTGATAAAAATGAACACTACACGTAAGACATTTACTATTATAAATAACATGCATGGATGTACAATTTATCTGCATGTATGCTATTTTTCATCTTTCCTTTTAGTATACAACAAACCAAATTTGCTGATATATTGAGAGTCAGTGATTTATGGGTGTTGTCAAATGTACGGCAATACAGAAAATTCCGAGAATCGAAAGATTGCATAAATCTTCGGATTATCTTTTGCAACTGTACGTACTCTATAAACGATTACATTTCAATTTTTCAGATTGTTTAAAGAAAAAATCGAAAATCACTTGGCCGATATTTGTATTCAATGAGAGAGAGAGAGAGAGAGAGAGAGAGAGAGAGAGAGAGAGAGAGATGGGAGAGGGGGTTTAAAAAGAGATAAATATTGATGTATTCAATCATGTATTGTAAAATGTAACTACCAATTGAGTATAAGCTACGTCTATCAGCACTCTTATATCGATTAGTGCAAAAAATGAGTTTAATTTAAGCAGAAATCTTATTGAAAATTACATGTAATATGCATTACTATTTCAATGATTATGGTTTATAAAAATTGCATCAGAAAAATACAACGGTACGTGTTATCTAAAAATCCTCCAAAAAATATGACTGTCACGAATCATGTAATACCACAAAACAGTGATGTAGAACCAGTTTATGAGTGATTCACATAATCTAAAGAAGTTGTGCCTGTCACTTTAATTGTTATGACAATATTCCAAAAATATACATTGTAAACAATTTGTGCATAGAATGGGCGAGCTTGAACAGATTATTGGAGAGTTTAAAATCCGAAGCATGCATACATGTAGGCGATGACTTGATTTAATAGAAGTGTCGATTCAGCAGGTGGGGTGGCTTTTGTATTTTGTTGGTCTGTGTATTTGATACACTTAATTATAAAAGTGTGCACGAGTATATTTAAACGATGAACACAAACAAAAGGTAGCGATCAATCCCGAAAATATCAACAAAACCCGCGCCCTGCAATGATCGCTACGGTCAAAACCCGCATGTATTACCAAAGAAAGCATTTTATTGTTTATATTTACAAATTTCTTATGATAAATAAATCAATTGAATTAATCGTAAAAAGTAAGTGAATGAAACCAAATTATTGTTAATGTACATCAGTGCGTTATATAAAGAAAATAGCCAAAGGGTCTTATATGGGAATTTGAGTCTGGCATCATCATGATTATTTCGTGCAGCCCGTTATTTTTCTTAGGTTGCTAATGGTTTCGAATGACCGATCGATGAACTGGTTAGAACTGAATCGTGTAGATTTTAGTCCTGTCAGTTTCTATACATTAATTACAATCAATTTTCGTAAGAAATAGAGGTAATCATGTAAATATATTTATATCTACCTAGTATGATTCCCTCTATTTCTTCCGGAAACATAGTTAGGTCATAGCTCTGTAGAAGTACTCACAAAAATCTACACGTCCCGTTTATCGATTGGTCGAAACCTACAGCGACCCGAGAAAAATCACGGACTGCACGAAATAATCATTTTGAAGTCTGACTCAAATTCCCATATAAGACGATTTGGCTTTTTCTTTTAGCTAACGTACTGATCCACATCAACAGTTAGTAATTGGATTTAACTTTCTATTTAGAATTAATTTATTAATTTGTTAAAAGAAAGATGTAAATATAAAAAAATAAAATGCTTTCTTTGATGATTTATGCGGGTTATGAAGGTAGCGGTCATAGCAGAAATAATGAACAAAACCCGCTAAAGCGGGTTATGTATTTCATCTGCAATGTCGGCGCCTTCATATCCCGCATGGATCACCAAAGACAGCATTTTATTGTTTAAATAAACCCATAAAAATAAGAAGGCATTTAGATAGACTTTTTTTCCTTTAAATCAACTGTCTACATTTTTTGTTGTTGTGACAATACAACGAGACAGTCAAAGTTGATTTTTTTTCACCGGTAATTTTATATGAATTGTTGATAACTAATAAATTAAAGAGAAGAAAAATAAGGAAAATAATTCATCATATTGCTTGCGAATTTCAAAACAGTTATTTGTTTAAAACTTGCTTCAGAACTATAAAGATACTTAAAAAGTAATATCGGCAAATATGCGATAAAATGTCAGTGCAAAAATTAATCAAAAAGAAGTAAATGTTTCTCGTTTTGAAAATAAACACTTGAATTTTATTATAATAGTACCTTAAAATTGTGGAAACAAAGGCATTGAATTTGACCATCTTTGTGCATCCTGCATTTTTAAAACATGTTTGTTACTTAGCTTCTCGACAGGTTAAATTACTTTAATGTATTTAAAGGTTTGGGAAAAATTGAATATTTGTTTGCTTTAAATATCCTTTTTATCTATTATATCATATTTTCTGGGGGTTTTATTTATCGCATGTGGATTCACTGAAGGTGTATCTGAATTAGCTGCAGAACTGTAGCTATATCTAGATATTCAAAATATTGTAGATAATTATTAATTTAGTTTTCTTCAAACAGTTAAAGACGATTAAAGGAGGCAATGAAGAAAAAAAAATGCACAACAAAATTTGACGTTCGTGACGTCGTGACGTTTTCGACGAGCTACGTCAAAGCAGTGTTAACATTTCTTACTAAAATTGTCATAAAATGCTCAAAACACAAAAGATCTTGGATATCTTTGTATATTTGTATTCAAGAAGAGTTGTCTAATCGGAATTGACAAACAAGAGGCCCATGGGGCCACATCGCTCACCTGAGCAACAATGGCTTTATATTGGCGTTCAAAGGATATTGCGCCATATGGCCCCTCGGTAGAATAACAACAATAAATACTGTAAACTATCCTAGTAATTTTACACTTATTTTTGCATACACTCAATCCTTGACATTGTACCTTTATGAAATACCATTTTTACCGAAAATAAGAAGATTCTATCCAAGATATAAAACTAAAATTTTGGTAGTTATACACTGTTAACTTCCAATTTCCTTTATTTTGTTCCCCCCCCCCCCCCCCCCCCCCCCCTCACACACACTTTATAAAGCGATCAAAATATATGAGCATATAGGTATATTTTCTTCTTCAACTACTTACTAGTTATTGTATGAAAAAATGACAAAAACAAACCGTCAACCATCTCAAAAATCCATAAAACGAAATACAAATTCAAAGCAGAACAACACGGACCTCCAAAAAGATAGAGGTAGGATCAGGTGCCATGGAGGAGTGAGCATCCTCTGCTGACCGGTCACACCCGCCGTGTGCTCTTTGTGTAATCGGGAAAAAACGGAAAAGTCCGTAGACAATTAGGTAATTAATTATGGTCTAACAATTAGTATGAAAAAGTCATAATTTTAAAAAATTTCTATATGTGAGCGAAGAAAATTGTACATCAATTGATGCGCTCAAATTAAAAACATTCAAAAATTTAATTGGTCTTCCCCATAATAAACGATTGTTGTTTACCTGGCGTGAATTCGTGCGACGTTTTATAACCTTACTCACTTGATCGATGAATACACTCGAATGAAAAATGTTGTCATGTGATATGTGCTAACAAAAGCTATAATTATATTCAATGTACTGACAGGCATATCACTCTATTTTACTAAGGCCCACCCATTATTTTCAATTTTCATCTTTATTGAAAAACAAATGGGTACAAACCAATATGATTTTCCGCTGTAATATTTTCTGGAGAATTGCGATTATGCATTTATCGGGCTTATTATCCCCGAAACAGTAATGTGTCAGAACTATGAAAACTCTTTTAAAGATGTCGTGTTTATTTATTCATGTCTGAAAAACTATCAAAATTGGTGTAGATTTCATATAATTAATCGTATAAGGAGGGGGCCCCAGAAAGTAGTTACAGTATCATCCTTTTAATTTTTCTTCACAAGTATTTAACGTTTAGCGAGACATTTCTAATGATCAACCAAAATTCCAGCGTCAATCGTAGAATTATAAGCAAGCTAAGGTACAGAGCTCACAATTATTCTAGGTTTTAGTCATTTGTTTGTTCACAAGAGTTTATTACATTCAACTAAGATTTTAAACTAGATATTTCCTATTCAGTATTTAAAATGTAAATGAACAAAAGCATGGCCTCATCTCTGTGTGCAAACATAGAATTGTGAGCAAAGCTCTGTATCTTGTTTATTATTTGAAGTTTGACGCTCAAATATGGTTAGTATATAGAAGATTGTAAACAATTAAAACAGAAGAAACATGCACTAAAACAAAGAAGGAGCAATTTATTTTTCAAAATGAATCATATACATATACCTACATATTTCCGTCAGCGATATTAAACTCTGTTTAAAATGAATAGACTAGAGAAAATGCTGAGCATCTTAAAAAAACACATTGCATTAATCAACCATTAGGCTACGCAAAGATCGAACCGAATTGCCGATTGAATGAATTGTATTTTTATGTATGTTGTTAATGTATCCGATTTTGCTTATTTTGCGCAGGTAAACAGTCAACTGTCTGACATACCGAAGTCTATGTTTGATTTGTTACGTAAAAATTATAAATTACAGGCGATAGTTCCCCAGGTTACAAAGCATAATTAATGAAAATGAAACAAAAAACAAAACAATTTAAAACTACCGTAAAAAGTGAAAATTGTCAACGCATTGAAATATTTAACCTCAATTTACTTCACAAAAATCGGCACCAATATATCTTGCATGTTTCAAAGATTCCCTTCGCACGCGAACAGTTGCACAACAAACAAATTCAACTTTGGGATTGACTCGTTTTTCTTACGTTCAACATGGCTGCTTCAAAGAGGTTATCGGGATATGGAATACCGAACCCGACGTTATAAACTGATTGAAGCTCACCCCCCTTTCCATTATTTTTATTTTCGTAATAACTCAAATTTGGAACAAAATAAGCCCGTAATTTTTGCAATTGATATTTTCCTTTCCATAAGGATGATTTATGCTAAATAACGCTGAATTTGACTCAGTAATTCTTGAGAGGAAGATTTTTGAAAGTGCACCCCCTTTTTTTGCAGTTTCGAGGTTTTCTCCGCTTTGAATAGAAACTAGTCTTTAATTTTTGCAATTTATAATCATCTTTCCATAGGGATGCTTTGTGCAAAATTTATTTGAATTTGGCCATGTGGTTTAAGAGAAGAAGTTCAAAATGTGAAAAGTTTACAGACGGACGGACAAACTGTTATCAGAATCAGAAAAGCTCACTTGAGCTTTCAGCTCAGGTGAGCTAAAAAGTGAGTTTGTGAAATTTTGACCATAAGGGCCCTTTCTCGTGACGGCAGTCATATATATACAGTACCCGCAACGTTAATTTTTACAAAATAAACGATAGGATAGGATTTACGCACGATAGGATAGAATTAACGCACGATAGGATAGAATTAACGCACGATAGAACAGTAAACACCCACGATACGATAGGATTGATACACGATAGGAAAGGATAAACGATGTTTATGATAAATGTATAACCGCGTCAAACGATCTTCACGAATAACCTGATAATGACAGAATTTGAGAAAGAACACGTACGAATCAAGATAAACGTGGAATTCCTTGTTATTAACAAATGCCGAGTTGTTTATCATCGCTGCATCATTTATAGAATGTATAAAAATGACCACTTAAAATTTGTTAACAAAATCTATGAGCTTAAATGATCAATAAATCATTTGTATTGTTAACTTTGTTTTCATAACCGAACACCCTAGTCGATCGCCGCGAACATTTCAGCCTGAGATCAAATCACACGGAAAATAGCGTGTTCAATTAAAATAAAACTCTCGTTCTAGATAAATATAAAATCTATCATTAATACATTCTTTCTGTATAAACAGTGATGCATAAAAAACCAATTATATTTACAAACAAGTTAAATAAATGTTTACGAAGATACACATTCCGCGTACGATTTGTTAGCATTTTTTTTATTACCGCACACCCTTGCCGATCGCTGACAACATTTTTACTCGAGATCAAATATCACAAGGAAAATAGCGGGTTCAATTAAAATCCAACTATTGTTTTAGTAAATATAAATTATATCATAATTTGTTTCTGTAAAAAAAATGATGCACGAAAAACGAATAATATTACATACAAGTTAATGTTTACGCACTGTCAGGTATACACTCAGCGTACGATTTAATATATTCGATATACAGGTAAATATGTTACCTTGTTCCTAAGAACTTCGATAGTTTACATTAACTTTCAATTACCACAGCTTACAGATATGATTGACATATAATATTGGTTAATTTTGATCTAAAGAATTAAGAAATTAGTATCAGGAAAGAATGCTGGATAGGAATTTACATGTACATTTCTTGTTCGCTGGCTGACTAATTAAGTTAGGATGAAACTTCAAATGCGCGTGCGTAAATTGCAATTCTGGGAAGGAATTAGACAGTCCGTGTTTGAGAAATTCGAATTAGTTATGAAACTGATCAGTTTCTAGGTCAAACTGCGCATCGTCAGTCACGCTGACTATACACGATTCCATGAGTATCGTCTGCAGCCACGGTCCGGAGTCCGCATATATGTATTTATTCCCCAGACTCTGTTAGTGAGATTGGAGAGGGTATACATGTATAATGGCAGTGGTTTGCGACGAGGGACCATGAATTTCATAAGGCAATCTTTGCAAAGTTACAATTTAATAATACAGCATGTACAGTTGCTGTAGATTCCTTTATCAATAGTACACCGCTAACGCTATACTCATTGTACACCCGCATGTTATGATTATTCTGGAAACTATGGTATTTCAACAAATAAAGTATTCATTTTTGAACTGAATATTAATGTTCCGCTGGCTGACTTTCTTAGCTTTTTAAAAAGCTAACCTTGTGAAAAGACACGGAACGATTAACAGGTCCAGGCAACCCCCGTTTTTGGAGGATAGCTCAATCTCAAGATGGCAGTAAGTTTTTACCATATATGGAAAGTCGCATTGCATTGTAGGTGAAATTATCCTCAATTTTTAGAGGATAGCAGGAGTACATTTCAAAGGCTTCGTGCGTATCTTTAATGAAAAAATGCAAGCACCAGATCTTTAAACTCACCCGATGATGGCGATGTTATTTGATTTGCATGACCTGATAATAGGTTTAGCAATGACTGTGCTTTTGGAAGCTGATCAGGCGCTGATGTGTCTTCGTTGTCTCCTATAATATACAAGTATACCATAAATGGGCTTGCTCGAGGGGAACTGGAATCTTGCTGACTTCCTCAATGGATAATATACTTTAACTGTTTAATTATACCAATGCAAACAATAAATCAGAAAGTAAGTTATTCAACATAATTAAAACAGGAACTCGCCATTTCTTATTGTCGTTTGCTAATGTAAACTGGTTTCCAGACTTTTCAACTAGTTTCTATTTGATAATGAATATTCATAATCTTTCGGACCTTTTACTTAGTTTGAAAGAAATTGAGAAGTGTTCCGAATAGGTGTGTATTAGTTAATC
The DNA here is from genome assembly GCA_016163765.1 of Magallana hongkongensis. NCBI lineage: Eukaryota > Metazoa > Mollusca > Bivalvia > Ostreida > Ostreidae > Magallana > Magallana hongkongensis. The sequence continues at coordinate 49,592,434 of WFKH01003881.1, forward strand.
AGACTGACGCACCTTTTTGCAGGTAATCAGTCTGTTTACGGTGATTTTCAGGGAATCATGCAGCAAAATAGAACGATTTACTTTTATATAATGAAAAATAGGTAGAGGTATAATAATACTGGTATAATTCATAAAATGTAGAACAAACTTGTGCATAATAGTTAATGAAGAGAGAGAGAGAGAGTGAGAAATTTCTGTAGGATTTTTAAATGATCCTATAGAATTTTATTTCATAATAGATAGCAACAGTATTTCGCAGCAAGTTAATGTAAAATATGTAGTCTTACTGTGTAGAAAGTTCGGGAAATCTTAACTATGACATCACACAAAACAAAAAAGTCATCAAAATGCTAAAAAAAAAAAGCCATTTCCGTTTTTTATCTACACAAACATTTGGCATAACAAAAACTTGGCATTAGAAAAATGATGTGATCTGCAAACTCACCCAGTGATGGCAATGTTATTCGATTTGCTTGATCTGATAATAGGTTTGGCGATGATGGGGTAATTTGTTTCTCTGAACTTTGATCATTCGGTATTGTATCTTCGTTGTCTCCTATAATATTGGTATAATTCATAAAATGAAGAAACACATTTATGTATATATGTTTAAGTGGTATTTTATTTCCACCTAATTAAAAATTTCTCTACAACTTCAGAAATCCAATGGTATTTTTTTTTTTTTAGAAACTAATAAAATTCCGGTAAAAACTTCTTTTATCTGGTTGCGAAAATAGTTTCAAGTAAATTTTCAGTTTCCCACGAGGAAAATATCTCACATGATAGGTTACACATATTTGGAATATACATTTTAAAGACGATAGTCTGGTGTGTTTACACGCGATTGCTTTAGGGGGGGGGGGGGGGCATCTTTGAATTAAATACACTCATATATTCATGTGAAATTGGATCGGAAAAAATTTCTAAAACAAATCAAACATTCATAATTTTCATGTACTTGGATTCATGTTCTTGGATCGGAAAAAATTTCTAAAACAAATCAAACATTCATAATTTTCATGTACCGTTTTAACATGTACTCCTTTTAAGGAGCGTGGTCACGATTTTGGTCAAATTTTATTTTTCTGTTTGTATTATTTAAAATGTTTTAGGAATACATTTCTAATGATCAAATAAAATTTGAGAGTTATAAGCACCCTACAGGGCTTACATTTCTTTGTCATGTAAACAAGGCTCGTGCCATGTTTTTGTTTACATGGGTTCAATATACCTGTTAAAATTCTGTTTCAAACTGATTTGTGTATCTTTTTTTTAGCTCACCTGAACCGAAGGTTCAAGTGAGCGTTTCTGATCACTTTTTGTCCGTCGTCCGTCCGTCCGTCTGTCCGTCTGTAAACTTTTCACATTTTTGACTTCTTCTCTAAAACCACTGGGCCAAATTTAACCAAACTTGGTACAAAGCATCCTTATGGGTAGGGAATTTTAAATTGTTAAAAAAAGGGATTAACTCTTTTAAAAGGGGAGATAATTGCGAAACACTGAGTATAGGGTGTGTGTTTTTAAAAATCTTCTTCTCAAGAACCACTGCACCAGAAATGCCAATATTTACACAAAAGCAAGTATATATAGTGAAAATCGTGACCCCCGGATCAAAACTGTGGCCCCAGGCGGGGTTCAAAGTTTAACATAGAAATACGTAGGAAAAATGTTTAAAAATATTCTTCTCAAGAACCACTGCACCAGAAATGCCAATATATACACAAAAGCTTGTATATATAGTGAAGATTTAAAATTGTAAAAATCGTGACCCCCGGATCAAAACTGGGGCCCCAGGTGGGGTTCAACGTTTAACATAGAAATACGTAGGGAAAATGTTTAAAAATCTTCTTCTCAAGAACCACTGCACAAGAAATAGCAATATATATACACAAAAGCTTGTATATATAGTGAAGACTCTAAATTATGATAATTGTGACCCCCGGATCAAAACTGGGGCCCTAGGCGGGGTTCAAAGTTTAACATAGAAATACATAGAAAATTGTTTACCATATTTTTGTTTCATTTATTCAACTAAATTGTGCACCAAGAAAGCCAACTGTGTCTCTGATTATTGACAACTCATTGTATAAGTATATAAGTTTGTTTAATCAAGAAATGACGGATGAATACAATAAGGTGTAAAAATTCACTAAATATTATTTTTGTTTATCGCTTACAGTTTATTTGGAGACCGTGCCCGATAAAAATAAAAATGGATATGTAAATTTATTTGTCGTCGGGCACGGTCTCCAAAATGCATGTAAGCGATAAATGTATATTGTGATTTTGTTGCTAGTTGGTTGGTTGAGCATTATAGATACGGCAGATCAACGCACGTGGTGTGGATTTATTTGTAAACACTAAACAATCATACCATAGGCAATCTTGTTTCACACGGGAATTGAAATAAATAAAAGTATGTTTTATTATAATTAGGGAAACACTGTTAATATGTAACCCTCGCATACAAATAATGAACCCATGAAATTTGTTCAAAGACTGTTTAAAGCAGAAATAAGATAATTTATTTTTGAACTTTGAAATTTCTTTGATTTTTAGCACACCTGAGCTGAAAGCTCAAGTGAGCTTTTCTGATCACATTTTGTCCGTCTGTCCGTCTGTAAACTTTTCACATTTTGAACTTCTCTAAATTTAAACCACTTGGCCAATTTCAACGAAATTTGGCACAAAGTATCCTTATGGTATGGTGAATATAAATTGAAGAAATGAAAGACCAATCTTTATTCAAAGCGGAGAAAACCTCGAAAATGTAAAAAAAAAAGGGGGGTGCATTTTAAAAAATCTTCTCAAGAACTACTGAGTCAATTTCAACCAAATTTCCACAAAGTATCCTTATGGTTTGGTAAATATAAATTGCAGTAATGAAAGACCGATCTTTATTCAAAGCGGAGAAAACCTCGAAACTGTAGAGAGAAAAAGGAGGGTGCATTTAAAAAAAATCTTCTTCTCAAGAACTACTAAGTAAAATTGAACGTAATTTAGCATTAATAATAAAATATAAATTGCAAAAATTATGAGCTAATTCTGTTTCACATTTGAGTAATTTGCGAAAATAATAATAAAGAGATAATCGCGGTCAATCAGTTAATAACTTCGGGTTCGGTATTCCATATTTCGAAAACGAAAGTTCTTTGTTTGAAGCAGCCATTGACGCATGACAAACGGGTCAAACTGACAAAGATGAATTTGCTTGTTGTGCAACAGTTTACGTGCGAAGGGGATATTTGAAACATCCAAAATATATGCGTTGACATTTTAACTTGTGACGGTGGTTTTAGCTAGTTTTGATTTTCGTTTCATTTTCGTTAATTATGCCTTTTAACTTGAGGGGAACTATCGCCTGTATTTTGGAATTTGTACGTATCGAATCAAATATAGACTTCGGTAAATCAGACAGCTGATTGTTTACCTGCGCTAAATGAGCAAAATCTGATGCACTAACAACATATTATAAAATACT
>WFKH01003881.1:49600914-49612417 GCA_016163765.1 Magallana hongkongensis
TTGTTAAATTGACCGGCTTGAGATAATATCAAAAAGATCCATATTCCTAGCTACTTTTTATGTTAAATCGATTTCACGGTAATTCTTTCGATTTCTGCAAGGCTTGAGGAAACTTAAGTTTAGTTTTGTTTTCACAAAAAAATATCGAGAATCTTACGTGTAAGATTTGTCGTAACTTTACGGTAGCCCATGCCCTCTCGTGAGTATTTCCAAGCTTTGACAAATCATCATATGATTTTAAATTATTTGACACTTTCTAGCGTCAGTTAGAATCGGAAATATACACGAATAAATTTTATAAAATTTTTAAATACAAATATCTCGGACGTCATATTTTAAATTGTACTACATCATATTTATTTCACTTGTCATAAGTGATGAGTGATTTTAGTTCACCATGAGAATTTTGGTTTCTTTATATCTTTCATCCTTTTATCAAAATATCAATGTAATGAAATTGTTGTTAGTGAAGGTGTTTCTGTTTAAGTGATTTTGAAATTAAGTCAAATCTGTTAAGAAGGCGTTCGTGAAAAGCACTCCAGGGCCAAGGGTCATGAAAGATTTGACTTAATCACAATATAAGTTAAAACTTAAGTCAATTATCAAACACATAACCTTAGTTTGACACTTAAATTGTACATGTATCAACACGATAGTGGGACAGTTCTAATTTGCAGTTAGAGTTGTCTTTCTGTGTAATGATGAAACGTTAATACCGTGTACAAATTGTCACGTAAGTGTAAGACAACTTGATGATTTTGAGTCCAGGTCCTATAGTCATGAAGTTGTCTTAGACATGAGTCAAAATTTGTACTCAACAACAAACCTTTATATATAATCTGGATGGGAACAGTTTACGCTTTTTTATAAACAAATTCGCATTTATAAAGAGAAAACTGTATATTGAAGTTATTCAATATATTGTCTCGAGTTTGCTTCATAAATTGTCCAAAAGTTTAAGGAAGCTGAGTGGCCTGAGTTTTTTTTTTTGTTTTTTGTTTTTTTTGTTTTTTGGGGAAAGGGGGGGGGGGTAAAAAACTACAATAGAAAAACTCTTTATATTCTAACCATATGTAATATACACCATCTCTAGCTATAGAGTAACAGCAAATTCTTGGATATCTACCATCTTGTTCTTTTTAGAGGTCATCTCAAAATACAGATACATGTATATTACTATGGGAATACCAGGTATGTAGGAAATTGTAATTTTTCGCACTTCTTACCAGATTAGAAAAGTACTATAATGGGCACTTTCTTCAAAGTGTAGTATGTGAAAAGTAATATCATATAAGAATTGTAAATGAGTCGTCTCAAGATATCAATTCAAGATATGCATTGGAAATGGACTATACACGAAAGGTCGGCTATATTACATGTACAAGCGATTAAGATTTTAATCGCGATTGTATGAAAAGGCAACAAGAACATCTGAGTGCTTTCCTACTTTGACAGAAAGCAAATGTAGAGTTTTCAATGACGCTTTGTTGTCATTAATATTCTGACCCATTAACCAAATAGGTCAAATTCCGTCTTTCTATCGTAAGAATTGAGAACCAAAATCGAACTGCGTTTGGTGTAAACAAAAGTATATTAATTATTTTTGACATGATTATGCAATGCTAAAGTGCAAAATATCAAGGAAAAGATTTAAAAAAAACCATTTGTTTTATCGTTTCTAACTTCGTTGTCGTGGGTCCATGGGACGGGATATCAGGAAGAGCACAAGCACGTGTGTTGCGCTGGACAAACGTTTATTATACGACACATATAAAACAGAAGTAGTTCGTACGTAAATGAATTGACTCGTTACATAATATTGCATCTCCCTTCTTTGAGTTGAGCAACACACATCAAATAAATTTTTTTTACCAAATCTTATGATCAAACAATGACTTAACTTCTGACTAACTTTCTCAGGGCAGTTACACAGAAACAATGAATTTGGGCTTTACAGTTCTCCCATAGCGAGTAACATAAGGGATAGGGTTAGGGGCTGAATCGATGTGCTTAATCTCCGGTTGGGGTTCTGGGTTTGATTGACTAGCCAGAACTGTACTTGGAGAATAAGGGGTCGAATTGGTATGATCCGAAAGACAAACAATGTTGGAATCTGGGTCTGGTTCAAACTTTTCTCCTGACTGGATCAAATGTCGTCTATTTCTCCGATAACCTGCTCTATCAGTGCTCTTCACTGTGTGTGATCTGTCTCCCTCTTCTTTGGTGACAATTCCTTGTTTCCATGTCTTCCCTTCTTGATAGCGTATGTTGTCGCCTACTGCAAGGGGTGGTAAGGGCTTAGCACTGCGATCATAATACTCTTTCTGTTTCCCCTTTTCTGCTTCCTTTAACTCTTTCACTCAGACTGGCACTTTAGTCTTCAGCTCATCTGGTTCGAGAGGTAAAATTGCTCTCAGCTTGCGACTCATCAGTAACTGCGAAGGCGAGTATCCTATGCTCAGAGGCGTTGTCCTGTACTCCAGATATCCTAGATTTGGGTCATTCCCATCAACCTTGCTCTTATCCAAGATCCTCTTGGCAATCTGAACTTTTTCCTCTGCTAGTCCATTGGACTGAGGGTATTTTGGGCTTGAAGTGACGTGACTAAAGTCATACTTCCTGGCAAACGAGGTGCAATCCTGGCTTGCATACTGCGGACCGTTGTCCGATACAACTTTCTGTGGTATACCAAGTCTACTAAACATCTTCTTCGTCTTCTCTATAACAGCTTGACTAGTTGTCCTGCTCAGCTTCTCTATCTCAAAATATCTGCTGTAGTAGTCAACTACTAATAAGTAATCTTGGTTGTTCCATGTGAACAAATCTGTAGCTATGGTTTCCCATAGATAGTCTGGTGTATCATGACTGATCAGTGGCTCCTTAGAGTTTGCGTTACTTCTCTCTAGGCAACCTCCACATTCCAGCACCATCTTGGTTATGCCTTCGGACATTTTGGGCCAAAATATAATGTCCCTTGCTCTCTTCAAACACTTATCTACTCCCATTTGTCCAATGTGAACCGATTCCATCATCTGACGCCGTAAGTTTCTTGGTAAGAGTATTTTGCGACCCTTGAATATAATACCATCTATCTCACTCAACTCGTCTCTATGGTTCCAGAGTTCTAGTGCATGAGATGGACATTTCTTTGGGCATTCTGGCCAACCGTACTGTATGACGTTCATCAGTACCTTCATCTGTGGGTCAGCTTGGGTTGCTTATCTGACTTCCTCCATCCTTCTGCCACTCATTCGTATACTGGAAATCACTGTATGTACGTGCAAATCCATGCCTTCGGTCAACTGCGGGTAAGTATCTGGCAAAAAATTGCGCGAGGGGGTGTCCGCAATTGGTATATCCTTGCCTGGGATATGTGTCAGCTTCAGATCATTAGCCTGTAACTGCAATAGCATCCTCTGTAACCTTGCTGGGGCTTGTGCGAGTGGCTTAGTATGAATAGCAACTAAGGGCTTATGGTCTGTATCAACCTCGACCTCTCTACCATATAAATACTGGTGGAATTTCTTGCAACTAAATAGAATGAACCGCATCTCCTTTTCAAATTGGGCATATTTGACCTCTGCTGGGGTCAGTGATTTAGAAGCAAAGGCAACTGGCTTGCCATCCTGTAAAAGTGTAGCTCCCAGTCCGAACTGTGACGCATCAGTCTCTAGTACAACTGGTTTACTGTGGTTAAAGTAGGTAAGTAGAGGACCTGGTGTTCTGGTTATAAGGTCCTTGACCTTCTGAAATGCCTGGGCCTTAGGCGTGTCCCATACGAACTCAGAGTCCTTCAGCAGCAACTGGCGTAATGGACTAGTGATGTTGGCAAGGTTTGGTGCGAACTTAGACAGGTAAGTAATCATACCCATGACTGTCTGTAATTCAGACTTGTTGGAAAGGGGTTCCATGTCTCGGATTGCTGCTACCTTAGGAGGATCTGGCTTCAACCTATCCGCAGAGAGAAGATGTCCAAAGTACTCCACTTCCTGGACTCCTACTTAAAGCTTGTCCTTAGTCATCTTAATGCCTACACTTCTGCACTTGTCAAGCACTCTTGTCGAGTTTGTGTTATGTTCTTGTGGCGTCCTGAATGTCATCCACAATGGCAGCGACTCCTGGCATCCCCTCAAAACACTCGTCTATTTTCTGCTGGAAGATATCCTGAGAGTTCTTCAGCCCAAATGGTAACCTGAGGTAGCAGTATCTCCCAAATTGTGTGTTGAAAGTGGTAAGTAGAGACGATTCATGTGAGAGTCTCACTGTCCAGTATCCTGAACTGGCTTCTAGCTTGGAGAAGTACTTAGCTCCTGAGACCTGGGGGGGGATGTCAGCTAACGTTCTCATAGGGTAATTTGGCCTCTGAATTGCCTTGTTAAGCTCCATGGGGTCCAAACATATCCTAAGCTTCCCTGATGACGGCTTGGTGGTGACAACTAATGAGTTGACCCATTCTGTTGGCTCTGTGCGTTCGTGATGATCTGTGACGACTCCATGCGATCTAGCTCTTGTTTCAACTTGTCGCCTAAGGCTAAGGCTACAGGTACTTTACGTGGGGGGTTGATGACTGGACGTACACTGGGGTCAATCTGAAGAGTACATTGTCCTGCAAAGAGACCTATGCCATGAAATACATCAGAGTATTGACTAAGCACATCACTCTTACTATAGGGTACACCCTTATCAATAGAGTATGTATCAATAGAGTATGTGAGATGGACTATGCCTAAATCTAAGCATGCTCGTAACCCAAGAATTTGATGAGAATGTGTCTGTACAATCTGATACTCAATGCTATAATCTTTACCCTTAATGTTGCTTTGAATGACAGTGTAGCCTGTGGTGTGAACAGAGTGACCATTGTAAGCAAATAGCTTGATACTGGACTTGCTCAATGTGTGACTAGGGGCCAATACATTGTACAACCTTTCCGGTAAATATTGACTTGGGACCCTGTATCTACCTTAAACCTTACATCTTTGTGGTTTGAGCCTAAATTGATGTTAATAAATGCTTGATCATGCTCAACATTGCTTTCAACATTGTTAATACTAAAATCTGAATCTGAATCATGAACATTATTGTCATTCACAATAACATGATTATTGTCAGTAGTTGACTCTGGACAGTTAATTGCACTCTCGATCTGGTTAATGTCATTCACGGATCGCGACCGGCAAGCACTGGCGAAGTGGTTCCAGTTGTGGCAGTTGTTGCATCTCTGGCCTAGAGCGGGGCACTTCTCCGCGTTTCCATGTCGTCTTCCACATCTTCCGCACTGCTTCGTTCTTGACGATGAACTTGATGACGGATTCCTTGGCGAATTGACGTTAGTCTTGGGCGGATTCTGGTGTGTCTTCGGCTGGGAAGCGGGACTCCTTGCACTCCTATCTGCATGTGTATGCGTATGTGCTTTGGATAATGCTTGCACGTGCTGACTGGTTGCCCATAAGCTTGAGCTGTTCTTGAGAGTATTCATAGGCCTGGGCTATCTTTATAGCTTTATCAAGTGTGAGCTCCTCACCAACGTTGATAAGTTTCTCTCGAATTTTCTCTGAATGTAGTCCAAACACAATTCTATCTCTAATCATCTCGTCAGTGTCCTAAAAGTAACAGTCTCTAGCCAAAAGCTTTAGCTTTGTAACGAACTGGTCGAACGTATTAGGACCTTGTACTTCATTATTGAATTTATATCTGGCAATATCGGGTTTAGTTTTGGGTGTACGTACCCTAGAAACTTGTCAAAGTGTGGTTTCAGTTTTTTCTTGTCATCGTTTGAAAATTGTGGAAACGTGTTGTAAATATCCCGACCCTTCTCACCAATCCACAATAAAAGGTATGACACTTGCTCTTCCTTCTCTTTCAACGGACCAGCGAATATCAACTTCACATGCTGTTCGAACTTTTTCCACGCTTCGGGCAAATTCGAACTAGACCAATTTATGGTCGGCGGGGAAATTCCGCATAATTCCATACTCTCAGTAATATACTTGCGACGGTGAACTTATCCCACTTCTGACACCATGTATCGTTTTTTACTTCGTTGTCGTGGGTCCATGGGACGGGATGTCAGGCAGAGCACAAACACGTGTGTTGCGTTAGACAAACGTTTATTATACGACACATATAAAACAAAAGTAGTTCGTACATGAATTGACTCGTTACATAATATTACACTAAGATGTAGAGATCAAAATAATATTACCTGGTGGTTTTTCGTAAAAACACAGCGCCTCTTGCTCCTCTGCATATTTGTAACATTCTGCAAACTGCTCTTTACAATCTATTTTTTTAAACAAGTACTGAACAAATATCACGTCTGACGATGTGAAAAGTTGTGCATCCCTAAGATACCTCAAACAATCTCTAGCAGAAACCGCTTGCTTTAAAGAGGCAATGTCGTCAACTTTGCAAGAATCTGAAATGTTAAATAATCCATACATTGTTGTTTTAATCATTCAATGTACAAATACCATGTACTATAATCAAGACAATCGTACTTTGAATAAAATCCTTTAGTCGGGCTATTTTTTCTACAGGCACGCTTTCTGCAATTTCATCAAAAAATTCGGCAAAGCGTGCTGACCTTTTATCGAAAATTTCTTCTACACCGTCTACAATTAGAAAAAAAACATAAAATAATAAAACATATCATCACCTATATCTTAACTTTTTAAAAAATTGTAACTTAAATTCAACAACAAATGAATGCATTCCATATAAGAAAAATTTACCAGAAATTGAATGTCTAACCTTACAATAGAAAGAGTAATCTCTCGTAAAAGTAATTCAGATCATTTTTAAAACACGTTGAAATTATATACCTCCAAGAATATATTCACTAAAGTCAATTTAAGCCTTGTAACAGCCGTTAATGATACAACGCCGAATAATGATATAAATATCATTAAGCGTTGCAATTGCAAATCGCCGCTTGATGATAGAATTGTATCATTAGGCGTCACAAATGCCCAGCTGCCCTGATGCTTAATGAAACTAGGAAATATCTACACTTTCAAACGGCTAATGATTCAAACTTTTTTATCATTAAGCGTTGCAGTCGCACCCCGTAATGATACAAAATAATAAAATTGAATGCAAGTATTTTATAAAATAACACCTCTTCATTTTTTTCAATTTCCTCATCATTAGTAATATAATTTCAAACTCTTACATAACCTGTACTGTTTTTGTACAAAATATGCATTAATAATGAAACTAAATAAAAGACTGACAGACAGACACACAGATAGATAGATAGATAGATAGATAGATAGATAGATAGATAGATAGATAGATAGATAGATGATAGATAGATAGATAGATGAAAAAGGAAAGTTTAGAAAAACTGATAAATTATATATTTAAAATTAATAGATGTGGTGTTTAAATAGACAGACAAACTGACAGACAGACATGCAGTATGATAGACAAATATATCGGAATCAAAAGATGCAAGATTTAAAATAAACACGGATAACGGCGCCAAACTTTCTTTTAGGAACACAGATTGCAATTCGCTTTTTAAAAGTAGTGATTTTATTATTGGCAATTTTAAACGTAACATTAATATTCGGAAGCTGAAATTATCAGTGGTCATCCACATTGAACAAATGGAGATGGTACCATCTTCTCTAGTTTGAGAGCTCCGGGTCATACTTAAAATACACTACTAGAATTTATTATAATGGAATTTTAACCATCGGACTGGGACACATCAAAGCCCTTTAAAAGTTTCAGATGAGGCTGTTCAAAATTATTTCTACGTTTAACGTCATCTTCAAAACACCAAACCTACGAAGGAGGGCGAGAAAACTAAAGCAAAGAAAATTTTCAAACAAAGTGATTTGTATTTAATTACATTACTCAAGTATAACAAATGCATGTACATGAACATTGTCCTAGACTTTTCATATTTCTATACATAGCAGTATGTTAGTTGTATAACGTAAATTAAAACTGGAAAAGATTAAATTGGAAATAGTTTTTTTTAAACTACGATTTCTCCTAAACCAACGCGCGCGGAGGGCGTTAAACATAAAATTAACCTTTGGACAACCTAATGGTATCATCTCACGCACAGGATGAAAAAAAATCGAAAAAGGATTCCGAACTGCAAACTAATTTTATAACCACACGGCCATCTAGGCAAGACAAAATTCTTGCTTTCGATGACAAACGGAACCTAGAACGCTAACCGCGCACTACACGGTCGTTTGCTTATTATATATGTATTTATCTATGCAATGTGTATCGTTCCGATCCTTTCAAATTGCCGTTTAACTGTATTCCACCTGTATCTCAAACGACCGTGTAGTGCGAGGCCAGCGCCCTACGTCCCGTCCGTCATCAAAAGCAAGATTTGTGTTTTGCTTAGATGGCCGAGTGTTTAGCGCTCACTGCTGGGTTAGTGGGTTCCATAGGTCGTGAGTTCAAGCCCCGGCCGGGGCGGAGGTGGAGCTCCAATGTAGTGAATTTCCCTGTGCCTTATATATATTTATATTCTTCACTGTGGGCAGGTATATGTCAATACGAGAGTTATTGCAATGCTTTATATATATAAATTTATTTGTATATATAACCGGCGTTGTGTCATTAACGGTTGTTACAAAGCGCTTTTTTCTATTTACATGTATACAATATTTAAAATATCCACATGCATGTGTCTATTCTAATCTCTTGAAACTTCATAATTCCATTGAATATTACAGGTAGACAATTCATTTCATTTCTTGTTAGATTTTGTTGAATATTTATAATTAAATATAATGTGTCAAAATGGTATGGTTATTGATATGCTTTAAATTTTGAAGTTACTGGGTGGAAGTAAAAAAAAACCCATACATGACAGCTAATCTCTGTATATGTATTAACTACCGTCCGGTAAATTAAAATATATAACGTCACAAATTTTGTCAGATACATATAATTTTAACGATAATTATTTTTCGGAAACTGTTTTTGGTATGAATATAAACTAGCTGATTGTCACATCTTTCTATAAACGTTACTTGATCAAATGCTAAATGGAAAAAGATACATGATTTTCCGTTTTTAAACCGTTTATGGTTACAGAAGCAGACCAGTGAAACCACAGTTGTTTAAATATTAATAAAATCGTAAGTGCCATAGTAAAATTTATCAACGTCACGGAAAAATTTAAACAATTTTGCGTTTTCTTGAAATAAGACGCGTTAACTGATAGGTATCACCCGTTGTTTTAATGATAGAGTCAGTAAAACGTTCTACTTTCCCATTTTTGCGCTCGCTTACTGTGCGTTCATCGTTCACTGTTTTGCGCTCTCCGCTGCATTCCGTTCGCGATCACTGTTCACAAAGCGTTCAGCGCTCGCTCATTGTTCATGTTTTACTGTAACTTCTTCGGAAAACGCCTAAGCCCAACACAGTTAAATATAGCAGGAGTGGATGAACAAGAGATCTGAGGCGATCGGGTCATCGCTCGAAAAAGGCAGTAAGAAAAAATTTTAAAAAACCCCGTGCTGACATAATTCTTAGGATGTCTGCAGTATTGGAACCTATTCCCGGGGTGATGAAATCCTTGAAGAAAAGAAAGCGCAAGGACGACATGGAAACTGACACCGATTTGCATTGCCACCCAAACAAAAGCATTGCGTTCGTTTGGTTCTGACATTACTAATGCCAAAAATGGAAATTTTTTTAAGAACTGTACTATTTCGTTTCAATTTCTAAAAGCATCATTTTAAAAAATGCTGATTGTTAAATAATTTCTAAAACGTTTGAATGTGTTTTTAGACATTGTAAACATTGCGTCCCTTCGGTTCTGACACAAGTATTATTAGAAATGATCAATATTTTGAGTTTAACAATTTTTTGTAATTACTAAAAAAATCGCTTTTTAAATGTTGCTTTAAACCATTCCTTCTTTAAACTGATAAACTGATGTTCTTGGAATTTATTGTTCTCATAAAGTGAAGGTGCAGGTAACTGGACAGTTGAGAGCTCTGCCTCCTCGAGGTATCATAATTGAGTAAACCACTACAAACAAAGAAAAACACACAGGGCCGTGATACAAAAATATTAAACCGACCAGGCGTCAATTACTTAATCGCTGCGAACTAGTTAATCAGGGGTATAAGATAAATAAAATTCAAATTAATAGTTAGTTATCCTATATACATGATATACATGTAGTTTGAATTAATTTATAACAAGTATTATGTGACACATTCCGATGTTTCAATAAGTTAAACTTACCTTGCTTACTTTTCTCTTCGTTGTGGTAAGCTTCAGTTCCAACAGAAGTAAGATTACAGGAATGCAGAAAATCTACACCTCGCTCATATAAATCTGAACCAGTCAACTGCGTCTCGATTTGAACAACAGCATCTCTCAATTCCTTCCAGTGCTTCTCAAACTCCAAATCTTCTATCATTCCGTTTGTGGAGTGGCCTGGTATCAAATTCCTTTTAAGTTGAATCATCTCTATATCGGCAGCGATGCTGTTATCCCCTTTTGCTGGAGGATTTCCCCAACCCGCCTTGTGTGAAGGAATGTTGCAGATGTTTCGTAGAAGAATGTAAATGATAGAGATGTCAAAGTCTTTTGCTGTTAATAATGTATTTCCAGTGACTGGATAGATAAGATTTTTCTGTTGTTTGTTCAATTTTTTTTCAAGCTTTGGTCTGTTTTTATCCAGCTCTGAACGAAGATTAGTTGGTTGAACGTGTCGACTTAGAATGTCACGGAATAAATCGCCACAAAGCATTGTAATTAATTGACAGATACGTAAATGATTTTCAGTGGCTTTCTTTGGATTGAAATAAATAGCTAACAATGAACCTGGTGCATCCATTATCTGTAAAGTAGTGGAAATTAAATTTATTTAAGGCTTCACTATTTGTATATTTAAATTGCATGTAATTAAGCGGGTATCATTGTTTGCTTCAATCAAAAACAAAAAAGGTTGCTTTCTTAACCGTCTTAAACAACAACCGATACAAAATCAAAAATTCTTCATAATAATCTAACATATTTGATATTAATATAAAATAGTACAAATTAATTTACATGTAGTTACAGTTTGTTGTGTTACGATACCACGGTGGAACAATGGAACAAGACTGGGCGAATTCCAATGTCTCAGATTATCTCGCTTTAAACAAAACTGTGTGTCTGGGTGAATTAAAGATGGGGCGAAACTGATTGCAAGTGAAAATAACACGGGGCGAAAATGCCCCTGTATATATATATATATATATATATATATATATATATATATATATATATAGTATACAGTTGCAAGCCATTGATGAAAGGAATATGTATAGATGGGGCCATATAATATCGTTAAGAAGTTGGGGGATACTGACGACATGGTTAACACAGACAGAATGCTTGAAACTCCTAAAAATAAATGCAAAATAAATTTACTTAAAAAATATGTTGAGTACGGAAGCGTATTAGTGCCACACTATAATTTTTTTTCTTTAAAATTCCAACTTTAAAGTTGGAATTTCCAACT
>WFKH01003881.1:49613279-49638006 GCA_016163765.1 Magallana hongkongensis
AAAGTTGGAAATTCCAAGATTAAAGTTGGAAATTCCAACTTTAAAGTTGGAAAAATCAACTTTAAAGTTGGAAATTCCAACTTTAAAGTTGGAATTTTAAAGAAAAAAAATTTTACAATGTGGCACTAAAACGCTTCCGTAGTTGAGAGATATGAAAAGTTCCATGGCGTATAAACCACATGTGTTGTGTCTGTAATTGACTGTGATGACGAAGACACCAAAGACAACCAAGAGTCAATTTGGAACCTTCTGTAGTGTAGACGCAAACCTTTATTGACATCAAGATCTCACAGGTGATTACTCAAGTTCAACAGACAGTTAAGCATTCAGTGATGTTTTGACAGATCTATCCGGAACTTCGAATTTGGTGGAGCACAAGATTGTAGTAACAAATGCTGAGCAGTACCTTGTACCGTTCCCCACAGAGAAGACAAAGAGGAAGTGGTAACAAATGTCCCAAGACCTAGATGCTTTTGGCATGTTTTTGGCCAATAAAGTTTACAACCAGAAGCTGAGAAAATCGAATCTCCTAAGAGTTCACCAACAAGCACAGAAACATTCCTAGTATTAGGAACCATCACAAAAATTCTGACATATAGCGCTATATCTAAAAGAGTTTGTTTTGACAAAAATATTACTCCAAAGTAACAATAAAATCATTGCGTTTTACTAGTGTGCTATCATTATAAACAATTTTATAAAATATTTTGGAAGATATACATAATACACTAAACTAAAATTTTATGTTTACGTGCTTGTTTTTGTAAACACCTCTTATTCATGTGTACCCCATTGCGAAAATTATTGACAAAGATGAAATTTGCAAGTTGTCAGTTTTTTTTTTTATAATAGTAGAGAGGTTGAGATTTCAAACGTGTACGGGTACGTGTACGGGTAATAGGGGAATCACCTAAATTCTTCGCATATTACGTCATCAGTTTTTGTGACGACCAGGCTTCTACGCGTTCGAGTGTCGTCTACACGTATTTACAAACGTGTAGCTTTTACAACAAAAATAATCTAATTGATGAGTAAATATATTCTTGTGATACATTATATAGATTTTAAAACTTCATTTGAATGCAAATTGATATGAAATTCACCATTTATTTGGAACTAATTAAGTAGATTCATGTCACAAAACTGCGTTGAAATTTACGTACACGTTTATATCCTACAAGTTATGAAATCTCAACTGATATATTACAAAAACGTGTACGAGTACGTGTAGTTATAACACACGTACGCGTACCCGTACACGTTTTAAATCTCAACCTCTCTAATTATTATATTTTTTTTTGGGGGGGGGGGGAATAGAACTGAATATACAACATTGAGTATAAACATTTGTTTAAACAATATTACATCAATAGTTTTGTAATTGATATTTTATTTATCAGAATGACGTATTAGAACAAAGATTTCGTTAAATAAGCCACATGTTGTCAAATCACTTTTCACGCTATAAACTCTAAACTACGTAGATCCTAAAGAAAATTCCCGTAAAAGGTATATGCTACAGTTTTCTGCTTCCCTCTGTCAACAATGCTAGATATCTTTTAAACATAAATTAACTAACGATTAATTATATACAAAATAACTTCAGTCTCTAAAATTAAACCGGTTAAAGTTTTTTTTTAAGTGAAATTCAGGAAGGGGCACCCACGTAGCTTGTCAATCATAACAAAGAAGATATACACATAGGCCTGGTTATAATTAAGATTTGTAGATTATGTATTGGGGATCAGAGCTATGCTAGCAATTTAGGACAAGTGCACCAAGCCACCAATCGCTTTAATCTTAATCAGAGACAAGAGATACAGAATCAAGATTTTCTTGCATTGATCAGTCATGTATATTATGTAATTGTTACTCATACGAAGGGATATATGTCATTACGCTATGAGTATACAAATTAAATGATACACCAAATCAATTCTTTAACATAGAAAATAATTTAAATTGTTATTAATATTCATTCTTCTTTCTGCAAGCTTCAACTCGCCTGCTCACAATTGCATGTAGGTCTCAAAATTGCAGAGTAAGCATGCATACCTGAGATTCTGGTTAATCGGTGTATTTTTATCTTTAGAAATGTCGTTTTTCATTTTCTTTTAACAATATCGAATTTCTCAACAGCAATCATTTCTATCTAACATTCAATAATACATAACCATGGTAATTGTTTTTTATTGTCATTGTTTTCAAGAGCGACGTATAGCAAAATCAATACCGGGTATTTAAAACGCTATTTAAATGTGAACCCAATATTGAAAAAACCGTATTGTGACGTAGTACGATGCTCGGACCACTTTAAGTCGAATCCTACCAGTATTTAACACGGGTAATTATGTTGCTGGTAGAAATGTTAAACAGGTATACTCTAGGGTGTGAATGTGTTTTTTATATGTGATACAAGTGGCAACGAATTTATTCCCGAGATTTTTCTCTTTTTAGCCTTAACGCGATACACGGTATAATTTCCGTCAATTTTGAATGACAATGAAAACGCATGTGCTTTTTACTTATAAAAGTTATCTCTATTTTGTAAAATACAATGGTGAATTTCATCTTGTTTCAAAGAAATAAATTTTTTTCTGATATGAAACATGAATATTGATGAAGAAAGAGCGAAACCGACCTCATTGCGCATGCCCGCGGGAAATTAAGTGACCGTTATTGTTTGCCTAATTGAAATACATACATGTATTATGAGTTTAATACCTTTGTCATTTACAGTACCATTACTTTTGAATGTTTAAATATAAGGACAACAGTCACATGAAATAAAAATAGTCCTTAGGGAAAAACACATAAGCCTACGCTATTGTTCTGTATATACCTGAACATGCTCACACGCTTGTGTTTTGCTTTTTTTTTATTCGTAATCGTACATAGGACAAATTTATGTTTTACGGAAAAAAATCATATCCTTTCCGTTGTGGTAACTAAAACAATTATGAAGGTGTTGACTCTCCACAAAGTTTTGTATGATAGTCTAAAATTAGTTGTCGATATCACGTGATAGATTGATATTCATGAGGAGGCATTACTTTTCTGGCAGGAAAATAATTTTTTTTTTTATTGTTTAAAATTTGATATCTTTATTACATGATAGAATTGGACATAAAGGTAACTTTTGTAAGTAATCAAACACATGCATTCTCCCGTCATTAAAAATTGACACAAATTATAACGTATATAGCTTTAAACTATGTTCTAGCAAAACAACGATAAATTAGGATCCGTCATTCATGGTCATTGCGACTCAGGTAAGGTTAATACAACACATGCATTTGTCACTGCTATACATTTATTTACGTGTAATTTATATCATTAGATTCTAAACTATTGGAGTTATTTTTTTACAAACGTGTTCAACAAAGTTCCCTTCTTTTATCGCACACTTGTGATTAAACTCTCTCATTCGGTCTAGTGAAATGTGACTGAAAGATATCAAAAGAATGTTTAGATATCGGATAATTACATGCCATTCAGTAACTTTTAAATACCTATTATCTAATATTCAGCTGACTGAATGGCAAAAAAATAGTGAACGGCTCTTCTTGTATTTACTGCCACCATGACGCTTATGTATTGAACATGCTTTGGTTGTTTGTATTTTATAAATGATTGATGTCAGTGAACTTTCTATTTATGTTAATCAATAAAAACGTTTAATGCACGAATTTATTTAAAAGGAAGGACAGCTTTTCATTCGGTCTTTGGCTATTTTTCAGCTTTTCATTTTTATTTCAACTTCTTTATATTGAACTTCCAAAGAAATATATAAAAGCATTAATATCCTCCTTATATTATTTTTAAATGTCATGCACATTGCCTATTATATAGATATTCACCATAGTAACAACAAACATCTCTAATTCGGCACATATCAATTTGACTATTTCTCCCTGAAGAAAGATTCTACGACACCTACTGTTAAAACAATTGAACACTTGTGGAAGGCATTGAGACTATCAAAACTAATAAATTTCTGTATAAATATCAAAAATTTGCTTTTAAAAATCTGGTACTGAAATATAGTAATATTTTTTTCATACTTACTTATAATACACAAGTAATGTGTCAGTATATATAAGTATTGATGGGCTTTCAAAAAATCAATTGAATAATTTGACAATCGTCCGTTTTGTCCGTTTTGTCTGTACCATTTCATACAACAGCCAATTTAATCGATTGTCTAATGCTTACAATCTTGCAAATCAGTCAAAAAATAGAGATAGGACAAAAAAAAGTTTAAACACCAGAAGAACAGAAGATAAAACTCGGACAACTAAATTCAAGCTGAACAACGCTCATGAATAGGCACCGTCACACAATTATAGTAATCCTTCGATTTCGTTACATCTAAACTCGTAGCCGACGTGTAGTATTGCATTTGTGGTCTTAGATTTTGTGCAATTATTTTTTTCTGCTAGTAATTTCATCGCAATCGAGTGACACGGCGAGTAATATGTTTGTGACTTTACCTGTAATATTCAGCTTTAAAGTGCTATAATCGTCTATACAAAACATAGTGTATTAAAGTGAAAGTGTTCAATGTTTTGATAATGCAATGTTTTGGAAAACAGTAAGTGTAGGTAACTACGTTTTACTCACTTATATTTGTCTATTAAGCAATCAAACAAAATATTATACAATTTTACAAAAATGCCTTTAAAGTCATAATTCATTAATTGAATAACTGAATTTATATATATTCTTGATGTGATTGGATGTAAGAAAAACAGGTGCTACTGACAAAGTTTTCTTAAATATGGAGTGTGAAAGTTAGAGTCAAAAGTACAGTAAGTCATGTTTAAATAAGCTTCAAAATTTAAAATGCTTTTTAAAAATTACAAATTATTGTGCTAATATTATGGTTAAAACAAACAGTTTTTGTTTTGCTAGATAGAAATACCTAGCAGTTAAAGAATTGAATCATTTTTTACCAGTTCATAAAAAGATAACTATTTTAGTTCAGCAAAATAAATCGATAGTGGTGTAAGTTTAAGAATGCTTATACAAAAAGAGAATGTATTAGGAAGTTTGAATGTTTAAAAGGAAAAGTCTTACCTCCGCTGTGTCCTTTGAAATTGTACCGAAGACGCACGGTTTTCAAAGCAGCTATTCTTGTTTATGCCGTTTCCATGACGCATTTTGCAGACAATGAAAACCGAAACCTAAATAGTATCTCCAAAATAATATGGTTTTATCTATATTTTGTTTTCATCTTTAAACTATATACCTGTCTTAATAATTAAACATATATCAGCATGTCCCTGCCTTTAATAAATTGCATATCCCTATCTAAATCTACACATAAAAATACGTATCTAATAATTATTCTATTAACAAGAATTAATTTTGCTTTACATATGAAAAAATGATTCTTATATTCTTAGCAAAGATTATTACAGTTGTCTTACTTTATTTGTATTTTTAACAAAGAAAACAATTATGTATACATTCAACATTAAACCCGTGTTTCCTGAACTGAGTCAGCAGCATCGTCAAATAAATTCCAAAAAATACCCTTAACTAAATTTAACTATTTACGAAATTGAAAAAAAATCAGAATAATCAGTGTTTATGAAATAAAAATTAGATACAAAATCTGAACTTTATTATCTTTATTACGATTATAAATTTTAGTTTCTACATTTGTCATGTAATTTAACATAACATTAGAACAATAACAGAAGAGTTCATAAAAGTGTAATAATGCAAGCGATGATACACTTGAAAACGAAAGTAGAAATTATATTCATTCCTAATAATTTGATCGAATGTATGAATTAGTTTTTATATTATTATGACTTAAATTTATTTCAATATTTTTTCCTTGGAATTACTAACTACTATTGCGTTAAAATAGACAGCTTGTAAAGTTAAACATGAAGACAATTTAACACTATTTTGTGTGACATACATGTACAATGACAAATGAAAGGAACATCTCCAGTTGGTGGAAAGTTGTGATTCGCCGACATGGGACAGACGATCGGTCAATGTGATTAGGAAAATGAATACCTCAACGCGACGCACCAAACAACCATAAATTAGATGTAAACTCTTGCTAAACGGCTTTTCTAAATATGCATGCAGTTTCTATTCAGTGTCAGTAAAAATGAAGAAAAAGATTTTCAAAAACAATATGCAATTATACTATGAGACAACTTTGTCCCCCGCCCTGCAATCAGAACCCCTACACTTGGGATCATGGAATATACTATTTTGGTAGGGGGCTTTATGGTCTTTCTAAATAAGCAGTCAGTTTTTCTTCAGTGTTAGTACAAGTAAAGAGGAAGTAACATATATGATATATATTTAACACTTTATAACCATTTTGGCCCTGCCTTGAAGTAAGAAATGAAATTACCGGTTTTGGTAGGGGGTTTCCTTGTCTACATATTTGTTACTATGAAATCAGAGAGAGAGAGAGAGAGAGAGAGAGAGAGAGAGAGAGAGAGAGAGATAATACGCATTATTTAAAAGGATTTATTAAAGAATATCATTTTGTTTGATGTCCTTTTTTTTAACAAACCATTCTTTTTGTAATTTATATCTAGATATTCCACGGACTATTCGAAAATAAGCTTGGTTAATTAAATGTGATGACCATCAGTCTGATGAGAGTGACAACGAAGAGGAAGTGTTAATTACGATGAAGCGATTAGAAGAAGACTAGTAAACTTATTGTTCTCGAACAATTGGAGGTATTTCCAATTCATTATTTTTTTCTGTTTAAAATATTTTTGTTTTAGTAGAATTAATAAAACGTTTTCCCTGCGTTACTTCATATAAAAAATTCGAAATATTAAATATGCATTTTTTTTTTACCTTAACCTTTGTCATTTTGACTGGTAAAGGTCAACTTTTCAATTTGAAGTGGTCTGATGGCCCTACGATTAAAGGTTTAAAAGTTGTAAGTGTTTTTAACAAAATTAAAAACAAACTTTCAGGAGCAATAACTGCTCGAAGGGGTTATGGGGCCATTTCGGTATAAATAAATTGAAGGAGCCTCTAAGTGTACTGAAGACATTGGTAAAAGTTTCAAGTCTCTACCTCTAATGGATTATGAGGAGTAACGATAACAATCATTTTGTACAATCGGTGCAATAACTCTTTTATTGTTTCAATGCAGGGGCTGCAGGGTTATATTTTCAAATGTCTTAAGAAGTCCTACTATATCCCTAATTTTTTTTCAATATCTTCATGAACAAAATAAATATGAGAACTTATTAATACACAGATTGTTAAATGACCTTGACCTTTTAACTTTATGTCATTTTAATTGGCCAAGGTAGACGCTTCCATCCGAGGTGGTCCGATGGCTCTACGAGGTATGGTAAAGAAGTTGTAAGGGTTTTTATTGAATGCTTATAACTTTCAGGGGCAATAACTGCTAAAAAGGGGCCTTGGACCTTTTCGGTATGCATAGATTGAAGGAGTCTCTAAGTGAACTTAACACATTTGTTAAAGTTTCAAGTCTCTACCTCTAACGGATTAAGAGGAGTAGCGATAACAAGCTTTTCATAAACAAGGGCAATAACTTTGTAAGCTTTGGGAGTTATTAAGCAAAGAGTCATTTGGTACCACTTTTAATGGTCAATTACATAAAGAAAAAAATATTTCAATATATCTAGAAATGAAAATGTTGTCCCTGGAAAAAAAGAGAAGAAAAAAAAACCCATAAGAAATACAAAAGGTCTTTCACCTGAAAGGTGGAAAGACTTAAATATCCGAGTTCAACCAGTCACAGAAAAAATACGAATACGCAGCGGAGACAGAAGAGGCTGAAGAGGGTTCAATCGCTGCACCACAAACCGAGAACAGCTTTATATTCGCACGTACAAGGAGCTGCTTGGAAACATTTCTAGACATGCTGTGAAATTAATAAGAACATATATTATTAAAAAGAAAGAAATGTTTGTTTTGGGAGTTCTTCCAAACAGAGGTTTTGAATCAACAACTCGCAAACCCACCGACAGAAAACGAATGCGCTTTCCAACAAGAGACGGTTCTAAATATACGTATATTATGCGTCGCCAAAAATGCTATTTAAACATTTGCGGCACATGGATGTGCCAATGTTCCATTAACACTGGAATGCACATTAAAACATGAGTAGGGTTGGAATATGATTACTATGAATGGAATGTAATTACATGTATTTTTGAGTTATGTATATCAAATAAATGGGAGACTAATACAGCAGACTTCAGTTGTTGGTGCTCTGTTATAGGGGAACTAGGTTTCTTTTTGTGTGTGTGGTTTTTTTTGTTTTTTTTTGCAAAAAATACTAAGTTAACAGCAAATACGTAATTTAATATCATTAGATGACATAAATTTAAATCATAGAATAATTTCAATATGTTAATGAATTATCTACTCACAACTAGGTATAATGTGTATTTTGCAGGTTTACGGCAGTAATATGTTAATTACAACACGTGGTTACATGTATCTTATACATACATGTATTCATATCTCTGCGGTATTTAAAGTAAATACTATTACCCAATGCCAACCATATCTGTATCACACTATTTCAAATGAAGCATCGTTTTTTTCTTTTTTACTAAGACGCTGTACATTTTATCATGGTATACAAAAACCCTTTCGAAGATTAATCTTCATTAAAACCCAAAATGTAAAGAATGCTTAAATAAAATTTAAAAACCAATTTACATTTACTCTAAATGAATCAAGTCATGCTTTTAGTAAAGATTTTTTAAAAAATGTAATTAGTTAGAAAAAAGAAAGATGAACCGTCGTCTTAATATTAAAGGTCATTTTAATATCATTTTTTTGAATAGCTTAATAATGATTTTATTTTCTCAAAGCATTTAAAAAAAAATGAATAAAATCTAATTGATCTTGAAAAACAAATTTTATTTTGATAATTTCGAAACCTACATTCGAATGGCGTTCGTTTGATTTTTGTGCAATCTAGCTTTGTATCATTTAAAATTTTGTAACTTGTGTTCTGTTCATAATAAATACCTAAAATTTAGAATCAACCATAATCAATGTTCATATTTTATGCCTATCATCAAATTTCAAGGTCATATCAAAAGGACAAAGGTCGAATATGTTGACGTCATTTTTTCACGTACTAGTAATTAATTAGAAAAATAGATTCAATTAAAAAACCTCCATTCACTGAGGTAAGAATAACTCTGATAACAAGTACTGTAGAATCATTTTTATTAGTGGGGGTCAATGTTCGTGGGTAGCCAAAATTTTCCTGGTTCGCGGGGATGTAATTTGTTGGTAGTGTAATCAGGATAATTTTAATAAATATTAAACAAATGATTGTGTATAGCTTCGTGGGGATATAAATTCGTGGACAAGGGTTACCCACAAAAGCCACGAACATTGGTCCCCAACAAACAATGATGACTCCACAGTATGTGGGTTTAGGTGCGAGAGGCTAATGCACAAGAGTCCTGACTCAGTGGGGAATCCCTCCCGCCAAATGTCAATAAATCAGCCTCCAAATCTGCAAATGTGAAAGGGGTTCCAGGGAGGTGTTTCAAGAAGCAAAACTATATTTACCTGATGATTTTAGACGTGTGCCTAATCTTTGATTATCATAAGTATTTGAAAATTTTATTCATATACAATTTATTAAATAAGATGTTAATGTTACAAACTGTAATTTACTGTAGTGCATTACAAGCTCAAGTTTCCTTTTGGTTTACCTCTGCCCTAATAAATTTCCCTCCAAAACATTCTTGTAATCCAAATAATGGCGGAAAAGATCACGGAGGGTAAATTGGTACAAAGAGAAACAATAGGACATTTTTTAAACTTATAAGTTGGAATTTAGAAGAATCAACTAGTGATCCAAGACAGTACAATGCTGGTGAGACAGATGAAGACTGATGATTTACAGGAGAGTTTTTTTAACATTGTGCATCAATTCGTTAAAACAGAATGGAGTTTAGGAATATTCCCATTGTTTTTGCAGACCCAACAGAAGCTGTGCGATATGGTGGAAATCATATAATTTGAATTTCCTTCCAGACATAATACTTAATTGAAGGAGGGGGTAAATTTCTACAATGCTGTTTCACAGAGTTGTATTCTAGACCCAAAACACATGTGTAGGAAAGTTTGAATTTCTCACTAGAATCTGATATCAGTGGCAAAGGATTTCTTTCATAATTTCTCAATTAATGTCATGACATATGTTCATAACTTTATACTGCTAGAACCTGTGACCTAAGAAGCCCCATGCGTTAATAGATAAGGAAACTTGATACTATCGGTGTAAAGCTGCAGGACTGACTCTCCATCGCTATACACAAGTGTGTGTTCTTTTTCTTTGTTCAATATTTTAAATGAGAATTTCTATAGTAGTAATGTATCAATAATAATTCATTTACTATCTAGAGATGCCTTTCAGTTTACTTTAGTTGCATGACAAAATTTAATTTATAGTTTTTGATGATTAAAGTGTAAATTCAGATATTTCTTCTCTGAAGTGGAAGGTGGCAAGAAAATTGAAATTTCCTCCATTTTCCTCATTGGCTGCTATTTATACCCCAGACCCGGTCTTTAAATGTTGCAAATGTTCCTCTAAAAAGATTATTTACAAGTGCTATTTTAACATTATATTACTTCAGAAATTACCTTAAGTTACCCGTTATTTCAGTGTTTGTAAGTAACGAAAAGGTCTCCTTTACAAATAGCAGTGCAAACATTTGTAATATCTTAAAAAGTACAAGTAACTTATTCGCATAGCAAATTGTAAAAATGACTATTTCATTTTACACTCCACTAAAAGGAGATCCAAATGGTAGTTTTGAGGCGATGTGAGTAAAAATTGTCAGGTTGGATTTTTTTTTTATTTTACATAATAGATTTCATTTCAAATAACAAAATATAAAAATTTCAAAAAATCGAACTATAGGAAAATTTTAGCTTATCTGTACTACCTTAAAGCTATACACACTATAATTTGCGTCAATTTTGATTGACATTGAAAACGCATGTGTTTGTTTACTTATAAATAAAAGTTATCTATATTCTGTAAATTAAAATGGTGAATTCCATCTAGTTACAAAGATATACAATTTTAATTGTTTATTTTCCTGACATGAAAGTAATACCTTTTCATGAATATTGATGAAGAAAGAGCGAAACCGACCTCATTGCGCATGTCCGCGGGAAATCAGGTAGCCGTTATTGTTGGCCTAATTACATTTCCGTATCGATTTTGTATATGCTGAACAATTGTTCCTTTAGAAATATATACATGTATTATGAGTGTAACAAGTTTGTCATTCATGGTACCGTTACTTTTGAATGTTTAAATAGGATATCACTCACACGAACTATAAATAGCCCTTAGGGGAAAACACATAAGCCTACGTAATTGTTCAAGGGAAGTGCTCTTGCTTTCTTTAGTTCGTATTCGTATATAGGACAAATTTATGCTTTACTGAAAAAAATATATCCTTTCCTTCGTGAAACTACAACAATTATGAAGGTGTTGACCTTCATCAAGTTTTGTTTGATAGTCTAAAATTAGCCGTCGATATCACGTGATAGATTGATATTCATGAGGAGGAATTACTTTCCTGGTAGGAAAATATATATTTTTTATTGTTTAAAATTTGATATCTTTATTACGTGATCGAATTGAGCATTATAATTAACAGCATAAAGGTAACTTTTGTAAGTAATCAAACAAGTGCATTTTCGCCGTCATTTGAAATTGACGCAAATTATAGCGTGTATAGCTTTAATGCATACCAAGTACATTTAGATCATGTGATGTTTATTTTACGTCAAATAATAACACTATATGGAATTAAACTGACAAGTACAAGTACACTGACTTAACAAGGGATTATATTCAGACAGATGAGTTATTACGTCAAAGGGAGAGTGGAGAAACAACTATCTGTAAATTTGTAAGCTGTCCAAGTTTATTACACAAATAATATGATATAAAAAAACCCACAAACACAAAATTTAAAAATATATGCTCTTGTCAAGTTTAAACATTTTTTTTTTAAATAATGTTTGAGTTAGATATTAGAAAGGCAGGCGAGCAACGGGTTTCTTCATGTCGACTGATTTGCCCACACCACTTATTAACAGATTTCTCTACTATCTAAATTACCAAGAAATATATCTAATTAAAAGACTCTACCAAACGAGAAACAAAGCGATTGTTATACGAAAAACAACAGAAGAGTAAAGCAAACCAGTTTTTAGAATAATAATGTTTTGAAAAAAAAACACCTTAATTTAGTGACAAATGAAAGAATGGTATGTATTTTGAAATATAACATAAAATGTTTTGAAGGTCGTACGAAACACCTTTGTAAGAAGGGCTATAAAGTTTTATTTTACGATGATTGATTTTATTCCATAAGGTTGTATCACAAGCCACATCGGATGAACGGTTGATACTTCTGACTCCGGGATCATGAAACTGTCTTAAATCTTAAGTCAGACTTAAGTCAATAAATTTGCACTTAAATTTTAAGATTGTTCTTAAAGTGGATCACAAAAAAATGACTTAGGGTTAAGTCTGAAATATTGTCTTAAATCTTAAGACTGCTACTAGGCAGACTTAAGAATAAAAATTGTTACTAAGTAAGTTCAAAATGGCGGCACTCGTTGGATTTTTAAGAAGAAACGATCAGCAAAGACGGCAGCTCCCTCGTCCTCGGGTTTTCTATTTATAGTCTAGGTTTTTCCCTTTGTGGACTTGCTATTGAAGTTATTTCCCTTTGCTAAAGTGAAAGTGTGTAAACACGTCTCTATAATGACTGACATGTAATCCAGTAAGAAACTATACTAATATTTGTGTGAAGCATCTTTTAAATATAATTTTTTAACTTTGTGATATATGATAATGTTTACGATGCAGCCGATAGGAATCTTCAAACGAATAAGAGTTCCACTTTTGACAAATTCAGTCGAAAAATCGCGTGAGTTACTATGACGTTTAAGCTAAGACAAATCTTAGCTAAGTTTTTTCTTAGATCGTTTTGTGATCCACTTAAGTAAGCAATCTTAACTAAGTCTAAATCTTAGATTTAAGACAAAATTCTAACTTAAATTTAAGACAGTTTCATGATCCCGGAGCCTGGATAACTGTGGTAGAAATGTCTAGTTCCATTAAGTTTTATCGAAAGTGTAGCATTCCGACATAATAAAATGCTAAGATGAAACTCTTCGAAAGAAATCTCAGTATTTTCTTCCTGAAAAATTTCTACCTTTTTTAGTGTACTTCCACAGGCTTCAATTTTACTTTCTGAGCTACGAATTTCGTCAGGATCTTTGTTTGCCTGGCCTTTTCTTACATATGCATGATCTTTATGATGTATTAAATCTTTTGGCCTGCCAAGTACGTGTACTTCGTCTTTGAGCGTCAATGGCCGATTACCAAAGCATACACACTTCTGTATAACTTTCCTTGGGTTGCAGTTGTTCCGTCATCCATGATTACTATATCTGAATCACAGACGTCTTGAAATTTTACATCAGCATTTTGATTGCTTCTTTCTGTTATTTGCGTATTACCACGTAATTCTAAAAGTAAGAAATGTCATATTAACGAATACGTATAAATACATAAGGGATAAGAAAGCACTGATTAACGAGGATCTCAGGTATGTTTCATTACACAACCAATTTGAGACCTACATGTATAGTTGTAAGCTAGCATTTTGAAGCTTGCTAAAGGAGAATGGATTTAAATGATAAATCAAATCATTTTTAACATTTAATTATTGATTGAGTGTATCATTTAATTGGTATATTCATAGCGTAATGGCCCTTATCCCTTCGTAAATGTATGATTAACAATTACATAATATACATTACAGGAAAAATGATGTAAGCTTTTAAGGTGGCTCACTACACCTTGAAATATTTTCTCAGATCAGCAGAAAATTACTTGATTATGATAGATATCATAATGGATAAGAAGTATTTAAGTCAAATAGGCAAAAAAATGTGCAATTTTGGATGAAAAATTACATTTTAGAAAATTTAATTCAGGAAACTTGAACAAAAGCTCCAGGCGGATTCGAACTCATGATCTGCGGTTCAGAAACCCAATACTTTAACCACTGAGCTACGATGATATACAACCGAATCGAACGATATAAACAGTTTAACAAAACATTTAAATCGCCATCTTGTGACGTAGTGTCTTAAAAAGTATAAGTCTGGGTGTAGTGAGGTACCTTAAATCATTTTAGATTGTTAGCATCACAATGACCCCGATACATAATTTACCAAACTTAATTATGAGCAGGCCTATGATTACAAAATTTTAATGTACATTGTCTTTGTTTTGATTGACAGGTGGGTGCCGCCCCCCCCTCCCCCGTTTTTTAATCTTAAACTAAAACCAGTTGCATTTTAAAGATAAAAGCTATCTGGTATTTAATCAATCAATTAGTCAACTAATGTATAACATATTCCTAAATTGTTGACAGACCTAAGCAAAAAACAATAACGAAATATGATTTTTATGGAAATATTTGTTCGGGGTCTACTTGCTTTAGAGCTTATAGCGTGAAAAGTAATCCGTCAACATATCATTTATTTTACCAAATCTTCTTTCTTAGATATCATTCTATGTAATGAGTACCATTAATTTAAGTTGAGTCCATAAAAATAGTTAAAAATGACCAAAATTGAGTGATGCATCTTATATTTTTGTACTGTATTCTGATGTGTCAGGTCCAATAATCGTACAATTTGCAGAAAAATATTGATGTGATATGGTTTAAACAAATGTTTATACTCTATTAAAGACATCAAGTTCTAATTTATCAAAAATTGTCCATTATTTTTAGAGACAATGGACGTTTTGCAAATTTCATCATTTTCGAAAATTTCTGCTAGGGGTACACATTTCTAAGAGGTGATAACAAAATAACCAGCATGTAAACATATTTTTTCTTCTGTTTATGTATTGTTAGAATGTAATATCTATAATTTAAAACTAGGCTTTCCATGATTGAGCCCATTTAGTGCCGAGTATAGGACTACCTTAAGGGGAATATGAAGATCATTATCTCAAGAAAAATAATATTTCCCGAAGGCATCGCCCATATCTATTACGTGTACGAAGTACATGTATGTAGTCAGTTGCTAAAATTACGTCGTTAGTTACACAAACAATTTTCTATTGTTTTTCAGTTTTCGGTGTTACTTACTTTTGAAAATTTATCAAAAATGGATGGATTTGTAATTAGGGTTATCTTATTGTAAAACAAAATGGTTTACTTTGACTATACCTGTACGTCTGATATTAATTCGCCTGTTTACAAAATAAATTATCGGATAACACATCATTTTACTTTTGAAGGTGATGTAGCTGATAGAACTTGCCTTTTTAATTTCAGTTTCTATACATTTGAAACACAAACAAAATAATATATTGGATATAATGATCAAAGTGTCGAAATCTCATTTCAGGAAAAGAGAGTTGAACACATGTTAATGGTCGTGTAAACCCAATTCCTTTTGAGGGTTAACTGGATTGTCCCAGGACCCAACCTGTCCAAAGAATGAGATCCCGGATGTTAGCCGGCCCCTTGAATTGTGTTCTTATTCTAACCAAATTATATGAACTTTGGCTTTTATATCAGGCTAGCTTTACATGTTAATGACTTTGTAAACCAAAATCCCTTTTGCAGGTCAACTGGACTCTCAAAGGACCCCGACTGACAAAAGATGAAAGTTTCAAATATGGGATTTTAGATGTTATCAGCCTGATGAATAGTATTGTCATTATATTCGTTCTTACTAAAATAAATTTTAGATATCCCTCTGTAATACACGTATAAAATTATCAGTTTACCTTTATACAGTGGTCTACTTTACTCACATCATGCTACTTAAATATGTCAACGGTCAAGTAAATTTTTACAAGCGACAATTTCTAATCTTAAACTGTTTCTTTCGATAAAGTTCTCTTGTTAATATGAATTTTAAATTAACAATTTACTGCTAGAATGTTGACGGTAATTTAAATACTAGTATACGTAGTGAACCGACCACATAATACTATTTGCTATTCTAATCAGTGAATAACTAACAAGGAAAAGTAAGTATTCTAACATCTGATTACCATATCATCCCCTTAAAATGTTACGATTGATATTTTGATCGCAATTTTTTAATACACGAGGGATTACTATCGACAACAAGGTGGTGATCGGTTTTATATGATCAAAAGGGAACGATAAAAATCAAACCCCAGCAAGTGTGATCAAATAGCAATCTATATCATATTTGTAACAAGTATTTTGACCCAGGTTGAAATTTGACACTGGCGTCATTTTTTTCGACGATATAAAGACCAAATGTGTTTAATTAAGGCCTAGTTGAAAACGAGCCGCGCATGAAGAATTTTTATAACCAAATCGTTTGATCTTTATTAAAAATGTGAAAGAAAATATATTTTAAAAGTACACATAATTACGCAATAAACTATTTTGTTAAAAAAAACCCGCGTTGTATTAAACTTTTTGCTGAATGGGCTTCAATACATTATTTACAATACATTATACTGTAAACTTTGTATCTACACCCATCGAGTAAATTATTAAAATTGTTGTAAAATTAGAAATTTTGAATTTATTAGGTGAAAAATTTACAATACGTCAGATACTATTAAATATTTTGAATTGACTGGGCTGGTGTGAAAATATATTTTTCAGAGCTAACCTATCTACCAAGTCCATGTAAAATAAATCCCTAAGTCGAATAAGCTTAGTACTAAGTAAACGGGACTATTATTATATTCCAGTTAAAATACAGTTCAAAACTCTGTAGTTGGAATCATTTTCGGCAAGGTTAATTTTCAACGTGTTTAGGTCAAGAAAGATGTTCAAGCTAATACAAGATAAACCCGTGCGTTATTCTTATGACTTTGGTCTCGATTTAAGCCAAGAAACTACCAAAGTCAATATTAAACGTTTAAAAATAAACCGCGGATCCATTTTAAATCCAGAGAAACATTTTTCGTTATACCGGTGCTCATTAAATAACCAAATGATGTAAAATTCAATTGATATTTCCTGCAAACTGTGAGTCATCACAAATTACCCCGGACAGTTCCAAGACTGATTTGTTGAATAATGTTGCTTTAATCTCCGATGCATCTGTATGACAAACAAGATTCCTGCATAGATGAATTTGCTCGATGCCATCTGCTAACCCTATGTCGTTTTCTCCGTAAGGTTTCCCCCAACCAATTTTAGGTTTAGGTTACAGAAATCAGAAACGCGAACACCGAAAGAATTCTGAGAGACGCTACTTTGACAAAATAGCAAATGATAAACCTCAACTCAAGCAGAACCAGAATGTTTTGTTCGAAACGAAATCAAATGAGAAACAGATTTTTGGTGAAAATATTGACTACATAACCTAACCTACATAGTTCAGTCGCAGGAGGCTGCAATTTACCGCTGGAATCGACTATACATTAGACTATTAGAAGCAGTTATTCGCGACAAGTCTCCAGTGCGTTTAAAAAACAAGAGCAAACTAGTTGAAACTTCACATGAGAAAAAATCCAAAAGCATTCGCGAACCAGTCATGATGAAAGAGACGGAACCTCCGTGCAATTCTAACCCCAGTGTTCCGACCAATTTACCTTGTAAAAACCGCGAACTCTTAAAGAACTATATGCAAGAAACTCCTGCTGATTCTCACAATTGCACTCAAATTGTGTAGGGTTCTTCAAATATTTCACCAATCTGGTAAGAGGATGGTCCTTGTTAGTCAAACAAGAAAATATTTAAAAAAACAAGAACAATTTATTTACAAATATACACGGATATTACATGTTCAACTACGTGCCCACTTATTCAAATATCGAACAACGTTGCATAATAAGTTTTTTTATACACATATTTGATTTTAGATATTTACACATTAAACACACAGTATATTACAATTCTGGGCTACCGTAACATAACAGCTATTTAAATTACAATTCACGTACCCGTAGTCTAACTGTACTCACAATGCAGAACTAATATAAACCATAAAAATATAGAACAAATATGACACTTACTGGGTTGTATCTCTCTCACATAAATAAGCCCACACAGAGATGCCGTTCCTAAGATCACTCCGCATGAGAAACGCCCAAGATATCTCTGCAAGAGTACGGACACGTCCACACAGCTTGTCGCCCAGACTACATCTAACCTTACTTCTTGAACCACTAAGCAAGTTAATTTAAAAATAAATCAAACCTGTCAAACAGGTTTTCTCCAGTATACTACTACACCCAGTGACCACTCATGCAAGCAAAAATATATAAATAGCTCAAAAGTATGGAAATACATTTCAAACCAAATTAAGATACTAGAACGCAACCAAAAGTATGGTAGTATGTTTGGAACATAATTGTGACAATACCTCCCTTCGAAAAAACAAAATAGAATTTTGTAACATTTTATCGGAAATGAATTGTGCAGTAATTTAAACAGTTCATACTTTAAACTAATCTATTCTGCAACATGTCGACTCAGGAAATCTGCTCCAATGTTTTCTAATCCTTTGATGACCTCTGTAATGAAATTGTAAGACTGCAGATATAGCGACCATCTCATCAACCGAGAATTTAATACTCTTGCTTTCTGTAAATGGACTGAAGGTTGATGATCAGTTTCTATAGTAAACAATCTGCCATATAAATAAGCCTGAAACTTTTGGAGAGCCCAAACAATAGCTAGACATTCTTTTTCAATAACCGAATACCTTTGTTCTCTTTCAATCAGTTTACGGTTTGCGTAGGCGACAGGGTACTTCTTACCATCGTAAATTTGCATCAAAACGGCCCTAACTACATGATTAGAAGCACCAGTCCTTAGAATAAACGATTTCTACAGATCTGGAAGCCTGAGAATAGGACTGGAAAGAAACATTGATTTCAAAGTTTTGAATGCATTTTCACACTCTTGTTTCCACTCAAACTTATTAGGAACACCTTTTTTTGTCAGTCAATTGACGGAGCTACCACTGTTGGAAAGTTTGGAACAAGCTTTCTATAATACCCAAGCAAGCCTAGGAAAGATCACACCTCTTTCTTGGTACTAAGTCTTGGAGCGTTTTCAACTGCTTTTAACGTTTCGATCGCTGGTTTGAAGATGCCCTCACCAATGATGTGCCAAAGGTACAACAGCTGGGTCTGACCAATCTCGCACTTGGATGGTTTAGCTGTAAGGTTTGCTTGTCTCAGTCTTCCCAACACTATTTTCAGCTCTAATAGGTGCTCTTCAAAAGAATCTGTGTGAATTAGAATATCATCCAAAAAACAAACAGTATGTTTTAAATCATTCAATACCTTACGCATAAGCCTGTTGATGGTTGCTGGGCTGTTCAACATATCAAACGGCATAACTTTAAATCTGTAAAGTCCATCTGGAGTCAAAAATGATGTAAGATCGCGATCTTTTGGTCTCATCTTTATCTGTCAATAGCCTTTACAAAGGTCAATTTTGGAAATGAATCTACTTTGACTAATCTCTGTTACATGTATGATTTCCTTTGAATCGGGCATTGGTTCAGCATCAAAGACGGTTACCTTGTTTAGATTTCTGTAATCGATGCAAATCCTTTTGCTTCCATCTGACTTTTTATATGCCACGATGGAACTTGCATATGGTGATTCGGACGGCTCTATGATGTCCATATCAATCATTCCTCGAATTTCTATGCAAACTGTTTCTCTTACTGCGTACGGTATTTGGTATGGTTTGTTACGGATAGGATCACTAGAGTTCAAATGGACTTTGTGATGGATGATATCAGTTCTGCCCGGGATATCTGTCAACACATCTTTATAATCATGTAATATAGCAAGCACTAATTCTTTTTGATCTACATTAAGCGATTCGTATACCCTGACATCTTTGTAGGACTGGGTCGCTTTGATCGGTAGAAGGTTCAACAGCTGGTCGTTTCCCTGTTAATCTTTTTCCTCATATTTGATTACAGCACAGGATGTTAGTTGTGTATGTTCATCAAGCTTCAACTCCTCCTCTCTCAAGTTTTATTTCTTTTAAAGGTTTGCATGAAACAACCGAAATTTTCCATTCACATCAATATGGTAGTCTGAAATGCCTTTTCTTTCTACAACTTTAATGGCCCTTTCCATTGCATCAAAAGTTTATTGCTATCAGTTGGCAATAGAATTAACATATAATCACTCACCTTGAATAATCTCTTGTTTGCTTTTCTGTCGTAATTCTTCTTGTATCTGTCACTGGATTTCTGCAATTCATTTCTTGCCAGTTCACATGTACTCGAAAGTCGGTCCTTTAAATCCAAGACATGTTGGTAACTGGTTTTCACCTTAGGTTGAACTTCCTTTGTCCACAGTTCTTTTAAAACCACCATTGAACCCTTAACAGTTCTACCAAATATAAGCTCAAAAGGTGAAAACTTTGTACTTTCTTGTGGTATTTCTCTGTATGCAAATAAAAGAGCGGGTACATGTAAGTATCTATCCCAGTCTTTGGGTCTTAAGAGCACATTTTACGCAGCATATATTTTAAA
Organism: Magallana hongkongensis; assembly: GCA_016163765.1. Lineage (NCBI taxonomy): Eukaryota > Metazoa > Mollusca > Bivalvia > Ostreida > Ostreidae > Magallana > Magallana hongkongensis. The sequence continues at coordinate 49,633,848 of WFKH01003881.1, forward strand.
GTTCCATTAAATTTTTCAACGAGACCGTTACAAGCAGGATGATAAGGTGCGGTTACTTACTGTTTGAATGATAAAAGGCGAATAACCTCTTTCATGACGTTTGACGTGAATTGGGTACCCATATCGGAAAGATTTTCTTTCGGTATTCCCATCATGCTGAAAATGTACACTAACGCTTCCGCCACTCTCCCTGTCTCGATGCTTTTCAGAGGAATTGCTTCAGGATACCAAGTGCTATAGTCTACTATAGTCAAAATATATCGCGCGGGTATGATAAGGAAACTGTCAGCGATCGATCGAGTAAAAATTCCTCTGATCGATATGACGTCACAATAAGCAGCATGATGTCATATTTTACTCAAGAAACCTGTCAATTTTAACTTTATCTCTGGTCCAAATTATGTAAACTACAGGCGTAAAATGTCACTAGAAGCTCTTTTAACAGAATATATCTTCGGTTTCTCTGTATTATGTATCGTTAACATTGATGACGTCACAAGCATGTTTAATGGAGAAGATCAATGTCGGGAGACTAATCATCGGAATGCAATGTAAACAATGCCGAAATAAGACTTATTTAATATAGATACCCAAGATTTAGATGAGTGTCAGTTAGGATATAATCAGGATAATACAGGCATTGATATTTTGTTTTATCAGCGAGTGTTATAAGGTAAGAAGATAGACATTTATATGGCTTGACCGGCCTTTCCTCTGTCAGTGTGTACAAAAAAGGCAAAAGTGTAACACTACCCCGAATATAATGAAAGATGAATTTGGTAAATATCAACAGTATATGATCTAAAACACTTGAGAAATGCTGCTAGAACCCTTTGGTTTGTTGTTGTAAATGAAAAATACGTAGTATTTTCAATGAAATTGAAAAAAGTTGAGGAGGTTTCCGGTAAATAATGACAATATTTATTTTATGCGATTAACAATAAGATTCTAGCAGCAATATTAATAAACATGAACTTATTGCCGATCGAATTATTGTATCATACATACAAATAAACTTCGGGGTAGTGTTACACTTTTTGATTTTTTGTTAAGGTATAAAAAAGATCTATTTTTAACTGTCACGTGATACCATGGCACGGCAGCTTCAATGATTCCAAAGTAAAAAAATAATATCTTGTTGAATACATTCACTTTATATTAATATTCAGCACTGTTTTCATAAAAATAAACAATTTTTAAAATGACCATAATATCGGCGATCATTAAACTCTGAGTTGCCTTAACCTACCCGCGCGGTTGCCTTTTTCGGTAACAGGTGAAATAGGACCCACCAGATCAACTGCTATTCGCTCAAAGGGAGTGTCGATCAATGGCATCTTCTCAAGAGGAATCTTTGTCACTTTACCTTTTGGAAATGTCCGTTGACAGACGTCACATGACTAACAATAGAGAAGTTGATATTTAAAACGTGTACGGGTACGCGTATGTGTGTTATAATTACACGTACACGTTTATATAATTTATCAGTTGATATTTCATAACTTGTAGGATATAAACGTGTACGTCAATTTCGAGCACTTTGTTATTGTGACCTCAGAAATGACATCATTTACGTTTATTGCGTTTACGTAAAACATGGCAGATGCTTTAGATATTTCTTCTTTATGCGAAGACGACGAGTTGTTGCTTTTATCTACTATAAGACTTTTAAAAGAAGGCGACGTAAAAGGTCCATGATTGAATCTTGATGATTTATCTGATGAGCTGTTTTACTCATTTTTCCGCTTTCAGAGGAATGACATTTCTCGTCTTTGCAATGCGTTGTCTCCTCCATTGGAGTTCCTGTGTCCAAATGGTACTCGGGTGACTGCACATGAGGGTATGTTGATTTTGCTCAGACGTTTGTCATATCCGAACAGGTTAGAGGACATAAAACCATTGTTTAACCGTTAAAAATCTGAAATGTCGTACATTTCCAACACTGTTCTGTATTACTTGTACATCAAACACTCTGGAAAGTTAAGTAATCTGAATCAGAGTTGGCTGGATGAGGAACACCTGCGACAGTACGCAGATGCTATATCGGATATCGACGGGCCGCTCCAACATTGCTGGGGCTTCATAGACGGGACTATAAGGCCAATATGTAGACCTTCTGTCAACCAAAAACTCGTCTACTATGGACACAAACGGGTGCATGGACTTAAATTCCAATCCTTGGTAATACCAAACCAGTTGATTGCCAATATGTATGGCGCTATAGAGGCAAAGCGTCATGATTCTGCAATGTTAAGAATGAGCGAACTTCTGCCTAAACTTGAGCAGTACATGACAGTGCCCGACGGCACGGTTTTCTCTCTATACGGCGACCTTGCCTATCCTTTGCGAGTACATCTTATTACGCCATTCAAAGGAGCCATACTGAGCGACCAGGAGAAGATTTTTAACGGTAGAATGTCAAAACTTCGCTCAAGTGTTGAGTGGACTTTTGGAAAAATTCTCTCTCTGTTTGCTTATGTAGATTGTAAGAAGAACGAAAAGCTGTTCTTACAACCTGTGGCGAAATATTATCTAGTGGCCTCTTTGCTCACCAACTGCCATACTTGTTTGTACGGCAGTGTGACCAGTGAATATTTTTATCTTTCACCCTACAATCGATGAATACATGTCATGATCTGTATATTTTGCCATTCTGGGGAGATTTGATGATAACTTGAATCCAAATTGTTGCAACAATTTTTCATGGTGACTGTAGAATGCGTATTAGATACTTTCATTGAAATACATGTTATATAAGTAAAAACCATACACATTGGGAAATTTATTGTTCCAGAATTTGTGTTGAGACACAAATATACATCTGTCAGTCAATTTGCGCAAATTAAATTAATTAATAATTAATTGTTTAAAGCAATACACGCTGCCATTTTACTATAACAAAACAAAATGTTTAGAGAAAAAAAATAAAACACATAAAGTTAACACTTTTTGGAAATTTATACAGTTTTGTTCAATTCCGTTTAAAAGTTATTAACTTAAGTTTATATTACAATAAAATATTTATCTTTGGAATCCACCACTAAATGCCAAATATGAAAAACGCCGTCCATCATTCAATCACGGGGCAAAACTTTTGGTTAACTTTAACCCGGTAAAACCGCAAACGATTGGCCCTACGTTGAGATGTTTGCAGCTTTCTTTTTAATTGACAAATAAAATATGGAAAAAATTACAGAGTGCTAAAAAATGAATTTGCTTACAAAAACACATAGTCTTCGATTAAAAATGAATATGCTTTCAAAAGCACATAGTCTTCGATTATAAATGAATATGCTTTCAAAGCACATAGTCTTCGATTATGTAAACTTTAAAAAGAAAAATAAAGCAAAACAATATATACATTGTAATTAAACACAAGGTTTCTCCTCACGAAAATCGATACAAACACGTTTTTTTAACGTTGAATATATTAGTAATTTCATTTTCATTCTATCTCAATTTTCAAAAATTATGTATTTTGGCCGCGTGTATAGCTCTATAAGTAATTAACTTGCATGTAATTTATTTATGCAGACATTTGGAAAACAGCTCAAACATTAATGTCGACTGCTGTTTTTCCATTTCAAGCTTTTGGAGCCTTTCCTGTTTTTCAAGCTCAAACCGCTCTTTTTCTAAATTTAACTGTTTGCGACGAAGCACAAGCTCATCTTCCTTTTACTGTCTTTCAAGTTCCGCCTTTTCTTTCAAAAATGGCATAACCGATGCTGGTTTCTTTGGCATTTTCTTCAGGTTTTCGTCTAAAATAACAGTTTATTTGTAATAATTGACTAAATGCAAAGATAATACAATGTATCTGTACCTAGATCAAGCAAAGATATATACTGAACTTATACATGTATTATGCTGAATGACTAATGATGAAGTAATCTCTCTCTCTCTCATATCATACCACTTACCCCTTTTTGAGGTTGTCAAATTGTCAAGAACACGTTTTCTGATATCTTGCACAGAGTCTCTTGTTTGGTAGCTTTTGATTTGTCATCTTTCTTTTCTCCTCTTCATCATTTGCCAGGTCTAAGATTTCGTCAAGGAGAATTTCCTTTTCCCCATACACTTCATCTACACCTGATCTGAGTAAATATTTTAAAATGTCATTTTTCTGTTTAACAATCCTTTTTCCTCAAGTTAATTTTTTGTT
>WFKH01003881.1:49638106-49661547 GCA_016163765.1 Magallana hongkongensis
CCCCCCCCCCCCCCAAAAAAAAAAAATATTCAACAAACAAAATCCATTGTATTTCCGATAATTACACTTTCTGAGTGATGAACTATTCGCCTTTTTTCTTTGTTCCATTAGTAGAACGGACCTCTCCCTCACTCTACTCGCATCAACACTCATAGGTAAAGCCAACGATATTTCTTGCCATTTCCCTCTGTCCTTAAATGACCTCTCTACAAAGGAGCAGATAGTATTGCTATATATATATATATATATATATATATATATATGAAAAAATATCTAATTTTAACATTCAGCAGTAGGGAAAATATTCTATATAAAGCTGCGATCGCTTTACAACCTCCTTCTAATCAGACACGGAAGCTCATACATATGTACATGAATTTAGGTTGAAAAACGTGTTATACTTTATTACTTTTTGATGGAGGTTTTTTTAAAGATTTTTTTTGAAATTGTGAATTGTCCTAAAAGGTTTATATTTTGACCTGTTCTATTGTTTTAGATGGCAGTGATTAACTATGAAATAATTATTTAACTTCGCTAATGTCTACAAAATCTAATGTTCAAATGCATTCTTACCGTAACATTTTTATGTCGTCCTGTTCAGAAAACCTGAATTTTTTTTTTCTCCCAGAATCCATATTCTGCAAGAAATATTTCTAATATTTAAAACAATTAGTTAGTCTTTAAAATTTTATTTGATTAAATGTATTTTTTTTTTTAGTTTTTTTTTGTGTTAATTGATATGGTCTGACCTCCTGTCCCCTCCTCCCTCCCCCTCTTCCAACTACATGTACTAATTCACACTTTCAAAAATCGCAGATACAAATTCCAGCAACATTACAGATACAAAATTAATCAAATAATTTATAAATAATACATTCATTGCCTATTTCTGTATTTATGGATCATACAAATGTATTATGATCTGAAAGGCGATTGATAACTTTTAAGGCCTCTCGACGCAGTTTTGTGACATGAATTTACTTAAATAACTTTTTAAAAAATGGCGAATATTTCTAATCAATCTGCATGCAAATGAAGTTTAAAAATCAATTTAATGCATCACAAGAACATATTCACTCATCAATTAGATAATTTATGATGTAAAAGCTAAATTTTTGTACTTACGTGTAGACGTCACTCTACAAGTTTAGAGAACGCGTAGAAACCTTGTCGTCACAAAAACTGATGACGTAATACGCGAAGAATTCAGGTGATTCCCCTAGTACACGTACACGTACCCGTACACGTTTGAAATCTCAATCTCTCTAATAGCGTTTAACGTCACCAATTCCCGGCCAATAGAAACTCGATGATATGCGGTCCAACGTCTTCTTGGCTCCCAAGTGTCCACCAAGAATACTGTCGTGTGCAATGGTCATCACCTTCTTTTTGAAACCTTCTGGAATAACAAGTTGTTTGAATGTTTTGTTATCACTAACCATTGGGGAACTTAAATGTATGTACAATAGTCCTTGTTCCATGGAAAACCAAGAAACGATCCCGTCACCAAGTAGTTTTTTCTTTCCGGTATTTGCTAAATTTCTGTAATTTGTCAGTGTTTCATCCTGTAACTCTACTCTTTCATCTGGTTGACGGTGACCTCAAATTCCACCAAATCTGTAACATTCAATTTCTTCAAACCTTTCTCCACCTTTGCTCTTTGTCCTCGAGTCTGTACCGCTTGAAGAATTTCACAGTTTTTTTCTCAATTCTCTAGTCTGCACCACTGCGGATCTGGTTCTAACTGGTTCCTGACTCTTGATATGTTTCCTTTAATGAGATGAGATAGCGGTTCTCTCATACACAATGCACTTACTTTCCCTGTATAGAAAGGAGTATCTATGTCTATCAGAGCTTCTTCAGCTTGGCGTACTGTACCGTCTATCAACACACATTTCTGATTTTTTCCAGTCAGTTCACTGTCTTTAACAAGTTCACGTTTCACCACCACACCAATGGAACCACTGTCTCTAAGTACGTTTACGAAATTATCACCGACATAGCCTGACAAAACTGGCATAGTATCACATACCTTTTAAACGCCTCCTATGACAGGAAGAATATGTCCAAAGGCTAGCTTTACCTATCCATTCTGTGTACAACACTTCTTTGGTGGCACGGGACAGTTCATTGTAACCAGGGGATTTGTGTCTTCGGAACTTTGTAACTAGAATTTCCTCAGTTCCCATTGAGCACAAATACCTTTAATTCACTTGTTATAGGGCCAATCACCAATTTCTAAAGAAAATTACTAGTCAAAATCTGTAAAAATTTCTACATACTGGATTTTGTGAGATTTTGACCCTTTCATTTTTTGCTAATTTTTCATGATTTTTCAGCTTTTTAGACCTCCCCCAGCTAATTCCCTGCAGAGGGTTGACCTTCCGTACCGCGTGCATGTTGCACCATCACATTTCAGAAACTTACCGGTGTTTAGTTTACAATGTCCTATCCACCTACTTTTCGTGTTATTTTACCTCCCGTCTGTCACTTGCAATTTCACTGTGTAAAGTCAACACAACAGTCATAGCCGCGGTTTCGCATTTTACTTTTGATTCTCATGTATCTAACATCTGGGGCCTACATATTGCATGTCAATTTCAACAAGAGACATCCCTCTAACTAATGATAATCATTAAAAATATTTTCATGAATTTTAGCAACACTCATAAGCCTTCAATTACATCAACTCTCATTTTTACAAAAATATTGAGGGTACTTTATCCGAAACTGTCCTTTGCTACCTTTAACCTGTCTGTCAATATGCAAGCCGATCCAAACTGTAACTTCTTTTCTTCAGATGCACGGTTACCAACACTGGCGCTGTTTTTGTGTGATGTATTACACTGCATTTGCGGCTGTAAACTATTAGATTGACAATTAACACACATTGGTTCACACTGACCGTCACTCTGCATTGCTGCTCCTTTATGAGTTTGTTGTGTTCTCCGACGCTGCGGCTGAAAAAACAGTCTTTAGCGAAATGTCCAGGGGCCGGTTTTTCGAAAGGTGGTTAACTCTAACACCGTGTTAACTGTGTGTTAAATTCGGTGTTAAAGTTAACGAAATGGTTAAGTGTTTTTCAAAAGTGTGTTGGAGTTTAACCATGTGTTAACTCTGTGTTAACTTTAATCCACTCCCAGTACCTTGGTTAAGATTTAACACAGTGATTAAATATGGCCGCCGGTGTAATTATTTTGCTCCTTCAACTCCAAAAATTGGTAAAAGAAGCATTTTCCACATATTTTAGAGTTTAAAAATCTTATATATGATATAAAATACGGAAAAGCAAAGTTGCAGTATCTGTGTGATATAATTATGGAGGAAGGATTTTGCACATGGTTCATACCCCCTATGTTGAAGGATCCCTTCTTTGGAGGAGGCTGCATTGTTGACAGCAGAAAAAGGTACTTTTTTTTTCTTTTTCTTTATTTGACCTTCACATTGATTATATTGTTGTTGTCACTTATGACATTCAACAAAAATTTCCAAAATTTTTGTAAGGCGGGTACTTATAAGTACAAAAACATTGTACAGTTTTTCCTTGAATTTTTAAAACATCAATGGGAAAAGAATTATCAGCTTCTTGATAGAAAAGTACTGAGTGAACATGTTAGCATGATTTTATTTTTAATGTTGGTTACTGCATATTAAGATTTATCTCCCTTTTGACAAAATGCAAGTGGTGGATCATGATTATTTTTAATACGTCTAATAAAATGTTATGCGCAGTCAAGCAATGAAAAGATACTAAAACTATCTGTTTTGAGTTATTGATATGATTTTTATGTACATGTATTTCATATTATCTTCCTCTTTTTTTAAATTAAATTTCTTATAAAGAATAACTGCATTAAATTTTTTTGAAGCATTTAATTTTTCAAACTCCATATAGTTATATTGATTTAAATTAGTGATATTTAAATTTGACCTTATTTATTTCATTTAACTGGGCAGATTCCTATCATGATGCACATATTTTAAGTGTATCTATTTCATAATAATTTTAGATTATTAATAAATATATTTTTGACAAGTTTTAAGTATCTTTAAAATTTAAAAAAAAATCTGTTGTTTTGTATTTTAAATATAAAAATTATTGGTTTGAAGATTTGGAAGAAGGAGAACATGGAAGGTGTGAAAAAAGTATTCAGCTGGGAGACACTTACTATACTTTGTACCTAATTCTCCAAAAGCCAAATTTCATGAGGCCCCCAAACTGCAGTGAAAGAGAAATTTAACCAAACATGCATACCAAGACCAGAAGTGAAATTGAGAGGTTCTTTTGTTTGCATAAGGTGTGATTCTTTTTCTCTTTTTTTTTCACTGAAGGTTGTGTATTTTTAGTTGTAGTGACAATTTTTCAATTATCAGGGTAATTCACAAACAATATTTAACAGAGCACTCTTGAAAATGCTTTAAAACTAAATATTTTATTATTACCTGAAAATTTCAAGGGAAGTATTAGTATTATTACATTTACTGTACTCTTAATCAAAAAATCTGATTAGTCTCCATTACTGAATTATAAAGAGTTTAATGTCACCTGGATATGAACTGCTTTGCTTATATACAAAAATCATCATGTTTACATGTATATGCATGTAACTCATATTAGACTCATATGCATACAACAGAGTACATATACACAAATCAGTACATGTTTTCTAACTATGTCCATTTTAAACAAAATCTGTAGTCAGAACTGTTAAATATTTGAAGTGAATATGAAGTTCAGTCCCAAAATATGACTATATTTGTCTCTATTTCACATTTGTTGTCTTTTTGTATATATTCCATCCTTTTTTAATTTGCAGATTTGCATGATACAGGAATTAATTACCTGCATTGTTCACTTGTAAAGGACTTGGAGAAACTATTTGATATGACAACCAACCTCTAAGCCTCAAACACCATGCACCAAGAGGAGGAGAACAATCATTATTACTTTTAATCTAATGTATACATCCTAATAAGCTTAAATTATAATACTTAGACAAAAAATTTGACATTTTTTATCTCTCTCTCTCTCTCTCTCTGCTAATAACATGTTTAACATGTTTTTATTATGAAATTGTTTAAAGTACCATATACTGCAAATGATAAAGTATGTAAAACAATATGAATGTAAACCTTTGCATTCTCTCTCTCTCTCTCTCTCTCTCTCTCTCTCTCTCTCTCTCTCTAAAACAGTGTGTTGATTACTTAATATTTGTACTTTTATATTATAAACATTGAGATTTTCATCCAAATGTGAAATACCCAGTAAATAAACTAAAATATACACAGAATGTTACATATAGATGACTCAATTTTTGTTTTATTACAGTTCTTAGGTGTAAATGTTAGGCCTTTATTATTGTGTTTTTTAATGTCTTTAAATACCCATGTTAGATTAAATATTTAATACATTTATTTTGTATGTCTTTGTCTATAATGTCCTTGTATAAAAATATGCATTAATACTAGTAAGCCTCTGATGTAACCCCTCTTTTTTTAAAGGCATATTTTTCTTTCAAATTAAGTTTCCATGGAGACAAATGCAATTATCGTTGAATACAAAATGTCAAAAAATCCAAGTTTTCAGCTCCTTCCTATCCAAAAGTGAAATTTTAGATGTATTTACATAGTTCAAAAATCACCCACTCCTTCCAGTTTGTCTCAATTTACATTACATGTAGGATATGTAAATGTACATTTTACATTAAAATAACATCTGCTATAATAATTACTTTTGAAATGAACAAGAAATAACATATTTTTACATTTGTATTGTATTTATGCATCAAATAATTAGAAAAACATGTAAAATTTGAACATTTGTCGTGGATTTCTAATTCGTCTACAGCTACCCGGGTGTGTTTGAATTTTTTCTTAATTAAAGGCAGGCATCAAACTGTAGGTCTTATTTTCTTTTATCATGGTTGAAAAGGGAGCAGAAACCAGAATAAATATGATTGTTTAAGCTTAATTTTTCATTGAAAAAAGAAATCACATGCATGCAGCATGTATATTTGTTAATAAAAATGCTACAAATCATCCAATTTACCATAAAAGATCACTTTTTAGTATCAGTGATGATTGTTTTTAAATATTTGTGAGAAATGACTCAAGGAAATTGCCACAAGTTTCATAATATTATAGGTAAAAGATTTCAGTCTACTGCTTTTTATGAAAATCAAAATATATGGAAGGGTATACAAGTTAGGTTATTTCTAAGTGATGGGGTGCTTTTATCATGATAATATCATGTAGATGTATGTAGTATTCAATAAGGTTTCTTATTATAGGAGGCTGAAGAACAAATAACCTCTAAAAGATTAAGTAAAGATGTTTTACTGAAGGAGAACCCTATAAATCTGTGTTGAATAGAGTAAAGTGGAAATGGTGGGTTCACTTAAATGACCATATTTTTCTTAAACCTCAATGGAATTGCCAATATGGGGCGTACTTTTTTTTAGAAATGCATAGGCTTTCTTATTCTAAGACAACATGTCTTTTCATAGAATGTTAGTATAAGTTAAACCCTATAAATTAATTACAAACATTTTTTGAGTCTTTGCATGTTTGTGATTTATAATACATATGTACCTTAATATACATATTGAAAGGAATTTATAATGGTATTTTGAAGCTATTACATTGTACGTACTTTAACAGTGTTATATAGACAACAAGAAAAGAAAGGATTTGGAAAATTGCAGATTATATAGGATGGAACCCTGGAAATGATTTAGATGTTCAACATATAATTACATTAATAATATATTTCACTAAATTCAAACTTATTGAAATCCCAAAGCAAAATCTTTTTTCTTCATATATAGGAAGTAGAAATGCATTATGGGTAACCAAGTGATTAGCAAGTGGTTAACTCAGTTAACGCAGTGTTAGCTAACCAATGCGTTAAATTGCTTTCGATCAACAGAATTTAACCACTGTGTTAGCTAATCACTTGATTAGGATTTAACACGTCGTTATCCTTCACACAGTGTTAAATTTAACCACCTTTCGAAAAACCGGGCCCAGATCTATAGAATAAATAGCATCTTCTGTCCCTTATCCGTTATAGATCGGGTTTCGGTCTGTACGTCGGATGGGAACTATGGTTGTGTCTTCTCTGTGTTTCGGGAGAAGTATTTTTCTGAAAAACTTGAATATCTTTGTTAAATGCAGAATAACCATGCGCTTCGATAAATTGGTCAGCAAGGTTTGACATTTCTTCTACACTTTTTGGGTGTCTTTCTTTTAAGAAAATAGCTAAGGATTTGCATAGACTGTTCCCTTAAAAACAAATCTTTCAGCCCTTTATATGTTTTTTGACTGTTTGCCAAACTTGGCCATCTTTCAGTATAATTGTCAAGGTGCGCGAAGAATTGAGATGGACTCTCACCTTGTTCTGGTTTAGAATTACGGAACTTGGAGTGAAATCCTCACTCTGTCAGTTGGAATCGCTTTATAATTAGTAGCGCTTGCTTCAGACATCTGTAATTGAGAGCTTCACCTGTACATGTAGGTAATCTTGAGTAAACTGCAAGAGCTTTACCTTTTAACAGTGCACTGAGATTGATGTCCCAGATGGACTCTTCCCATTTCGCGTTGGATGCAAATCTCTGTAAGTAGGAGTCAATACAGTCATTAGTTTTCTCAATGGTAATTTTGGAAGTTTAGCCTGATTTGATACAGAAGCATTTGCAGCAGCCATTTCTGAGTTTTTATGTCTCTGTAACTCTGTCTCTCTCTTTATTGTTTCTAACTCAATCTCTTTTTCTATCTTACAAACTTCTCTCTCTCTGCCGCTCTCTCATCTCTTTCAAATTTCTCTGTCTCTTTATTTTTTGCAAATACTATCAAATTTCATCTTTCAGTCCCAATCTTGTACCCAACTGAATGAATTCCATGTTCAAAAAGAAAAAAATGAGCAACAAACCGCTCAACGTACGCACATTTGTAGACATACAATATCGTAAAATATCTGAGTTTTTCCCCAAAAATATGGCTAGATTAAGAAAAAATCAATAGTACGCGCAGGTACTAAATGATAACACCATGGAAAATGTGTAGGTAGTTCAAACAAATACATGTAATACTAATAAAAACAAAAATGAATAAACAAAGACCATCCCACTGCTGCCACCAAAATTTCACAATTGCACTCAAATTGTGAAGGGTTCTTCAAATATTTCACCAATATGGTAAGAAGATGGTCCTTGTTAGTCAATTAAGAAAATAATTACAAAAACAAGAACAATTTATTTACAAATATACAATAAAAATGGAGATTGTTGACATCAGTTCTTTTAAGATGGACTGGCATTTGGCAAGACGTCTCGCCTATTCTTAGTTCCGTAGGATTGGAAAAGCATTGGACGGATATTATATATTCCACCAAGTGCCCACTCAGTGGTCACTTATTCAAATATCGAACAACGTTGCATAATAAGTTTTCTTATACACATATTTGATTTTAGATATTGACACATTAAACAAACTGCAGTATATTACAATTCTGGGCTACCGTAACATAATAGCTATTTAAATTACAATGCACGTTCCCGTAGTCTAACTCTACTTGCAATGCAGAACTAATGTAAACCACAAAAATAGAGAAAAAAAATATAACACTTAATAGGTTGTATCCCTCTCACATAAATAAGCCCACACATAGATGCCGTTCCCAAGATCACTCAGCATGGGAAACGCCCAAGATATCTCAGCAAGCTAGAGTACAGACACGTCCACACAGCTTGTCGCCCAGACTACATCTAACCTTACTTCCTAAACCACTATCAAAACCAATCGTAAGCTATTCCTTGGGTGTGGTAAACTGTCTCAAACGTTTTGATGACCCTGCAATGAGTCAGCAGAATTGACGAAGGGTATAAATAGGAAGCGCGTCTGCGCATCGTTGTTAGTCTGCTGGTAGACGCAGAGGAGAGAAGACCTCATTCAGAGAGCAGAGATACAGCGATATTAGTAGGTACGGTTTATGTTTCATTTGCGGGACCCCAAAATACTGCGGGTGGACCATTTGAGACATTAAATCATTTTATATAGTCCGGAAGCATAGACTCAGAAATAAAAGAGTTTTGAAACGGGTGGGTTCTGACCAAGTGCCGAAACTTGTACAAGGATAGCTTGAGGAAAATTATATTTCAAATCAGTGAAAAATAATCATCGTGTTTGATGCATTTTGATTAAGAGTGTTTGAGAGTTGATTTTATTCCAATCATTTAGAAACGTAGGAAACGTTTAAGAAAAATTATTTATCAGTTGTTTGAACCCACGTTACACGTTACACTAATACATCCAGTGACCATTCATGCAAGCAAAAATATATATAAAGCTTAAAAGTCTGGAAATACATTTCAAACAAAATTAAGATATTAGAACTCAACCAAAAGTATGGTAGTATGTTTGGAACATAATTGTGACACTGATATTGAGAAGGAAACTATTTCACGGCGTCTATCTTCACCCATCCACACTTAAAACTTTGTTCGTTACTGATTATGCAATCCATTTGAATCTCATTATATATATTTTGGAAAGTTAATAAGCAAACACAAACTCTAAATTTTTTATGACATTTTAATTGATTCAAAATTTGTCTTAAGTTCTAATTTGGAAAACCTAGTCTCATATGTTCTAGTCAATATATGTTCTTTGTAATGTTAGATTTACTTAGTTTTGTGTACCATACAAGCTCTTTAAAGAAATGGGGATGTTGATGAATTGTGTATTTGAATAATATCATGTACGTGTTACCATGCTTTCATTTTATGCGCGCATGCGCAGTTCTAGATAAATCTTCTTGAGAAGTTAACGCCGTGTACCATTGTCCATGCTCTGCGACTAATTATATATATTCAAAACGCGTTTCTCAAATCTTTCCGTCCAATGTAACGCGTTCAGGTGAATGAATTACCTGAATACGGTGAAGCATGAATAGTGCCCTCGACCTAATATAGGAGGTGTGTAGCAATGAGCGTAACAATGAAAACCGAAAACTAACATGGCGGTAGTCGGAGATAAATAATGCGTACTTATGAATTCATGTTAGTTTCAATAACTTTCAATGTTTACGGCATATGTTTATAAGATCCATGAATTTTCTTGTCTGCATGCACAGTTACATGTACATGTACTAATGAGTTAAATAGTGTCCCCATTCAGTGAGTTTTTGGGAATGATGTTTTGTTTTTGTTCTGAAAATTGTTAGTTTGACACCTTGTGAAATTAAAAAGCACAAATATTCATGTCTTAACAGGTTATTTTTCTTACCAGGATCTCCATGTTATATATGCCCCTTTTTCATAACACACAGCTAATTTTAGTTGTTTAGTTCTAAATATATGTACATTGTTCAAATACAAATAGTGTGACCACCAATGCAACTTTATAAATAAGTAATAAAAATATACTGAATCAGTTGAGGTAACTACAACAATATGACAAATATGTTCAAGTCCCAAGCTCACACTACAGGTGTATCAGCATATGCTGCGATTTTAACCACTTGTATCTAAGACAAAAGACAATAACTGAAGAAATGAACACAAGGAAGAGCATATAGATGGACACCAGACGCCGGTTCAGAGCATCCAGTGTTTCTGAATATATAGAAAAAAAAAATGCTTAATTTCGTTGTTGAACATTTTTATTACAGACTAAATGTTTGCTCAAAAAACCAATAACAGTTTACGAAATATTCTATGGGACCATGAAAATACACCATTTGCACTAGATTGATGATTTAATTATACATCATGTATAAACAAGTTCGCAGCTTAATTTTAAATGGCATTCACAGCGGTTCTTTAAATGAAACCCAATTTTGTATTTCCTTCGTTTAATTTTGAACCCCTCCCTTGAATGGTCATGAAAGTCTAAAATTTACATTGTATAAAGATGATTGCACGCATCAAGAAGATTTTAAAAAAGATGTTTCTATTTGTGTTTTTTTTTCCTTTCCCTCCAATAGCTCTAGTACTGGTCCTAGGTTGACGGTTTAAATGATTCAATATCTGCACGATATCAAAAAGTTTACATTGCAATATCACAAATTGTAGAATTGTAATATCGACATATGTTTAAAAGTTATATTTTTTTAAATTCTAAATATTTCTGTGTTGAACTTTGTACCCCTTTTTAGTCCTCATATAGACCAATCCATATTTTGCAAAGTGTAAATTTAGTTGTTTCCCTTCGTGGGGTCAAATAAAATGTCCACAGGAAAAAAACCTCTAAAATTCCCGTAGTGATACCGAATGTTTGGGCGTCTTGTGATGAAATTTCTTGAATTCAATTCAATTCAATTCAATCATTCAATGAATGGATTCTTTTATCCAAGGGCAATCTAAATACAAGATGGAAACGAATATTTAAAGTTCAATGGCAAATTTACAAACCCATACCTATAAAGACTATTTTGAAAAAAAAAGTATTTATTTTCCAAAAATGGCGACCAAGGGGTATAACTTTTGTAAAGCGTGGATTCAACTGGATTTAATTTAATTTAATTTTTAAAATTTCTTGTAGTATCGCGGTTTTATTCCGGATAAATGGATTGACAATTTAAAATCTACACTAAATAAGAATGCTTGCATACTAACAGACCGAATGGTAGTTTTGTTTATTTTTGCAAGAATATTTGGAAAGATTTTTAGACGGATCGTGCCCCTTCTTGGACCCTATAATTATATACTGACCCGAAGGTCACAATTTAACAAATAGGCAATCTACAAATTATGATAATGGCTGCATAGTTATATCATATATTTAAACAATAACAGGCTTTCTTTGATAATTCATGCGGTATATAAAGGTAGCGAGCGACATTGCAGAAAAAAATATACAACATTCGTGAAGCTTCAGTCACAACTGGTCGTACGTGTTTCTACGGGTGGTTTAGGGGCGGATTTATTTAAAATTTTGCGAGAGACGCAAGCGCATCTTACGATCTTGGGAGGACGTAAGCTTCTCGCAAGCACGGCCGGTGGCTGTTGGACATGCACAACAATCACCACGGTTTCCTTGCAAGATATGAAAACGTACGCTGCTTTTGCGCTTCACTCAAGGAACCCGTAAGATAACCTTACGATTTGACTTGCACAAATGACGCAAGGAGATTTCAAGTGTCCCTTGCGTTACGCGTACGTTAACTGCAAGTCGCTTGTGCCCACCATCAGCATATAATTTGAACGCACAGTAAACGTACGTCATACTTAAGACATGCCTACACCAATTGCTCGTGGTGAGTGCGAATCGCCAATAAACAAGTTTTTTTTTTTTTTTATAAAAAAAATGAATGTGAAAAAAAATCACCATAAGAGAATCGACAGTTTTACCATTCATCAAAATTAAAGATTCTAGTAACCCCCTTCTAAAAAATCCAAAATCAAAGAAACGAATACGTTCTTTTTGACAAAAAGATGAAAGGTAAAGAAGAAAAACAAGAAAAGAAGAGACTAGATTTTGAAGTAGAATGTTGGAAAAGGGAAAAGATTTCCTGATCACTTTGACTTGCAAACGTGCTTGGATAGAATCTTCTTTATGGGTGATTCACACTTACCACGAGCAATTGATGTAGGCATAAACAAGACATATATAAAAAGTGATTATGAAAAAAAAATATCCCTAAGGTTAAGAGAATCGACGGTTTTACCATTCATTGAAATCAAATCAAAGCTTCGAGTAATTCCGTCTGTTGCACGATAATCGTAAGACACAAGTACGGTTCCTATGGGCATCCCACGTTGTGAGTGGCAACCCGACTCCGAACAAACTTGTACGTGACACCTACGACTGGCAAGTCAAACGTCCGTTTGTCTTACGTTGCACTCTCGTTTTTTAACGCTACGATCAGCCACGGGAGCCACGACTGGCAAAACCCGTAGCACATGTACGATCACCACGTACGGCCAGTTGTGACTAAGGCTTTAGTGGGTTATGTGTTTTTCTGCAATGATCGCTACCTTCATAGTCCGCATGAATTACCAATGAAAATATTCATTGTTTATATTTACATCTTTCTTTTAACAAATTATTGAATTTATTATAAAAAGTAGATAAAAGTATTAAAACTATTGTTAATATATATTAGTACGTTAAATAAAAGAAATACTTGTAGCCAAGTCGTCTAATATGGAAATATGAGTCTGGCTATAAAGCTATAAACCACAATCGGTTTTTAAGGAAATGAGGAGAAAATACTCGGTATATGTAAATATAAAGAAATATGGAATTAAACAATATCGTTACAGTAACAGTATATTATATTCCATTTACATTTAATAAACGTTTTGAATCATCGTGCGTTTCAATCATGATTATAAGCCGAAAACTTTCCATTCTGTCAGATATTGCACGCGTTAGCGCCGAAGACAGTTCAATATCTGACAGAATAAGCAGCTTGAGGCTTATAGCTTATTTAAAACATTATCGTGATGTCTTTTCATTGCTTATGAAAAGTTTTTACGATCGTTCTGCTTAACTTCATTTGCCTGGCATTATCAAATAAGTCAACAATAAGCATTGGGCTAAAATATATCATTTTGCGTTTGGGTATGTAAATAAACTAAATATTGAATAAAGGAAAACTTGTCAAGTTTGGATAAACAAAACGTTTTTTGGCAGTGGTCCTATAAGGTCCCATTGCGTCATGAAAAAAAAAAACATGCGCGTGGGTGAGCATAGTTCGAAATCCCCGCACATTGGTCATTTTTGTACTAATAACAGTAGAGGAAGGTGTGATTCTGTAGGATAAAATATTTTTTAATACATGGAATAATGAATGTTCGATTAGACAAGGAAATCTTTTCCGACCCAATTTAAAACAAATAGACGACATTAACCGAGCACTTCCGACTGAGTGAATTTATGTTTTTGAAATTCGTGCAAGGAGTCAATTTGATTTTGCAAGACATTTCTCTTCGTGTGTGTGGATCTGTTAATTTCAATTCTCATTGATATTCTATGCAGTTTGTACGCGAAAGCTGATAAATTCCCATAAAATTGTAAAATAGGAGAAATAAGAAGTTGTGTTTTTTTCTCTTCTTGTGTGTTTCTTGAGTCTGTGTTAACCCCAATTATCTCTGCAGTCCAGTACGTCACCTGTAGCCGTCTAATAAGTGGAAAGTTATTGAAAAGCTGCAGGTAACTTATTGGAGGTACTTTGCAAGACAATAAAAAATTTTCTGGCATCGGTATTATGAAGCATTTTTAGATTTAAGTCTTTATTTCCATCATTTATATAATTATAATATACTACTAAGCTGTGCATAAAATTTGTAACTATCAACGTAATATAGAGACCCCTTTTAATAGCATATCATTTTTTTCGTTGTATTTAATCACAAGATGCATTTCTCGCCTCCAAAATTAAAGTTCTATTGGGAGCTTTAAAAAGTATGGTTGAAAATAGTTAATGAAATATTAAAATTAAGTATATAAAAGTTATTACCTCAGTGTTGTCGTTATGTAGAAATGACGTCATGAAGATCGTTTAATTTGATAAATTAATGGAAGATCGTTTTATTTGATAAATTAATGTTTTGGAGCAAAATATGAGAGTTTTCCAATGGTTTTTCGACTAGGAAACATCGAGCGCATGCTTGCTCGTGTGCCATAATAAACTATGATGTGTATTATTATATGAAAAAAAATAAGTCAAAATCATACTTGAGCAGACCTGCACTCTATACGTCCAAAAGCAAAATATGAAGAAAAACTGACAATATTTTCATTTGTTTGCAAAATTGCGGGAATTAGCCCGTTTAGGTGACGTCATTGATGACTAATAACAAGATTAATGTGACAGACATCCTCTGAAAAATGTTTTATGCAGATTTGATTTCGATAAGATACTATTTAAAAATTGGTTAAAATAAGTGGGGCAGATATCTGACCATATCAACTATGGTCCTTTTGACTTACTTAATGACTGCTTCATGATTCTGGGGACATGACTCGGTTTAACAAAAGATGACGTCACAGACATGTTTTAATTAAGATTAGCGATAAATTTACTTATTAAATGTATGCACTAGTACCGGTGACTGGGAAAGAAACAAATTTCTAGCTCTTTTATCCTCATCTAGTCATAATAAATTCGAGTGCAGTTACATGCATTCATAAAATATTTATTTCAAATGTACAAAGCATTTAAAAGCTAAAGTAGCAAAGCAATTCGAAACTTAAATGGCTTTATTACATTTTGACAAATGCATCTAACTATATTTCACATCTTCTACAAATACGGTTAACACTTATCTGATATTGACTAAGATCAGGCTTCAACAATCTAACATTTTAGAGGGCTCGATGGTCGTGGCCATTTTTAGACTGTATGTATTTATATAGAAGAAGACCTCTTTATGAGATATAGGAAAATACCCAAATTTAAGATATAAAATATAAATGGATTATTTCTTAAGTAAATAATAGTTAATAGCTAGACAAATCGTATCTTAAATTTTTTAGGCAGATCTAATTGCTAATTTGTTGACCATCCAGCCTCCTTAAACATAAAACTATCATAAATGTGTATTAAAGAAATACACGTATTTTAAAAGACAACTATTTTTTTACAACTGAAATAATGTACATGTATTATCCAAAAAATGTTCATTTCAAACATCTTTTTATATAACATCTGAAAAGAAAGTCATGTCTATATACACATCTTCAATTAAAACAGCATTATTCTTTTTTAAAAACTTGTAAAATTATATAATAGAATGCATACGTCATATTTAATCTGGAAACTGAAACAAGAACCAATATCACATTCATCACTCGAATAAAGAAAAAGCGTACTACTTAGCAGAACATCGAATCACACCTTTTTTAACTGGATTGTATTGTAAATTACAAGCTCGCAAAGTTAAGTTAGTTGTACTTGAAATTTCTTGAAATACGGCTTTCTCGTCCTGTGTTATTAGGTTGACCATAATATTTGGGTCAGAATCATATGAAAATACCACAAATGTAGATATCAATGCACATTTACATGTATCTTTGAAGGTTTGGTTTACAACATTACATAACGTGAAGATCAAGTAAATGAAAGGTGCCTACAGGTCTACGAAATTCAAGATTTAAATTCTTTTAATGATGCTTCATAACAATAGCTTTGTTTAATAGGGTGTATCGGGGCTTAAATTTGTGGTAAGCACAAGTAAAAATCATGGTTTAAACTGTCATTTTCAATGAAATATGAAGGGAAAAGGTAACACTTTTCGGAGTTTTGTCCATTTTTGACAAATGAAATATATCTACAATGCCTACAGTCTCTCCAAAAACGGCATTAAACAAGCTCTTGACCTCCTATTTAACTTTATGTCAAATTGAATATAGGTATCGGGGCTACTTTTCCCATAATTTAAAATAGAATGTAAATAAATTGTTTCATTTTCTTCATAATTCCTTTAGAGTTGTAAAGTACGGGAAAAAAGATTAATAAAATCAATTATGACGTCATAATGGTTCTAGCACCAAAAAGACACTCTAGAATCATTTACTAGATCTTGACCATAAGAAAAAGGCGATATGATGCTTTAAGATATATAATGTTCCTTTGTACAAAAAGACATTTACACGTACTCAACCATTGAAGTATTAGTATACATAGCTATAAGGAATGAAAAAAACACATTTTTTTTTTCAAAACAATTGACATATGAGACATAATTTTTTTTCACGTGCATTTTATTTATTTATTGTTGTCCATTGTTTTAAAATACAAACGTGTCATATGATTGTTGCTGCACAGAAAGTGTAAAAAACTAAAACACTAAAATGAATATTCTCTGAAAAAACTGTTAAAGGGTTTTTTCTTTTTTTTCTTGCTTGATATTTCAATAGCTCTGGTTCTACCCCACAGGTCAAATGAGAGCCACACTGGGTTATTGACTGATACGTACTTAAGATTTCGTGCAGGCTGTTCAATATCGTTAATAGAGAATGATAGCGTATTATTTCTGTTCAAAGTAAAGCAAAGAACATCGTTGAAATCGGGCAAAATGTCAAATCCTACATCAATTTGTTTTTTGCGCACGTTAGCTAAAGATTTTGTTGGCGGCATTGAGATATTGTCAGGATCCTTATTTGTCAAACCGAAATCCATGGAACTTGACCAATATGCATGAGTTTCTGCTATGCGTAAGTATATCTTTTCTCCAACATTAATTGGTCGATTTGTAAAGCAAACTCCATTGGTATCCATCCCATTTATTTTTCGTGCAATTGTGTTATTATGGAGAAGACTTATATTTGAATCACGAACACGGTGAATTCCAATCTCTTCAGAGGCCTCAACATTTTCAGTATCGTCGCATTCTTTAATTTGAAAAGAAAAACATTAACTGTAAATATTAATCTTACAGCGATCGGTAACATACGATTTTTCACATAACAATATCCCTTCTTGCTTCTATTTTCATAATGATGTATGATTTCTTGTGTGATTAACCTTCTGTAAACTCGAGCTGACATTTGTTGCCGTCTGATGGGTTGGCGTAATATATAGATTATTATATGGCATTTTTATATCGCATCCTATATTAGTACGAGGTCGCTGTATATCAGCCCGAGAACCGTCAGGCTCGAGGGCTGATATACAGCGACCTCGGGCTAATATAGGATGCGATATAAAAATGCCATGTCATGATTTTTATATCATATACTTATAGAAAAAATCAAAGAAACAATAATAAACCACATGTGATGAATGATTATTGTCAAAAAATCGCCCCGTGTCCATATATTTTATCTCTTATTAACTTTCCTGAAAATTTTGCACCAGCTGTTTGTATACACGGTTGACGTCGACGTAACTATTTAACGTCAAACTCGGAGATCGGAGTTGAACGACGCATACCGACCTCTACGTCATAATAGCTGATGATCAACGGAAAGGGGTGTGATATTACATCCAAAGGTTGCCGGAGAGGGATGTGATAAAAATCTTATATCACACCCCTAGGGTTTATATCACACGAGTAGGCGAATTTTCTGTTTATAACCCACAGGGCGGAAAAGGGTAAATTTTCTATAAGTATACGATATACAGCTGTATTAAAAAAATTGTATGCTACTGGCCTATGTGACTAGTCATATGTTAAGATATATAATTCTATTTCATGCAAGCCGTCTAACATAAAAAGTATTAAGTTATATGATCAGCCTAATTTCACGAAAATAACAACTTACCCCCTTCTTTTACAACAAGAGATACACTATTGTGTACAACTTTGCTGAAGGCATCTACAAAAAGTCGATATGTTCCTTCGTCATCTTTTCGAACAAAATGTATATAAAGGGTTGGTGAAGGAAACTTTGTAGTGCTCCCTGTGTATTTTCCATCATTGATATCAATTATATGAATGTATCCTCGTTTATCTGTTCTTTGCCAAAATATTTTGCTTAATGCAGAAATCTTTGGATCAATAAATGCAAAAATCGTTGCCATCTCTCCAATAAACACTTCTTTACGTCCAGTAAAATAAATTGCTTTTTCATCTGATAAAACAATAAAATGAATTCAATCATTTACAAATTGCTAAGATAGACTAAGATTTAAAACACATTCTATTGGGAAAAGGTAAACATGTAGTAGAAAGCATCCAAGTTGGTCTGAATTTTAAATAAATTTACAGTATTTCAAACCCCTTTAGAATGATCTCATATTATACATGCATTCATAAACATCAATGCATATTTGACTTTTGAAATGCTTTATCTCTGAATTTTAGATATCCAGACTATTTTATAAGATATATAGTCGTGCAGCAAAAAAAAAAATCATTTTTTTCCGTTTGGTTATTTTACTTAAAGAGGTATTGCTTTGAATATTTTGTTGCACATTAGTTTTTCAAATAGCATCAACTAATACAACATAATTATAATATGTAATATATTGTTTTGTTATATTCAGTAGTATATTCTCTCTGTATAATTCTATATAGACGAATAGTCAATAATTGTAATATTAGCTCGTCCGAAAAATATTGACCGGTCAATGTTTTTTTAATATTGACCGGCTAGGAATAATATCTAGAGAATATTCCCTCTATTTCAATTAATCGCTTCAGATTTGTTGATTCGTAAACGATGGCGTAAATAACTCTTCGCGACTCCAAAACAAGGTGACGTCATAAAAGGCATCCGTCAAGGCAAGTAAACAACGGATGCGCAATGCGACGGTTTTCAATCATAACGGATATAAGGGTTTGCGAATTATTGCAAATTAAAATCAGGAAGAATATCTGTACTAGCTTACTTCCAACGTGCGGCGGAATATCACCAGCGACCGATTGATGCCGACGATATATTGGAAATGAACTTTAGGCAAAATTGAATTCGTGAAATCTGTTAAGCTGAGAAAATTACGGCGATCTGTTTTCAACTTCTTTCTTAAATTTTGGTTTGTTTCTTCATATTTCAAAACAAATATTGACTGTGTTTTCGGGCAGCATTGATTATATTAGCCCCTTGCGACAAATGTATTGCCCTCCGCTTCGCGTCGGGCAATATTTCGTCCCTCGGGGGCTAATATAATCAATGTTGCCCTCAACCCCAGTCAATATTCAGTAGTATATTCTTGCTGTATAACTCTTTATAGAAAAATAGCAAATAATTGAAATATTAGCTTGTCCGAAAAATATTGACCGGTCAATATTTTTTAATATTGACCGGCTAGGAATAATATCTAGAGAATATTCCCTCTATTTCAATTAATAATCTGATTTGTTAATTCGTAGACGGTGACGTAAATAAATCTTCGCGACTCCCAAACAAGGTGACGTCATAATAAGCAATCAGTCAAGGCAAGTAAACAACTGACGCGCAATGCAACGGTTTGCTATCATAACGGGTATAAGGATTTGCAAAATATTGTGAAGTAAAATCAGGTATAACTTCTCTAGCTTTGTTCATACGGACGGTGGAATATAACCAGTGACCTTTTGATGCCGACAATATTTTGGAAATGACCTTTGCGCAAAATTGAATTCGTGAATTCATATATATATATATATATATATATATATATATATATATATATATATAACACTGTTTTCGGGCAACATTGATTATATTCGCCTCCGAGGGACAAAATATTGCCCGACGCAAAGCTTACAGAAAATTGTTATGGAATCTGAGGGCTGAACACATTGTCAAGCATTTCAAAATAAATTTCTGGTATGTGATTAAAACCATTATTATTCAAGAAAGAAAATTGCTTAACATAAAAGGTAATAAACATGAATAGTTTTTTTTACGATATATACGGAAGTCTTCCTTTTGATGAGGTCTCAAAATGGGAACGACTGTCAAGTTCTATTTTTGTTGTCCAAAGTTGATTTATTGTCAAACATGTTTATGAACAAGACAAAAAAGACAACGACTGAGTTACTTTATATAATCAGTTTTGAGAACTTATTAATTTTTTATGAAATCAATTATAATGATTATAAAACAGGATTTTAAAAGATACATGCAAACTAATACCGTATTTTCATCATGTGGGAGAAACCATGCATTCACATGATTTTATTGGAAATGTATTTTCTTTTAATTTTTTAATCTAGTTCCGCAAACAGTTTAACTAACAAAAGAAAACAATTGAAAATGGCGAGTTCGATTATTTTGAAGTTTCATCATTAAATATTTGTATCGGTATAATACAACAGTTGAGGGAGTCAGCAAGATTCCAGTTCTCGTTGAACCAGCCTAAATCTCTCGCCTTCGTCTCGAGAAAAAGGCTTGCTCTTCGGGAACTAAAATATTGATGACTCCCTAAATGGTAAACTTTATTCGAATACTGACATACCATTTTCGATGGTCATATCTTCTGCGTCTGAAAAAGAACACCAATTATTGAAAAAAAAATAAACGGGACAAGTAAAGTGTACACATCAAAATCATTTTTGGTATAACGTAACGCATTATGATGTTTAAAAGTTTTTATACATGTAAATCCCAAAATGAAACTTGGGATTTATTTCGTGTTTTACATAAACAACTACGAATGAGAAATGCCCCATAAGGTAAATTTTTTATATTTTTAGCTTTGTTTACATTAATACCTGTCGTGGAGATCCACAGTGATTAACAGGTATGTCCAACCGAAACGATTGACTATCAAAATGTCATTAAATAAAACCGTTTACTAGACAGTATAACATTGATACCATGTTATTGATAGCCTAAAATATGGTCAACTTTTCGAATCGAATGTTGTTGCCAAATACAACATTAGCTAGGGAAAAAAGGGATCGAAGACATGCCTGTAGCAAACGTATATTTTCTCTTATAAATAAATGAACCCTGTTTGTTTTGGCATTACTAAAATATTATGGAAGTAGACAGGTTCCCAATGCGAAATCAAAGTTAATTCCTAGAAAAAAATAAACTACCGTTACTACTGACTTATTTTTTTTCAAAGTCAACAGTTTTTGTGACCCCATGTGTCCAGTACAAAGGGAAGAGGCTGCATCCAAGCTATGAAACGCGTATTGAAAATCGTCACGACATTTTCCTTAGGGCAATGACAGTAGCAAGTGGCAATTAGTAAAAACCCCACGATGTTCTAGACATTTTGATGGGGGTTTTTTACCAATTATTTTTTACTAAATAGCAAATACTGCTAAAGTTTGATTTTGTAGTGGTTCGGAAAATCCTAATCATTAGTTTAGTAAGATATCTGCATATATTACTATGACCATTCAATTTATTATACTTTTCAAATAAAATTCATTGTCAGGCAAATTATATCTTTTTTTACCTTCACTGCCTCTTAAAATATTCTCCTGTTTTGCTGCCAGTTTTCTAAAATCGTTTAATTTCTCCATCATTTGGTCCAATTCACTGCCTTTGCAAAATACTTTGTTTAAAATATCACTGAGTTGTTTAATAAACTGCTCATCGTCTGCTGTTAATCTTCGAATAGCCTTCAATTTAAAGGTAGATAATTTTTCATTAAAATTAGAGTTTTTCGGAACATGATGATATATTAAGATCAAGATTCTGTGGTTTTTCAAGTCAATACTTCTTCTAAACAAGTACACATTCCCAAA
The DNA here is from genome assembly GCA_016163765.1 of Magallana hongkongensis. NCBI lineage: Eukaryota > Metazoa > Mollusca > Bivalvia > Ostreida > Ostreidae > Magallana > Magallana hongkongensis. The sequence continues at coordinate 49,660,186 of WFKH01003881.1, forward strand.
TTATATTCATTAGCTAAAGTTAATCTAATAAATGAATGCAAATATTAAAGATCAAGTTAGAATTATTGTAATACATGTGTTTGAGGAAAATATAACATTCAACATCATAAGTAAATATAAGATTGCATCAAAGTAATTGTAGCAAAATAAATAGATAACAAAACTGACTTCAAGTTTTATTCTGATTGAAATATTCATGCAGTTCACTACCGTATTTACTTTTGACAAACGCTACTGATGAATGTGCAGTGAGTTGTCACTAAATAACACTTTTCATAATATTTAAAGACTTTGTATTTTGCGCAATTTTGTAGAAATTAATTGCTGTTCATGATTAAACATGTTCATGTAAGAATTCAGTTATATCTGAGTTGAATTGATAACATTTCTTAAAATATAAAGTTATTTTTTAAACAGTATCACTGTTATGTATTTGTACATCACATATTCATTTCACACAATGCTACACTAGGTAAACAATATCCTCAAACATCCTTAAAACTTGATACTAGCCTTGCACTTATTTTATCGGTAAATATTTATATTCCACATATTTTTGCATGTAAAGTGTGTGGAAAGATAGTGAGATGTAGCACCATAAAACACAGAGAATGTTCTCGAAGGTTAAAATGACGAGTTTCATTATGACGTCACAAATGTTGAACGCTGTACATTGCAACTTCATTAGCAAAAATCAAAGTTCACGTTTGTGGCTTTTACAGTGGCTCTTCCATTAATTTGATACCCTTAGGATAAAACAGAAATTTTGAGGCATTAATCACTTTTGCAGACAAGGCAAGAAGTTAACAAAATGTAAATATAAGCAATAAATCATTATTTTTTGAAACATATAATCTCATATACTCTCATAACTGCAGCAATGTGTGCAAACAAATTTTCATAACGCCCTAACGCGCGTTACTCAGTTTGTCCGACACACCGCTGCAGTTATGAGACAATATCTTTCTAAAAATAATGATTCATTGCTTAAATAACAGCGATGTTGCGACATAAAAAAATTAAATTAATCATCATCGAATTGAACTTTTATTATTTGAAACTCCGTTTCAAATAATGAAAAAACAGTCAAAGTATGTCGTCTACAATGCATATATAATTAGAGGCCAAATTAGAGATTTATACAATTTCAGATTGAATATTTAATTGTCATCGTAGAAGCTGTTGTAATGCCTATTCGATTATCGGTATATTATTTAATTCTTCTTTATAAGTACAAACTGACTTCTAAAAGGCTGGTATTTTATTTTACTTTCATTTTTGTGGACAGGTGACGATTTTAGATGAAAAGTCCAACCCTTTAACAATGTAAAATAAAATACCAGCCTTTTAGAAGTCAGTTTG
>WFKH01003881.1:49670906-49681754 GCA_016163765.1 Magallana hongkongensis
TATATATATATATATTAATAAGATAATGGAAAACATTTGTTTATATTGCCGTTTAGACAGCTAATTTCCTTAACGTTCAAAAAGTTTAAAACTATGTTGCAATCTGTACGGTTGCAAAACGAGACCTAGTCTTTTTTTAAATTTTCACTTCCGGTTTTGTTGAATTTTACCCTTATATTATAGATTGTTTTAGATTGCCGATGGAAAAGAAAGAAGTACTGTATTCAGGGTTATTTTCGCCCCATGTTATTTTCGCCCCTCTACACTTGCAAACGGTTTCGCCCCGCCTTAAATTCGCCCAGACTCGCTTGTGTACTAAAGAAATAGCTTTGAACATTGAAATTCGCACAGTCTTAAATTCGCCCGCTGACAACGAGGGCGAAAGGGGCGAAAATAAAACGGGGGCGAATATTTCCCTGCATACAGTAATTGCGACAATTGGCCATCAAACAAGAAGCTCATGTTGCAAAATGCAAATTTATTGTTTTGAGGTTCCGTCAAGGCAATTGATTTCGATTGATATTGTTTTATTTTATGTATGCTTTCGTTAAAGACATATCGTTTATAAACTTTTGAAAAGGATGACTGCACTTAAGGACATACGATATTTGCGAGAAAATAAACTTTTATAAGAAGAATTTTTCTTTAAATTGCAGAAATGGTCAACATATAAACTGCAACTTTACGTAATTGCGTTAAATAAAAGTATGTTGTTACCAAGTACAAATTTGTTTTCATAGGCGGGGGTCATCACGATTTCTTGAATCTCCATTAGATAATGAGGACGCCCACTTTTATACTTACTTCATACATAGTCAGCGCATGTTTGTCTATTGTTCTCCGTTTAACAGTAGTTGTATATTTGCATTATCAAAGTTATGTCAAAGGGAGATTAATAGACAAACATGCGCTCATGGTTTAATTGAGAAAAAACTGCATCTTTTTACTTTCGCTTTCCCTGTTGTAACCAAGGGTTGGTGCATGTTGAATATTATAATTCACCACGTGATTTCTCACCTCAGGTAAATTTGTGAACACAAAATTCTATCACGTGACGTGTGAGGTAGCATGTTATGTGCTAACTAGGACAATGTTTTCGAACACGTTAAGTTGTCAAGCATTGATTTAAAGTCTTCTGTTCTTACACGGGCGTGGTCTAATTGTTGAAACCATAGTAAATAGTATAATCGTACCATATAGAATAGATAGGGTTATGGTGAAAGAGTGATCACATAAATTTTTATACATGGCATTGTTATTCATGCTAGTCTAATTTTAGTACCATTCTGATAATGTCAGCTCCACCTCTCGTGCATATTAATATCAATCTTATGTTTGATCAAGGGCAGATAAGCGAAAATTCTTCTTTTTTCGAAAGTTGTAAGGAGAAAAACATAGAATGAGCTTATTGTATCACAGTCTAAAATCTTAATAATTGTTGGAAATTGAATAGACTCTTTTAAAAATTTAACAAAAGTGATATTAGGCTAAGAAATAAACGCAACAGAAGCGACCGAAAAGGGCCCAAAACCCGGCGCTAAGTGCAGTCATCCTTTCACATAATTATTTTAGTGATCTTCAAATTATTTTATTCTTAAGGGTTAACAATATTTAATGAAGTGTTGCTAAGTCTATGTATCTATAGACAAAGGAGAAGTACGCAGTAGTGATAAGCGCCTGGCAAGGCATGCAAGGCTCTACATGTAGCCAACGTCTTGGATCTAATTATGAATCTTGATTCGATTGATAGACAAGTGTAGATACCCCAGGCAAAGAATTGGTGCCAATTTTCTCGGACTGTAATAGCCTTACCAATAGAGAAAGTTATAAATTAAGTATTGTCACACACACAAACAAGCGTAGAGGACAAAACACTTACTTCGTCTACTAGCATTCTCCTGATGTGTGATCTATATTTATACTAGTTAAAACTGTTTACTAATCAAGTTTTTGAAAAAAATACAAACACATTGTTTTTTGGTATTAGTATAGGAATTAAAAAAGAAATCATTCAAATGTGTTTTAATGTAGTGTTTACTTATAATTATTTGAAAATAAAACAGTATGGAATGGTTTACGTTAGCTGACTGTAATCAAATTAATACTTTATTTCTAATGTTAGCGCTAAATGTATAAATTCATTTAGTTTTCCTTAATAATCATACAGATACTTTTAGTTTGTGAAATATGTTTCCTAAACCGTAAAGATTGGAAAACATACAACCCGTTTAAGTAAATTTAAGCAGATCGTCTAATTGTTTACCTCTTTTAACTTTCAGATTGATTTTATTACTAAATACATCATCCATATTGTCTGTAGAAGCTGCTAAAAGAAAGTAAAACCCTCTATCTGAGTCGATACAATTCCTTATTATCAGCTGGGGTTGTTCTATTTCTGTTTTTGTTCCTGTGTACTTTGGCAATGTTGAGTCAATAGTATAGCTTTCATTCCCTGTTGTGTATTGCCACGACAAACTCAGAACAGCTGTACTATTCTCAAGATTAGCCTTGATGGTCACATCTTCACCAACGTAGTATTCATTATTCTCTTGGTCAGAATACACATGTATCTTTGAGATATCTATATAAAAATAAATCAAGGAAAAACTGTTACAAAACTAATAAGAAAGTTTACTGTTCATTTGCAAATAAATTAAGACATGATGTATTAAAAAACAAATTATTTGATGTAGTTTAACATTTTGACTATTTCACTTATATTCACTTAAATTGAAAAAAAAAATATGCATTTCAACTACATAATGTTCAGACTAGAATAGAATATTATACTCTGTCTTAAGATGTCCTCGATTCACATTTTGCTAAATTACTGGTTTCAAAGGATGTTTATTTTAAAGTATGTGCAATTTCACTGAGTTCTCCTTTGAAATGCCACTTCTTGCTTATAAGGTTTCAATGCACGGCTAAAAATGTGATATCTAAGGGGATTTTGAATTGAAACTGCCCCGGATGATAAATTTGAAAAATTGTGCGAGGTATTCCGTGTGGCTTCCCAAACGGAGGAAAGTTGTCAACATTCCAAATTATAAATCTCCGTAAGAAAACAGTTTTCGTTCATGTGACTCTTTTCGAGTAAAAAATGATAATGTGTGAATGAAATTATCTTCCCTTTCATCTATTTCAATTGCATTTCTTTCAAAGGTACAATTTATATGTAAATTTATTAAAAATCGTCAAAATGTGCTGCATAAATATCTTCGGACAGACTTAGTAACAAGCTATCTCCGTTTTTTCCCGCAGAGTTGACAAATGAAACATATATTGTCTCATGTTCTCAACATATGCTAGCATTATAGAGACAATACATCTCATTTTGCGCAAGTACATGTACCATGAAATGACAGTTTTCCCGTGGCTTAAATGAATTTTCTTGTAAAGTGATACGTACGAACTTTGCAATAATTACGCTTTGTAAAATCAATTATCGATTTCGAGTTATCAATATTAATAATTTTGACGCCTTCACAGAAAATATTGCTAGTCCAGCATTTTTCTTCTCTTTCTTCTTTTATTATAAGAACATTTTGACATCTAGTTCTGCCGAGCATTTTCATTTCATTATTTTAAATATCGCTCTGAGGTCGAAACAAGTGTAACAAGTTCTTAACATTGAGAGTGAAGATGCTTTATATGTCAAGTGCATGCTTCTGTGCATGAAATATTTTTACTGTCTGTCTGTTTCTATAAATTTATCTCCAATATTCCATTGACAACTGCTGTCATTCAAATGATGTAAATAAGATTACAAAGTTCGAGTCGATATGATGTTAATTTTTAATTCCGGAACAGCTTTAACACGCATTTAAATTACGCATTTTTGCGTATTATCGCAAAAAAGAGTTTCGAACTTTCATTACATGCACAATTTCTACTATCTTATTAAACTGTGCTTTAAAAAAGAAAATAAAAAACCAGGATGAGGAAAGTTAGCTATAGTGTCTCTTTAAAAAATTTTATCTTTATTTTTATTATTTATTTTTTTAATGCACAAAATCGCCATTACATGTAAGTATACAAAAATCATTAGATTATAACTTACAGATTTAAACAAAGAAGGAACTATTTCACAACATTCATGTCTACGAAATAGTAAAAATTGCAAAAAAAAGCATGACGAGCATACACATCACGATATAAGTATACCAATAACCCTAGTAGTCGAACAAATAACATGCATAAGATCAATTGCTATGGTCAGTAATATATTGGATATATATATATTTTTTTTACTTTATTACTCTATAGAGACGATTGTCAATAATTAAAATGTTAGCTCGTCCAAAATAATGTTGACAAGTCATCCTTTTTCAAATTATTTAGTTATGAATAATATCGAAATGATACTCCGGCCATTTAAAAAAAATCGTTTTATGACGTAGGCAAACCTTTGTGACTACAAATTACGTTAATTTAAAAGTTCATATAATTATGTTAACTGTCAAAGCAAAAACGGACTTCGTTGGCATGATATGACAAGATTTGGCGAATTGAATCTTTGGTAGAGGAGCAATCAGAAAAATTAACTATATCGTCAAAAAATATCACCAGAGACTGTTGGGGGGCAAGGATATTAAAAATTTGAATCAGAACAAAACTAATCTACTGGAATCTATGTTGATCTAAAAAAAATTAAGGTGAGTTGTTTTAAAGTATTTTAGTAAAAAAAAAAAGTATAGCAACCTTTTATAGTTCTTTGCTTTCGTAAATCAACTTTGAAATGTTGTACACAGCCTTTCCCTTAAAGTTTGTGCAGTACTTTTCATGAACAATTGAAGAAAAATAACGTCACATCGCACTTTGACATGTGCCCTCGTAAAAACAAATTCGATGACATGGTCATTTTTTTAGGATAATAATTCAAAATCGTCATATAAGTATTACATGTATATTTCAATTTGATAGAAAATCTATTGCAGAATTTTAAAAAAAAACTATTTTTTTTCTAACAAGAACGCTTTTCCCCATTAAGTTCAATTGAAAAAGAAAAGTAATACACACAGTTTTTGTAATGGTCCTTACTAAAAATCTGATTCAATTTTTATGGTATTTTTTGATTGATTTTGATATATCTTTAATAACTTTAACTCGTATAAAATTTTCATAAAAATCACTATTGTAGAAGTTAATTACGTCCGCCGTCCTTAAGTATATAGTATGATTGAATTAATGAAATACTTGCCAAACTAGAAAATTGGCAAGACGAGTAAACAACGGACGCGAAGTGCGGCGGTTTGCTAGCATGACAGGTACACAGTTTTGCTGATTAATTCTTTTTGAGAATTACAATCAGGAAAAACAATAAAAGCATCATTATTTTGCCTACAGGAATATCACCAGAGAGTTTTTGATGCCAAACATATTTAGGTAATTGACTTAGCGCAAAATTAACCTCGTGAGTTTTATGTTGATCTGAGAAAATCAAGGAGATTTGTTTTCAAAGTCCTAATCAAAGTAAGATGGGATACCATACTAGGCATTACACTAAACAAGACTTCTAATTGTTCACAAAAAAGTAGAATAATTCGAAAATTGCGAAACAGAATAATGTTAAATTTTAAACATTTCTTAACAGATATGTCTTTTCATCACTAGCACAGATAAAAACAACGATTGAAATCAATCACCCATGACGAAACATCAAACTATTCATTTGGTATTTTTCTGCACGTGCTTTTGTGATTGAAATTAGTCTTTGGCGATAGCTTAAAAAAATAATAAACATGTCCAAAATGATCATTGAAAAAACAGCTCGAGCAGTTGAAATATTGGTGTCTGCACTGTTTTTACAACAGATTGTACTCATTCTAAATTTGCTGTGTATTTTGTCCTCGACATTGATTTAAATAATAAGCAATCCGGAAGAAACGTTAATTTAAAATAATTTTTCTCTTCCTTAAATCAAACATCATTTCCATCGGCAGCTTAAAACAATCCAAAAGCTATGAGCGAAATTCAACAACACCGGAAGTTTTTGTGATATTTAGAAAAACCGAAGGTCTTGGGTACCAACCACAGGTTAACTTAAAGGTACATGTAAGTACATCGTTTTACACAAATTTGAAAATTACGTGCATATTTCATATAGTAAATACATTATACTTGGAAGCACTTAGAAATTTGGTTCAGTGTATACTTGAAATTGTGGGCAAAAACTATCTGACGCCAAATATTTTATCGAATCAATATGCAAACCATTATGACGTCACTTAATTGTATTTTGACTAAGAATGTATCGATGTAAATTATATGTCGTTCTCGCAATTTGTGTCAGTGTATTTACAGTTTTGTATTATTTTATCTTGCTGGTTACCGCAGGAGCATAAAAAAAAAACTAGGTAAATGTAATACTAACAGGGTATATTTGGTCGAATAACTGACGAAAGTTAAATTAATATGCAGCTGATCCTAATTTTCTCTTCCCACACGCCTTGTCTTTAGAGCCGATGAGCACGCTCGCTATTATTAGGTTTTCTTATGACAAGGTTTGCTGCTTGCATTTCTTCCTTCTTTTTTTGGAATTGTACCAAAGTTATATACCATTTTGTTCACAATACTAATTTTTTTTTTCTTTCTCAACAAATTTGAATGATTTTGCCTGACCTAACTACAAAAGGTCAACGTTTATGATTTCAAACTGTCATTTTGATAAAATGAAAATAATTTTGTGAAAATGTGTACATTTTATATGTGACTACCATTACCGTTATTTATGCTTTAAATGATAAAAAGATAATAATGTCAAAATTTATATCATGATTCGTTTCCAATAATTTCTACTTAACTATTTAATTACTGAATAAAATGCAACGAAAGCCAAAATTTTGGACTGCTATAATGTGAAAGAAACATCTTATTTGAAACCCCTTTAAGTCCACCGATTTACGGAAAATCTAAAAATTTAATCTCGGGTGTTTTTGAAACACTATTCAAACCATATGTTGCGGACTTCGGTTTTGTGGAAATTGATAAAATGCTTGTGCCCTGTTACTTTTTCACTGTAAACTACAAAACTCCGCGAAATGAAATATAAACTGAAATCATTAATAACAACTAGTCATAAAAATCTTGATGTCATATCTGACATAAAGGGTAGTCGGTGTTATGTTACTAACAAAATATGTGACTTTTTTTATCCTGGAACAACAAACTACGTCTTAAAGCAGGACTTTTTTCCGTCGTTTTATTTGAAACGTAGCACTTTTTTGTATCTTATTGTTTTTCTTTATATTTGATATATTTCTTATCAATTCAATTTTTTTTTCTTCATAAACGCCTTAATAGAATAAAGTAAGAAATTTAAGAGATAACAGAGAATTGATAGATCTCAATTTACATATTGTTGTTTTATGACGTCAATTCCTTAATTGTTTTATCAATTTTCATGTTTCAACAGTATTTTAATTTTGGTTTTTCAAAAAAAAAAAAAAAAAAAAAAAAAAAAAAGCAAGAACAAAAGGACTATAAAAAACTTTTAAAAGCAAACTAATCTAAAGTTTGTAAATTGATATCATTCAAACTGATAAGTTTAAGTATTGGAAACAATTGTACATTGACATATGTTAATTTTAAAATTTTGATACGTTTGACAAAAATCAGTATTAGATTGGGATCAGTTTAGATTTTAAAGAATTTGATATTTCTAAAATTTTTCTCTTTTTTAATAATTCCTCACTAAAACTTGATTGTGTAATATTATAATTTAGTTATTCATTTATATATAAAAATGTATCAACGAACAACTAGTTACATTAATTTTGGGTGTTTTTTTTTTAAAAGTTTACCCGGTTCTTCATGCATATTTCTTTATAATCAAGTAATTAAATTAGACCAAATCCAGGTTTTATAGGACTTGACCACGTAAGAAACCCGTATTCATTCTTATATACACTAAAAACCATACCTTATTTATGTTAACATATAGTGCATGTAGTTATTTTTTACTTTCTTTACTTGGATGTTGGTTCAATCAAAACTGCCTTGCACTATTGTTATTATCATAATAGACATCATAAGACAATCAATAGACATGCATGCATATGACGGATTGAAGAATGTCCCGATCCTTTGTTATTTTTTGTATTGATAACGACATTACGTGTATTTAACAAGAGGCCCATGGGCCACATCGCTCACCTGAACAACAGTTCCTTGTAACATTCAATTTGGTATCATATGCTATTTCTTTTTTAAACTTTGAAACCCTTTCTGGGGCCTCAGTATTCGTCCAGGGTTTATGGTTGGCTTTAACAATTTAGAATCTACACTATTTGAGAATGCTTGCATAGTAATCTCACAAACTGTAGGATTGTGATTCTCGAGAAGAAAATTTATAAACATTTTCCATGTATATTTCTATGTTAAACTTTGAAGCCCTTCTGGGGCCCCAGTATTAGATCGAGGGTCACGGCTTTTATAATTTAGAATCTACACTATTTGAGGATGCTTACGTAGTAATATGACAAATTAAAGCAGTGTAGTTCTCGAAAAGAAGATTTTTAAACATTTTCCATATATACTTCTACGTTAAAATTTGAATCCGTCTTGGGTCACCAGTATTAATCTTGGGGTCACTATTTTAAAAATATTAAATCTACATTATCCAAGGTTGCATGCATATTAATCTCACAAATTGTAGCATTGCAGTTCTCGAGAAGAAGATTTTTAAACATTTTCCCTATTTACTTCTATGTTAAACTTTGAACCCCTCTTGGGGCCCCAGTATTAGATTTTACCAATTTAGAATCTACAATAGCCACGGATGCTTGCATAGTAATCCCACAAACTGTTGCACTGTAGTTCTTAAGAAGATTTTCAAACATGTTCCCTATATATTTTTATGTTAACTTTAAACCCCTTCTGGGTCCCCAGTATTAGTCTGGGGGTCACGGCTTACACAAATAAGAATCTTGACAATTTGAGGATGCTTGCATAGTTATCCCACAAACTGTTGCATTGTAGTTCTTGAGAAGAAGATTTTAAACACTTTCCCTATATACTTGTATGTTAAACTTTGAACCCATTCTGAGGCCCCAGTGTTGGTCCGGGGGTCACGGCTTTTACAATTTAGAATGTTCACTATTTGAGGATCCTTGCATAATAATCTCACAAACTGTAACATTGTAGTTCTCGAGAAGAAGATTTTTAAACATGTTTCCTATATATTTCTATGTTAAACTTTGAACCCCTCTTGTTGCCCCAGTATTAGTCCGGGGGTCACGATTTTAACAATTTAGAATCTACAATAGCCAAGGATGTATGCATAGTAATATCTCAAACTGTTGCATTGTAGTTCTTGAGAAGAAGATTTTTAAACATTTTTTCTATGTATTTCTATGTTAAACTATGAACCCCGCCTGGGGCCCCAGTTTTGGTCCGGTGTCACGATTTTTGCAATTTATAATTTTCATTATATATACAAGCTTTTATGTAAATATTGGCATTTCTGGTGCAGTGGTTCTTGAGAAGAAGATTTTAAAACATTTTTCCTATGTATTTCTATGTTAAACTTTGAACCCCGCCTGGGGCCCCAGTTTTAATTTGGGGGTCACGATTTTTGCAATTTAGAATCTTCACTATATATACAAGCTTTTTTATAAATATTGTCATTTCTGGTGCAGTGGTTCTTGAGAAGAAGATTTTTCAAGACATGCACCCTTTTTTTACTGTTTCGCAATTATCTCCCTTTTAAAAAAAGATTAGCCCTTTATTTTAACATTTTATAATCCCCTTCCCATAAGGATGCCTTGTCCTAAGTTTTGTTAAATTTGGCCCAGTGGTTTTAGAGAAGAAGTCAACAATGTGAAAAGTTAACAGACGGACAGACAGACAGACGGACGGACGGACAGACGGACGACGACGACGGACAATGGGTGATCAGAAAAGCTCACTTGAACCTTCGGTTCAGGTGAGCTAAAAAACACAACTTTGGTAGCCTGGAATAATCTAGTATATTATAGTTTAACTTAATATACATTACCTATTTTAAACAAAAGTATGCATCTCATTAAAAACTTAATACACTATAATAATATCACAGAGCAGAAACCTTTGCAAACTCACCGTTTATTGGTAACAATATTATTCTTCGATGTTCTGAATATTTTGTTGTATGAACCATAACAACAGCTAGTCTATAAAAAACGTCGTCACCAACATCAAACTCGTGTATTTGAAGAACAGGATTTTGCAAAGACGCTGTTGTTCCTTTGTATTTTGATAAATGTATGTTGATATCAACATACTCCCCATCGTGATATTTCTGCCATTTAAGGTACTTTATGGACTTATTAAATTGCACGATTCCCTCTAACATTGCTTTCTGTCCTTGTCTTACAGTTTTTTGGCCTTTTATTCTTATACCTAAAGTAAAAGACAATTATATTATAACTTAAGTGAAAGGACGAACATCAAAAATTATTAATGATAGTCTTGAAAATTGGCACAGCTCCTAGCTCAAACAAATTTTAACGACCTCTATTTGATTGAAAAAGTTAGTATTATAATGACCGTTTTTTTTTACCTGAGTGTAAACTTACTGCAATGTCGTTTAGGTCAATTTGCCACCAGGATGCACAGAATTGACTTAAAATTGATAGATCTTTTTTTTTTTTCTTAAAAACGAACAGTAGTAACTGTTATATTCATTACTTTCTAGAGATAAATCATTTTGAAACTCTAGAGTATTTATTTGCTACATGTTCGCATATAATTTATCTCTTTCGGAATCAAGAAAGCAGGAGTCTAACGTTCTTTCTTAAATTCATAATACTTGTACTCTCTCTCTCTCTCTCTCTAGAGATCGGAAGCGCTCAGTAAAGAGAGAGAGAG
>WFKH01003881.1:49700037-49735670 GCA_016163765.1 Magallana hongkongensis
AAGCTACTTGTATGCGGCTTCAAAGCAAACAGCTTTTTATCTCACATCTGATGGGTGATAAAATTTTACCTGTTCAAGTAGTTGTGTAATTTAGTCAGGTTGAGGTAAGTATCATGGAAAAATCTGTTTCTCGCCTACTTCACTGGCTAATTTTCTCACTTTTTCTGATTTTGCGTACAGGGGGTGTGGATAACTAGACGAAAAGGAAGAAAATGTTGCACCTCTTTTTCACCTTTGTCTGCATTTATCTTCTCAGTTTCCTAACTTCAAGCTCTCCTTGTTATATCCTTCAGACTCCAATACTGTTACAGGACCCAACATCACCAGTTTCTCTCTAACAACATAACAATGACAATGTACTGCATAGAATCTATTTACTCAATCGAGAATATGACATGAAACAATCAGAGAATGGGGATTGTTGACGAATAAAGCCTGGCAAGTTTACTTCCGTAGATTATTGCCTGATTATAACACTATTTTTTGTTTTTCGTGCATGTTAAGTCAAATTCTGACTCACTGTGTGCCTGGTATCATGTTTTACCCCCTCTCTGTGTATCGGATCAAGGAATGGTGTGCTTGGCAATTGCATGTATTGATGCACGATCAAGTACTTTATGTGTTGCATTTTTATTGCTACATCAACAAGAGGAGAAAAAAGGGATGTTAGCTAATGATGATCATTATCCCCTCTAATGTTTACATTTGAAAAAGATCTCGAATGTACTTTATGGGAGGAAATACAGGGTCCTAGAATAGATGCTTCATTAAATTTATAATTAATGGGTGCCAAAATATCGACAGCACAAAATCAGCCAATTATTGATGCTTTAGTTCTTTGTCTGGCTCTGGTACATAACATCCAAAACACCAAGGGACTAGATATGACATACTTATAGATCATGTGGCAGACACCAGACAGATGATTTCTCAAGAGAATATATTCTTTTCTGTTTTATATGGCAGCTTTCTATTTAGTGTGTGGTAGAGTAACACAGAGCATTTTTTTTCTAAGCCAGTTTCAAATCCGCTTTTTCTTGTGTCTTGTTGAGTTTATAGCATAATTCCCATATCTGTTTATTGAAAATTATTGAGTCCTTGTACTATAACTGTAGATGCTAGTGCTGTTCTTTGTTGTATGATGTAGATGATAAGTGGCTATAAAATAAATACGAGTATTAAGCTTCAGAATTTCAATTAAAAAAAACCTTTAAGTTGGCATTATAGATTCCAGATGATTAGACTACTGAATATGTATTAGGAGATAAAATTAAATGAAATGCATAAAAAATGGAAGAGATAAGAAAATGTCCCTGCAACTTCTAGAGGTGGTCTGTAGCATGTGATTTATCAAGAGGATGACCAGCTGCCAGGAATCAGCTGTCAATGTGGATGGGTTATCAGTCCAGGCAGGGATAGCATCACACAATGTTGACAGCTCTAATACACAGCTCAAGTCTCAGCGAGCTCACAGAAATTAGTTCCCGTTTCATCTGTAAGCCCCTCTGTATGGGGAGAGGTTAAGGGGGTCTTCAGTGGAGGGTCCAAATGGTTATGATCAAATGTTGTGTACATGCATCTGCATCATGCATCCTAATGTTCACAACAAAAAATCATGACAATGTAAACTCATTAAAAGTAAACAATCTTATAGAGTACATGTACTTTTATTTAAATAGCAGTATGAATGTTTTCAAGGATTGGGGAATTTTCACAGCTTATGGTGTGGCGCAAGTTTTGATATGCTTTTGATGCATTTTTTTAATCATCATTGTCATGGTTAAAAAATAGTGTTTTGGTTTGATTTATTTGGATGCCTTTATAATTTTTGTATAATGTCATATTTCTAAAACAAATGGAACTTCCTGACTCAATTTATCTTGTTTTGAAATTCATAGACTTAAATAAAAAGAAGATATATTGAATTTTAAGTAGAGCATCTATTAAACTTTTTTCCATGAGAAAGTTAACTGGGTGTTTTATACATAATTAAGGATGCCAAAATTGCATTCTCTGGCCATAAAAAGATGTTGACATGATTGGTAGTGGTGTAAATAGAAAGAAGCAAATTACAAGTGATTTTTCCTACAGAACGTAGATTTTTCCCCTAATGATCAAGAGTACTCATTTGAAGCTTGACAGTTCAGACTAGCTGCCACTGACATTGAAATCGAAATGATGAAATCCATTTCCTTTCTCTGTCCTTTAATTGCAAAATTATTCTTCTCATCCTGTGAGATCAGGATCTTTATTAAAGCTGATTCCACAAATGAAGCATTCAATGAAAAAGGAAAAAATAGAGCTTTTCCATTAGGTGTACTTAAGTTGTATTTTTTTTGTTTCAGCTTCTGGTAAGCCTGGCATTGTACCAGAAGACTGTAGTGCTGAGAACAACAGTGTGACCATTGCATGACAGCCTCACATGGGGAAAGTGGTGGAGAGCTACAGTCAGGAGCTGGATAATGGATGTGGGGTAGATTTCAGGGTAAGACACAGAAAAATAGCTAATATCTGGAGTATAGCTATGGTCTGGAGTTGGATAGGAATTGTGGGGGGAGGGGGGGGGGGGGGGGGGGGGGAGAGGGGTAAGAGGTGGGGATATAACTATTTTCTGTAGTAGCTTTGATTTGGAGCTGGCTTATATATAATGGATGTGGGGGTGATTTCAGGGCAAGAATGGGGAAATATCTGCATTCTGGAGTAGCTATGGTCGTGTTGTATGGTGGATGGCTGGGGATATTTCTGGGTAAGACATAGGGAAGTAGCTTATGTCTGGAGTAGCTATGGGCTGTGTGGGAGAAAATTCAGGGTTAGAGAAGGGGGAAAAGCTATGGTCTAGTGCAGCTTTGGTCTAGAGTTGGATAATGAATGTAGGGAGATTTCAGGGTAAGAGAATGGGAAATAGCTGCAATCTGGAGTAGCTATGCTCGAGTTGTATGGTGGATGGCTGGGGATATTTCAGGGAAAGAGATGGGGAAATAGCTTATGTTTGGAGTAGCTATGGTCTGTGTGGGAGAGAATTCAGGGTAAGAGAAGGGGGAAAAGCTATGGTCTGGCGCAGCTTTGGTCTAGAGTTGGATAATGAATGTAGGGAGATTTCAGGGTAAGAGATGATGAAATAGCTTCAATCCTGCGTAGCTATGGCATGGAGTTGTATGGTCGATGGTTGGGGATATTTCAGGGTAAGAGATAGGCAATTAGCTAATGTCTGGAGTAGCTATGGTCCAGAGATGGATGATGGATGGATGGATGGGGGGGGGGGTTCAGGGTAAGAGATAGGGAAATAGTTATGGTTTCGAATCGATAAGATATGTGGTGAGACTTCAGGGTAAGAGACATGGAAATAGCTATTGATTGATGTGTAGGAGTTAGGGTATGGAACCATACTCCAGAATACTAACTGTCCAGGACATGGCTATAACACTACTATTTATCAAAAAAAAAAAACAAAACAAAAAAAAAACAAAAAAAAAACAAAAAACAACACACATTATAATTTGCACATAAAAAAGTCACCCTAAGTAGTTTGAAGCTGTTCACATTAGTTTCATCTGTCAAAGTGCTAATGAGTAGAATTAATTAGTTAAATTTGAATCATTATACTTGATTTAATGGTTTCAAATTGATGGTTTGGTAGTTTTTAAATGATTACCAATTCATTTGAAACCAGGTTTTAGAAAAGTGAAGACTTGAAAATTTGCAAATATTGAAATAAAAATGAGCCTAATATTTAGGTCAATTTATCAAAATTTAAACAAAGTCATTGATGTAGAGAGTAATGAAATTAGGTCCCTTGAGTCACGACTCCCTGTTTTTACTCAAAATGGAAATAAGGCATGACCATGATTCACAGCTAACAATCATAACTTTTGCTCCTATTGAATTTGTTTCCTAATGAAACCTGACATTTTTTCCCCGTGTTACAATCATAAAAACAGGAAATTGTGATATTTTACTGTCAAGCATTCAGCTAAAATAGAAAAAAAAATCCTGCCATGCCATCAATTTGTCTTTTTTTCTTCTATGGACAAGAATTTTACTTCTTACTGAAAGAAATATTAAAAGGTTTAGACCCTCTATAGATTTTATGCAAAAATTTCACATTCAGAGATGTTGGGTAGTTGTTTCGTCTATAGCTGCCTTTCACTAGCGAGTCAGGTTTGAAATGACATGATTAGGGAATCCTTATAGCCTTTCATTCAAACAGCAACCAATTTACATGAGTAGAGAAGAAGGAAAAAGAGCATTTGTGTTCCTCGCGGACAATTGGCTATTAATGGCTATTATCCTTCTGCTAGAGTTGTCTCAATTCGTTGCTTTCATCTTAACTTCCATTAAAGTGAAACGCTAAAGTAATGCAATATCTGCATGCTATGAAATATTAAATAGGGAAATCCCCGAGATCCCATCAATCTGATAACTCTCTTATTGTGTGTAGCCCTGGGCCTTGAATTATATTAGGAGCTAATATAACCGACTTCTGGCTGTACTGTATGCCCTTACTTCGCTTTAACATTATCTGGTTATCGTAATAAAAAGTTATAGAAAGCAAAGACCATGCCAAGCAAGTTCTCAATTTTATGTTACAATATGCATATCTTGAAGGTTAGGTTAAGTCATTCTGAAAAAGGTATTTGTTTTGATTGAAACTTGTAGAAAAATAAAGCCTTTGCTAAATTAAAGGAATAGAAAACTATGGCCATACCAGCTAAATTCTTTGTTTTATGTTACAATTTATCTGCTTTTCTGATCACTTTTTCTCCGGTGTCCGTCCATTGTCCGTCTGTCTGTCTGTCTGTCCGTCTGTCTGTCCGTCTGTAAGCTTTTTACATTTTCGACTTCTTCTCCAAAAACACTGGTCCGAATTCAACCAAACCACAGAACATTCTTAGGTTAAGGGGATTTACGTTTGTTACAATGAAGGGCCACACCCTCTTTCAAGGGGAGATAATTAAGAATTATTAAAGATTAGTTGGTATCTTTAAAAAGTCTTCTTCTTAAAAACCAATTGGCCAGAAAATCTGTAATTGGTATGGAAGCATCCTCAAGTAGTGTAAATTCAAGTTTGTCAAAATCATGATCACCGGGGGTACGGTGAGGCCACAAATCGGGGGGGGGGGGGTAAAATTTTTACATAGGAATATATAGAGAAATTTTTTTTGAAAATCGTCTTCTCGAAATCCAATTGGCCCGAAAAGCTGTTACTTGTGTGGAAGCATCCTCAGGTAGTGTAGATTCACGTTTGTCCAAATCATGATCCCCGGGGGTAGGGTGGGGTTACAATAGGGGGTCAAATATTTACGTTTGAATATATAGAGAAAATTCTTTAAAAATCTTCTTCTCAAAAACCAACTGGCCAGAAAAGCTGTTACTTGTGTGGAAGCATCCTCAGGTAGTGTAAATTCAAATTTGTTTAAACTCTGATCTTCAGATATAGGGTGGGGCCACAATAGGGGGTCGATTTTTTACATAGAAATATATAGAGAAAATACTTTAAAAATCTTCTTCTCAAAAACCAATTGGCACGAAAAGCTTTAACTTGTGTTGAAGCATCCTCAGGTAGTGTAAATTGAAATTCAAATTTGTTCAAACCATGATCTCCGGGGGTAGGGTAGGGCCACAATTTGGGGTCGAAATTTTACATAGAATTATATAGAGAAAAATCTTTAAAAATCTTCTTTTCAAAAACCAATTGGCCAGAAAAGCTGTTACGTGTGTGGCAGCATCCTCAGGTAGTGTAGATTCACGTTTGTCCAAATCATGATCCCCGGGGGTAGGGTGGGGTTACAATAGGGGGTCAAATATTTACGTTTGAATATATAGAGAAAATTCTTTAAAAATCTTCTTCTCAAAAACCAACTGGCCAGAAAAGCTGTTACTTGTGTGGAAGCATCCTCAGGTAGTGTAAATTCAAATTTGTTCAAACCATGATCTTCAGAAGTAGGACTGGGCCACAATTGGGGGTCGAGTTGTTACATAGAAATATATAAAGAAAATACTTTAAAAGCATCCTCAGGTAGTGTTAATTGAAGTTTGTTCAAACCATGATCCCCAGGGGTAGGGTGGGGCCACAATGGGGGGTCGAATTTTTTGGAGTTTTAAAGAACGATTGTGAAAATTTCTTTGGCCGTTAACAACATTGTCTTCATACATGTACATGTATAGGAATGTAACTAATCAACTAAATTTCCTGGCATGGAGTCTGAGAATACGGGCATTAAATATTTTGAAATGCAAACGAATTATCAGTTATGAATTTAGATATAGTGAAACGGAAAGGCAACGCAGGCGGAAGCTTAGTGGAAAATAAAACAATGGTGGACAAGTCCTTAGGTAAAGAATAATTCACACTGAGTAACCATGAAGAAAGTTTTTATACAAAGTAATGTTACAACCTATGTTTAATTCCAGCAAGATTCGGCATACTTTGATTAGAATACTAACGGTAACACTTGTAATGAAAACAGTTTCTTAAATATTCGTACAGTCTTCGATGTTTGACATTACCACGGGGAAAATATTTCAAAACACTTTAAAGTTACATAAATTTATAAGATATACTAGACCTTGATTTATTTTGTCACTAAATAACTAATGATAGATAGTTCGCCCATCTGGGTCATCTATAATTTACTCTCTCTCTCTCTCTCTCTCTCTCTCTCTCTCTCTCTCTCTCAAATTAAGTCACGAGCTGTAATGTCTCAACTCCGCCTAGCTACAGTCTGATTGGATTTCTGGAGTTAACGCCTAATAAAAGCTTCTACGTAGTTCGCTATACATGCATGCATTTCACATGCGTTTATTAACATATGTTGTTCATATATTGATTTCCTGAACACTATAAAATCTCTCTTTCTCTCTCTCTCTCTCTCTTTCTCTCTCTCTCTCTCTAATGCATTTATTTCTAGTTACGCGATAATGTCTATGGATTTAAATGATTTGAAATGCATTGTTTAATGATTGTCTTCTTACCGATTGGATGTCAACGCTAAAAAGTCATTTTTATTATAGACGGTGTACTTTCTCCTTCTTTGTGATGTCTACAGATAAAAATCTTCTGTCTGTCTGGGATTGAGAAAAACCTCACACGACCGGTGACTGCGACAAGGTGTGAAAACTGACCCCCTGTGTATATATGTTTGATCCTGGGAATAAACAGATGTCAACACTGGGAGATTGAGTGGATTCGGGAAAAGGGGGGTTATTAACCACACTACATTTGTAAGATGCATGTTATTTTATTTGCCGACTTAGCAGAATTTTTGATCACACAGTGTTAGTCGGCAAAGATAAACTTGAGACAAAAAGAAAAATAATCGATATATAAAAGAAGCAGATAAAAAGATAACAATTTCTTTACCCAATCGATTCTGATTAATTCATCTCTCTCTCTCTCTCTCTCTCTCTCTCTCTCTCTCTCTCTCCGACTGAGTCTAGTTATTTTTTTTTTCTGACACGCTTTCTCAAAAACGCTTAAGTCGAGTTTGAAGAAAATTTTTAGATCTTACTCTAGACAGAATTTGTAAGAAATTGTAGATTCTTTTTTTTTTTGGTCGTCACTTACGATCCTGAGATATATCAGATTTCATGTTTTTGCCTGTACAAGATCTGTCTTTAAAGATAGAGCTTTCAAAGGATGCACTTAAGGACATTTAAAAATTGCGACAAAATAGATTTTAAGAATGGGCATATTTCTTTTAATTGTAGGAATTTTCAAAGTCTTAGCTGCATTTTTATGTAATAACATTGATATAAAGTTCATATTTACAAAGTACGAAGTCGTGT
Source organism: Magallana hongkongensis (assembly GCA_016163765.1). NCBI lineage: Eukaryota > Metazoa > Mollusca > Bivalvia > Ostreida > Ostreidae > Magallana > Magallana hongkongensis. Next base: position 49,707,823 of record WFKH01003881.1, read on the forward strand.
TCATAGGTAGGGGTCATTACATTTTCTTGAATCTCCATAGGATAATGAGGACGCCCACTTTTTTTACAGTCTTAATACATAGTCAGCGCATGTTTGTGTATTGTTCTCTATTTAATGGTGGTTGTATATTTATATTTATAAGCTTATGTCAAAAGGAGATCAATAGACAACCATGAGCTCATGGTTAAACAGAGAAAAAACTGTTTCTGCTTATGCTCGCGTTTTCTGTTGTAAACGATATACTTTGACCTGTTGAATATTTATAGTTCACCACGTGATTTCTAACCCCAGGTAACTTTGTGAATACTAGACGTCCGTCAGTGACTTGTAAGGTAACACCCATTCTTCTTGGCGATATTATTTGTTTACAGGACTCGATCCCGGGTCTCAATATTATCGGATAGTCGGTTCTGTGCGTTACTGACTAATCTACTTGTAATTTTTTTGCAAACACGTATATTGTAACGTTGACATCAGCCACTGGTTTACGATCATCAATGGCTACTCATACCAGCTGTATTCCGGCCGATATTAAATGGTTTATATTTTGTTTTGAACCCTTTAAGATGGCAACATGCAGAGAGAGAGAGAGAGAGAGAGAGAGAGAGAGAGAGAGTTCAATTATAGTATCGCTATTCTAATTTTAGACCACTCATTCACAGTATTAGTTCCGACCTTCATTATTTATGAATCTTATCTTCAATCAAGGACAGACAAGTCTAAATTACAGATATTTGCAGAGTAGTATAATAAGAAAACAACGAATTATTTTTATTGCAACACAGTTTAAAACCATTATAACAATTATAACAATAGATTTCTATAGGAAATTGACCAAACTCTATAAAAAATGACGAAGTAAAATTGAGCGAAGAATAAACGTACCAATGGTGACCGAAAAAGGACCCAAAAATACGGCGTTAAGGATGACGTTTACTCAGAATGAAAAAAAAAATCCACTGATGATAATGAAAAACCATCTATTGTATGTTAAAGACCTTTGATTGTAGTGTTATTTTTCACTTTCAAAAAAGTAGGTCGATGACCTACTTTTTGAGTTAATGGCCATTGAATATTTTTTGAAAAATCAAGAAAAACCCCATAAAATTTTACACTACAATTGAGATTTTCTTGATTGTGAGAATATTACAAATAATTGAACTCTTTAAAAAATGAAATACAGTTTATGAATGGTAGTGGCACTAAATAGATACAAAGCATCAAGATTTCAGAGACAATTTTTACAAATATTCCAGTCCGAATTTCCTCTATCAGTTTTTTAAATCCCTACCCATTTTTGATCCAATTTTACAAAAAATTGAATGATGATAATACAAAAACATTTATAGTATTAAACTACTTATATTGATCATATTCTGTTGGCATAAAACTTATATGCGGTCAATGATCAAAATTTTGAGATATGGTGTCTTTTTTCGTTTTTAAGCATTTTTCAATATTTTTGCAGTCCAAACCATACGATTATTGTAATAAATAAGTGAGATAAAACCAACATAAATATGCAAAAATATATTGACTAAAATATAAAATCATAAATTTTAATATTAAAGTACTGCCAACAATGTTTAAGCGGAAAACAAAATATGCAAAATTTAGTGTAAACAAATAGCCATGCTATGACCTTGAATTGTTTACTATTACAAATTGGTCACTATGATACTATGTATACATAGATACTGCGTAATGAATTGTGTTAATGATAACTAACAGAATAAACTATGTGACTCTTGTAGCACTGCGCAGTATTCCTAAATGATGTTATGCAACCAGGTGCAGAATACGGGCACAAATATCCAAATTGGGAGTTTGAAAATAATTTGTCATATTTGGCGATTCTGTGTCTGCATCGATAGCTCTGGTACTCTATATAGAGCCATGTATTGCTTATTCTATTTAACCTTTGTAACCTTAAAGCCATGTATGAATAAATGTATTATGAGTAAACGATGCATCATACCCAGGTGGGGGACTCAGAGACTCGGATTCTGAGACTCAAAACCCGCATCACAATATTCTTTCTGACGGTTTTGACAGTTTTGTTACTTTATTTAGAAATAAAATTTAACTCCGGAATTTTGACACAAATTGTTCATTCATGATCATTGTAGATGGGCCGGACTGGTCAGAACCGTCAATCATAAGTAAAATGTTATATATACTCATGTAAAATGATGTTAGATAGATTCTTTGATTTGGGCTGCTTTCAATTGACTATACGATCACGCTGATTAATAAACTACTTGGTAACCAACAATTGGACTTGGTGATTACTCAGGAGGAAGGTTTACATTAGACCGAATTTCCTCTGTTTTGCTAAAAGTAATTTTGTTTGAGCCTAATCCCATAATATAGTAAAAATATCAAATGTTATGTCAAAAATAATTCATTTCATAGATATTTTTGTGTTTAGACCAATTTTTACTCATGACATTGAATTTTATAACAATCCGAATTTGAGAACTCAAACCCTGAGTAAACAACATGCTAAAGTGCACTCAACCTTTTCAGCGATTTTAGAGGGTCTATAGCCACAGTGCCTTTTGCATATATAAACGTCCGCCGAAACTTCCGGTCGTCACCGAAATTAAACAAAAATATTAATTTTTCAATTTTTTTGTTTTTAAATATTTTACTGTTTTTTTCTCGATAGAGACGTTTTAATGAATGCAGAATATGTAATTCCTTTTTGTTCTCGAGATTTGGGCTCCAAGGTCCTGAAGCGAGAGTTTCCGTGGTTAGAGAGGTGCACATGTTCCCAGGCGACCCATGTTTAATCCTTAAGTGCTAAATGTGTTTTCTGTATATAATGGTTTAATTTTGACTATTTTTCGTTTTAATTTGTATCAAAGTTCAAAATAATAGCGCCTTTTTGTAGCATAAATATATGTCTATTTAAATCCTTAGAGAGGGTTAAATGGAATTTGAGGAAGTTTTAAGAAATGATAGAAAAGAAAAAGTATCCCGATAGTGTATAATAAGGTGTATTCAAACGGAAGACCTCTCGTTGCTTGCAACGAGATCGCGTCTACTTATTATTTTTTTACCCCAAATTTTGTGCACACGATTTCTCAGAAACTATTTGACCGATATCCGTCAATTGTTCACAGATGATTGGACGTGATTTAATCTTTATTATAATTATTTCATAAAAATAAAATCCTTCGTAGTGGTGTAAACTGATAAGGGATTTTTCGGAAAACGTGTAGAGGCACTTAGCATTGTTCACCTTAAGGTTATTGCGAAGCTACCCCTCCCTAAAAAAAGACATTTCGCTATGAATATTATCACGGCACTGCTTAATTTTTGTTTGTTGAACTAATCATCTTATATCAGTTTTGTTTGAAGGTATATACTTAAATTTCAATATAATGGCGTAATAAACTTTTAAAGATAAAATCCGTACATAAACAGCGCGTTCGCTTTTCAAATAGTTTAATCTGCTGGCAAATAAACAAATGTACGCTACTTGTGTTATGCATTATACCTGAACATTTGAATTTGTTGTAATTGCATAATTATCAAGCATAATAAAATGTTAAAACTTACCTCTGCTATACATGTATCACTGAATCACCCTCTCTGTCGCTTATTAACCATCTGATCTGCACAGTTTTTAAATGCTTTATGTTTTATTTAGGACGTTAACAAAATGTCTTCTGCGGCGTGCACAGTTGCTTTAAGCAGTTTTAAACAATCGGGTTTAAAAAATTGTTTTGTTTGAAAATTACCTAATAAAAACAATTATAGATACAAAATCAATTAAATACGCAAGATGCAAAAGGGTAATATGAGATAAAACGCAAGGATCCTTTTAAGTAGGGATGTCAAATTTATTCGGTTTGCTTAGTCGATTACTCGGAGGCTTAAGTCGAGCGATGTATCAACCTCTAATGATAAAACGCCGCTTATTGATACAAATATCATTAAGCGTTGCAATTGCAACCCCTAATGCTATAAATCCTTGCATTAATAGTTGACAACATCAACCGGTAATGATAAATCGCCGCTTAATGATACAATTTTATCATTAAGCGTCCCAAATGCACAACATCCTTAACGCCTAATGAAACAAGCCAAAAGCTACATGGTCAACCCCTAATGATACAAACTTGTTTATCATTAAGAGTTGCAATTGCACTCTTAATGATATAATAAAATACCAATTTGTAGAACTCTGGCCATTTTTTTAAAAAATATCTAAGAAAGAAAGACAAGGATGAATGGCAGGAAAAATAGACATACAGAAAGAAGGTACAGTTTCTTTCAATATTCGCCCCAAAATTCAAAAGTTGTTTTTATTTCATGAAAATATTATATTATATATACTATTTTGAATATGTGTGTAAAAAAGGTACCAAGTTGTACACTTTTTTAGCAATAATTATGACTTTAACATTTTGACATATTTTTAAGATTTAGTCAAGAGTGATGAAAAATGGCGCATTTTCTTGTAGTTTTTTGAAGAGGAAAATGTGTCCGCAGCCGTCGTCCACAACGAAATTAACGTTTTAATACGATATCACATAATAAAGTTATAATGTGATTTTCATCAAGGGCGACAGCTGCGGACACAGTTTTCTATTCAAAAAACCACCGAAATATTAATTGGTATCTTCTGCTCAGTTTTATGAAATTTACCGGAAAATACACTGTCTATGACGTCACAATTACCCTTTTGAGAGTTTAATCCGGAAACTCTGTATATATTCTTAGTTTATGGATATTTTTGTGTAGATAAATGTTACATTTGAATTTCTTGTGAATTTTTTTTTAAAATTCGCTTTAAACCAGGGTAAAATATATCTGAAACTGTACCTAATTCTTTACGAATACTTTATATTTTTTTTTAAGTTATCTGTGGGTTTTTTTTTTAATTCAAATATCTAATTTTATTTGCAAGTGTAATTGCATGATACAAAATTGTATTTATACGATACATTATTTTATCATAACATACCATGCATTACAATGTCATATCATACGAAACAATACCATAATGTAACACATTACCCAATACAATATCAAATCATGATACAATATCATATAATATGATACAATATGATATTATATGATATAAAAGTATGATTTTTTTAATACATATCATACATATCATAAAATATTGTATCATATAATACATTATTATATCATAGTTTATAATAGTATGCAATATCATATTATATGATACAATATCGTATCACATGATACAATACAATATCATATTCTACAATTTCGTATCATATGATTCAATGCAATATCATATCATATTCACCAATATCGTTTCGTATAATTTCTATATTTTCTTGTATCTCCATAGGATAATGAGGACGCCCACTTTTTTACATACTTAATACATAGTCAGCGCATGTTTGTCTATTGCTCTCCCTTAAATGTAGTTGTATATTCATACATATAAGCTTATGTTAAAAGGAGATCTATAGACAAACATGCGCTCATGGTTAAACAGACAAAACACTGTTTATTCAAGCGTTTGCGTTCTCTGTTGTAAACGGTATACTTTGACCTATTGAATATTATAATTCACCACGTGATTTCTAACCCCAGGTAACTTTGTGAGTACAGGACGCCCGTCATGTAATGTGTAAGGTAGCACGCATTCTGCTGGGCGGTATTATTTGTCCATACTTATTTCAGTTCATTCCAATCGAGTGATATTTACTTCATTTCTATAAGATATCATTGACAGATTAACAGTTCTGTGCTTTATTGATTAATCAACTTGTTAAATCTTTTCGAACACCTAAACATCAGTTACTGGTTTACGATAATCAATGGCTACTTGTGCTGGCGGATATTATATGTTATTTTTTTTCTCAAAAAGTGCAACATGCACAGAGAGAGAGAGAGAGAGAGAGAGAGAGAGAGAGAGAGAGAGAGAGAGTTCAATTATAGTACCGCTATTCTAATCTTAGACTACTCATTAAAATACAAGATCAACCCTCAATGCATATTAATAAGTTTTATCATCAATCAAGGCTAGATAAGCCTAAATTTAAGATATCTGCAGGGCAGTGAGGGTAAAAAAAAAACCGAATTTTTTTTATTGCAACACAATTTAAAACCATTATGACGATAAATTTCGATTGGAAATTGACCAAACTATATAAAAAATGACTTGATGTAAAATTAAACGAGAAATAAATCTAACAATAGTGACCGAAAAAGGGCAAAAAATACGGCGTTAAGTGCAGCCATCCTTTGTTTAAAGCATCCTTATTTGTAAATGATAATAGCAAATATTGATTTTCAAAAATCCTCTGGATAGGTTTTCAAAGTTAATCAAATGTTCTGCTGAGATACAAAAGTACACATTAACTCTTTTATTTTTTATTGGTCCATGCGTCTCTTAATTTTATTTTTTTAATCAATGCCAGGGGGTTTGATGCACTTTCAGAATGCATTTATGCATTATAAAGATATAGTCTGCTTTATTCTATTCTCCAAAATTTAATTTCTTATGTGTGGTTTTTTTTATATCATTGGCCAACTAATAAACAATTTTTTCCTGCACAGAATTGATTTTTCAAAGATATTTTATATTTGAAACCAAAATCCTTTCAACAGCTTTTAAATGTTTTTTAATTTTAAAAGATCACGAAATAAGAGGTCCAGGGGTCACATCGGTCACCTGACCAACAAAGGCTGACACTTTACAAATATGTAAAATTTTGATCCCTCGTCCTGGTCAAATCCTGCCCTTGGGGGGGGGGGTGGTCATGATTAGAACAAACTAGAATCATAACTACATGGAGATGTTTCCACATACATTTAAGTTTCAACTGGTTTTTGGTACAAAGATTTTTAAAGATTTTCACGATATACTACTATGTAACACTTTGACCCTTTTCCCACATTCGTAGCCCCACCCTACCCCCGAGGGCATGATATGATAATTTTCATTATTTTCTATTCATCTCCCTTGAAATAGGATGTGGTCCTTCTTTCGTACACACTTGAATTCCCTTGGTCCAAGAGTGCTCTGTGCCAAGTTGGTTGAAATTGACCTAGTGATTCTGTAGGAGAAGACAAAAATATGAAAAGTTTACAACAACGACAACAATGACGACTACGACAGACAACGGACGAACTTTTATCATAAAAAACTCACTTCAGCTTTCGGCTCAGTTGAGCTAAAAATTGTATAACCTTAGATATTTGTTTCTTTTGTTACTATATGTTATCTTAGCTTTTTGTATAACCTATCAGTATTTTGTATTAGTTCAAATTCCAGTCACGAAGTTTGGTAGGCTATGAATGGGAAATAAAGTGCAAATACGTTATTTTTCATAGTCAATTACTTAGGGGAAAATGATAACAAAACAAATTTCTTCTTGGTATTCTTTAATCATTTTGTTTCAAATACAATTGTGCATTATGAAATAATATATACAAAATACACATCATATGAATTCAAGAAAGATTTCCCTTAAAGACTTTGCTTCTGCCGTGTTTTTTTTTTTTTTTACAATATCTATTTACCTTTTATGGAGAGCATATGCCTGCAGCCAGTAATGCAGGCTATTTTGTTATTAAAAAATGTTTAAAGGTGAATATCTATAGCCAATATCTGAAAGCTACAAAATTAAACAAAATGTTTAAAGGTGAATTTTACGGCCAGTACTACATGCCTAAATATTATTTGAAAATGTTTTACGGTATATGTCGATAGCCACTAATTGCAAGCTACACACTTGGTCACGATTTTGGTTAAAATCATTTTTCCGAATTTAATGTTTACAATGCTTCAGTAAGGAAATTTTAATAGTCAACCATAAATTGAGTTTCAGTCGCCGTGTTATAAGCGAGATACAGAGCTCACACTTTTTTGTGTCACGTTAACAAAGCTTACGCTATGTAAGTTTTAAAATTTTGGAGTGAAAAATACAGCTTTAGACTTAAATTGAATGTGATAAACGCTAGAAACTATTTCTTCATGCTTTAAACGAATTATGAGAGAGAGAGAGAGAGAGAGAGAGAGAGAGAGAGAGAGAGATCAGCTCGAAAAATAAATTTTATCGGTATATTGAACCAATGTAAACTAAAACATGGCATGCGACTTGTTTACATGACAAAGAATTGCGAGATCTGTATTTTGCTTATAACTCTCCGACTAACACTCAAATTTTAGTTATCACTAGAAATCTTTTCTAAAGCATTGTAATCAATAAAAAATAAAAAAAATGTTTAAAGGTGAATGTCAGTAACCAGTATTTGCATTCTACAATATTATTAGATAAAGAAGGTGTTCCAGTTCCAATGCTAATTTTCCCTAAAGGAGTTGCAGATAAAATGGAAAATTTAAAGTTACAGAATTTCACTTTTATAAGAACATTATATAAAATTGAAAATGGTTACACAGACAAATGTGGCAGATTTCAAACTTTATAAAAGGGGGATCCTCATTGTTGTGAAAAACTGCCTCCTTGAAACAAAATTAATTTAATCTTAACGTTTAGAAGAAGACAATTTCTTGAAAACTGCCATTTTCGATTTTTGTTTCATAGAGGCATATTTTTTAAAAATCTAACTTTTGGGTAAAATCCTTAATACCTTTGAAATCTAAGAACGCTGTGTTAAATTCCCCCGCTGAAAGTCATGTCTAGATTAGTCGAGTGGTAACGCAGTTAGAATAGAGAGTAACCGTGTCCGACTTTTTTGATTGGGTTCGAATCCCGAAACAGTTGGAATTTTTTTTATACATATTTCTTTTAATCGCATGAAAAGGTAATGTATATAGAAAATTTAAGAATGTCAGAATAAAGTTATTTAAACGCTCGTTAATGTAATATTTTGCAGGCGTGCTTAACTTTTTTTTTCAAATAATAATCACTTACTGTGTAAAGTCCCCGTTATAAACTTGAATTATAAACATTTTCTTCTTATCAAAGGATTTTTAAACAATGTACGCATCAATGTAGAAAGTTGATTGCTTTTTTCCTTTTAATGAAAAAACCGGGTATGCCGATGTATGCCGATTTCAAAAATACACGTACAGGTTGTTAAAAGCAACCAAAAAAAAAAACAACAACAAAAAAGACATTAAAAAAGTATGAATCGGTGATGGAGCAATAGGTTAATGAAAATATGTACGGATAAATTTGTTCCACCTTTTTATCTGGACTAGGCGTTTGGACTAGATACTATAGAAACATGCGATGATTATAATTACAACTCTGACGGTTTTGAAGAGCCAGAAGCAAATCTATTCATGTAGCTCCAAAGAATGATACTTTAAACACGCTGGACAGTTGAAATCAATTGACATATGTTAACATCAAAATACAGAATATATGGCTATCTTCCTAATTGTATTTGGTGGTTGCCGTGTTCGATAGAAATGCGCGTAAAATGTCTGTGTATCACTGTATTTTGCCTATATACGGAACGTACCCACTATGTAAATATAGTCGTCTACGTAATGTGTCTATATTTAGATATGACTCTTCAAGCGATACCGATATTTAAAGGTCCATTTCACGTTAGGGAGTATTCCCGCTGTTTTACAACACTCTCATTTTAATGGTGACTGTCAACTGTCAACATTTCTGGCTGCAATATAATTAAAAGTGTATACAAATGAATATCTAGGTAAGACAAAAATTTAATTTCTTAAGATAAGTATTTTAGCCATGAATTGACGTTATCGAATACCGACTGACTTTGTCCGACTTATTCTTTAACCATTGTTTACAAACTTAGTCTGTTGATATAATTTATTTCAAAGGACTAGGGGAAAATATTTTACTTCTGAATATGACACTCAATTCGACTGTAATTTTTGAAATCAAAGCAAATATGTTATTCTGTAACATAGATTTTGGTAACTTGTCTCAGCATTTTTAGATTAAGAGGTTCAAAACAAACAGATTGGGTTTAAATCTATCAATGGTTCTATCATTTAACGAGTATAAAATAATTACATCTTTATTAATTCTCTTAGGGACATAAAAAATGCTATTTTGAAAACCAGGGTGCATTAAATAAAAAAAAACCCTGCTTTAACCTATCTCTAATTGAAGATGATCTACCATTTATTAAATCATTGTTTTAAGGAATTAGTGGTGTGCAAATCTTTTACAATATTTGTATTTCAATTAGACTTATAGGCATACGCATTTTAATGACATACATTTACCATTGTTTTAAAAGAATGTTATGATTAATATCTCTTTACTAAAGATTTTAGTTACAGTCCAAGGACGCATACACACGTGCATGTAGTCATGTACAGTACCCTCATAATGCATTATTATTCAGTGGGGGAGAGGAGTTCTATAAATAATATAAAAATGCGATTATGATTGAGTTTTATAGATGTATATAACGTTTACCTATATTGTATTATAACCACTAAAGACATTAAAGACATTCACAACAAATCGTACGTTCATTGCAGACCAGTGTTCTACATTTACATATTTTATTATATCATTAAGAGTGCAAACGCAACGCTTAGTGATATAAATATTTGTATCATTAGGGGTTGACCATGTTGCTTTTTGCTTGTTTCATTAAGGGTTAAGGATGCTGTGTATTTGCGACGCTTAATGATAAAATTGTATCATTAAGAGGCGATTTATCATTAGCGGTTGATGTTGTCAACTGTTAATGCAAGAATTTATAGCATTAGGGGTTGCAATTGCAACGCTTAATGATATTTGTATCATTAAGCGGCGGATTATCATTAGAGGTTGATACACCCCTTCGCTAAGCCTTTTTAGAGTTGTGTCTCCCCCTAAAGGTACATGCATGATGATGCGCTCGCTTGCGCTCCCTTTTTGTAAGACGGTAATGACGCACGTCTGTTCGCTGGCGTCTGTTCGCTTTGCTGAATAGGCCCCACATTATAGTAGATGATTTCATAGACAAACCTAAGTAATGACCTACGTGCGTATTGCATATTTATTTTTTGAAGGAAAAAATCAAGAAGACAGATGTGAAATTTAAACGAATAAACCTGACTTTTTAGTATATGTTCTGTTTAGCTATGGTGAATGTCAGAGAACCAAACACAAAACCGTCAAACTGAACCAAGCTGAAGCTAGCAGCCACTAACAGCAGCCACTAAGCCCGTAGAAGCTAGCAGCCAATAAGGAAAATTATCAAAGTACTGAGAGTACTCGAACAGAAAATGATTTTTAGCTCACCGAGACGAAGTCGGGGGGAGCTTATGCTATACCCCCGGCGTCAGCGTCCGGACCTGGTTAACCGTTTTGTTGCAGGTCCTGTATCTAAGTTATTACTTGTCCTATCTTCACCAAACTTGCATGGATGATGCATCTGGACCTACTTATGGACTTGAAAGACTTGGATGCTGAATCTGGGCCATGAATTTCAGATGCTGGAGGAGGTTAAAGTTTTTGAAGCAGGTTAAAGTTTTTGGTGCAGGTGCCCTTTAATAGCAATTTCTAAGTTACTACTGGTCCTAACTCCACCAAACTTGCATGGATGGTGCGTCTTATGATACTGATGCACCAGACAGGCTTGAATGCTGAATTTGAGCCAAAGGTTTCGGATGCTGGAGGAGGTTAAGGTTTTTAGAGCTAGTTAAAGTTTTTGGAGCAGGTGCCCTCTGATGATTATATCTTAGTTATTACTGGTCCTAACTTCACCAAACTTGCATGGATGGTGCATCTCATGATACTGATGCACTTGACAGGCTTGGATGCTGTATCTGAGCCATAGGTTTCGGATGCTGGAGGAGTTTAAGATTTTTAGAACTGGTTAAAGTTTTTGGAGCAGGTGCCTTCTGATGATTATATCTTAGTTATTACTGGTCCTAACTTCCCCAAACTTGCATGGATGGTGCGTCTTATGATACTGATGCACCATAGGTTTCGGATGCTGAAAAAGGTTTAGTTTTTTGGAACAGGTCACATGTTTAATAGATAATAATACTATTTCAAACTTGCATAGTTGATTTAACTATAATATAAATGAATCGCAGAGGTAGCTTTAGATGCAGAGCCTGATCTACATTATCAAGGATGCTAAGAATATATCTTAGTTATTACTGGTCCTATCTTCACTAAACTTGCATGGATGGTGCGTCTTATGATACTGATGCACCTGACAGGCTTGAATGCTGAATCTGAGCCATAAATTTCGGATGCTGGAAGAGGTTTAGTTTTTTGGAACAGGTCACATGTTTTATAGATAATAGTACTATTTCAAACTTGCATAGTTGATTTAACTATAATATAAATGAATTGCAGAGGTAGCTTCAGATGCAGAGCCTGATCTCCATTATCAAGGATGCTTAAAAAAATCTCCTACCTCACTCAAACCTTTTTGATAGATGTGTTTGTTTTTAAATGATATAACATAATTCCTATGATATAGTATTGTATGATATGATACACTATTGTTTTATATGATACAATATTATATCATATATTATATTGTAAAAAGTTATATGCAAGATGTGATATTGTATCAATTTTTTGTACATTATGATATGAAATTGTATCATGATATTGTTATGAATAGTATTGTATATTATATGATTATATTGTATATTATGATACAATATTGTATAATATGATCTTGTATTATAAATAATTTTATCACATGCTATTGTTTCATATCATATTGCAATATATAATGTTGTATCATATGATACGATATTGTATAATATATAATATCGTAGCATATTATACGATATCGTATAAAATGATATTGGTTTATATAATATATTATGAAATCACATGAAGTTATATTATATGATATTGTAATATATTATATTGTATCATAGGATACAATATTGTATAATATGATATTGTATTATATTATTTTTTACTATATCACATGATAATGTATAATATGATACAATGTTGTATCAAATTATATTGTATCATATGATACAATATCATATTATGTATCAAATATGATACAATATCATACAATACAATATCATATTATATTATACAATATAATATCATATGTCACAATATTTTGATGCATTATATGATATTGTATCATTAATTCTATATTGTATCATATATTATATAGCATGATATTGTATTATATGATCATATACAATAATGTATAACACGATACAATGTCATATTATATGTTACAATATCATATTGCATCATTATTTATTAAAGTATTATACAGTATTTTTACGGTATCATATTGTATTAATGATATATATTGTAAGTATCATAGGATGTTTTATCGTATTTTATATTATTATATGGATAAACATTGTATCTTATAATACCGTATGAAATGATCATATGATTATCATACAATTTTTTAACATATGATATACGATATTGCGTCAAAACAGTATCCAAGAATAGCCAATATCACTAACTATGATTTTCATCTAATATGATAAACTAAAAGGTGGTGTCATACAGGTGATGCCTCATAAAGGTGATGCCTCGTCTCGGTGAGCTTTGTAATCTGTGATTACCTATGTTTTACTTTATTATCGGCATATTTTAATTAATATAAGATGATTAATTCTCAATAATTTGTACGAGCATTGACGACTTCGGAGGCAGTAAAGCTCGCCTGGATAAGAGTTATAAATGCGTCTTTGTTGTCAATATTGACATTTGTCTATACGAGTCATAAGTTATGAAAATAATGTTATGTAGTCTTCTTAATACAAATGGAAAAAACTAAATGCATCGTATAAAGTGATATGCCAACGTATTATGATATATAAGACATGATAAATTAAAGTAAATTAAAAGGCGTACAACAATATTTGTTGTATAATCTAACCAAAACACACATAAACGTTGTAAATTGAAAGCGAGCGTTTGGAACAAATCTTTTGATAAAAGTACAATACTTACTATACATCTTATAAATCTTATTAGCCAACACCCCCCCCCCCCCCATAAAACCCCACCAAACAAACAAGCTAACTAACACAACACAAGACGCATACAATAAAAACATGTGCGTGTTAAATAAATTATCCTCGGCTCTTTTTACATGTACTTCCCCGGAAACAACATTTATCTAAAATTAAGAAGACATCGTATTATTACAAAAATGAGACAATAAGACACCTAACAGTGTTATTTTATTCTCATAAAATAATTAGCATTTGTTACAGTCAAAACTGGCAAAAATTCTTAGATGAAATTGGAATTATTTTGTCTCAGCCATGTTTGGACGTAAACCTTCGAGGAATACAATAATGACCCTTAAAATGGTCGGTTTAGCTCACCCGAACTTTGTCATATTTAAGCATTTCACATTGAAATAGGGATGACAGGTAGGAAATTATTTCTTTTATCTTTGAAGTGTGCATCAAACGAATACCAGGGCAGTGTAGGGGACCCATGGGGCTAATATTTCTCGGTTTCAAATTGTAGATGTAGGAGTACCACCAAGTGGCTCCCACGGGTAAAAGAAATAATGGTCCACCTTTCACTCCTATTTCACTGTGAAATGCTGAAATATGACAGTTTGGGTGAGCTAAACCGACCCTTTTTAGGGTCATATGAGCTTTCTTACACTTGTTATAAATACCTCTTGCGGTCCTCTAGCCCTAGTGTTTCTAAGCGTTTTTAAGTTCTTGTGATCAAAATCAAGGGAGATATAATCCCCTGAAATGAGCCCGAACCCCTGGGAGCCACTTGGTGGTACACCTACAGCCCAAATTTGAGACTGGGAAATATTAGTCCCATTGGTCCCCTACACTGCCCTGGTATTCCTTAGATGCACACTTCAAAGATAAAAGAAATAATGGCCCAACTTTCACCCCTATTTCACTGTGAAATGCTAAAATATAACAACGTTCGGGTGAGCTAAACCGACCCTTTAAAGGATCAAATGAGCTTTCTAACACTTGTTATGAATACCCCTTGTGTTTTTAAGTTCTTGTTATCAAAATCAAGGGAGATACTATCCCATGAAATGAGCCCGAACCCCTGGGAGCCACTTGGTGGTACCCCTACAGCCCAAATTTGAGACCGGGAAATAGAACCATTTTAACAAGACCTTGGACTTTCAGTAAGATGTAACTATCTTTTTCTTGCGTCAAAACAAGTGATAACTTTAACTTCTCACTCTGCATCGCCGCCATTATATGTTCTGAATAAAGTTGTTTAAATACAGGCACGTAGCATCGTTTTTGATAGTGTAAGGGGCAGACTTGACATGCATAAAGAAAAAAAAGGGAAAATTTTTATCGCCAGTCTTCAAAATCCTAATGCGTGGAAAGGGGGTGGGAGCAATTTAGGAATTTTTTAAATAATTTTTACCTGCTCCCAATCTACGTGTAAACTCAAAAATGATGTGAGAAAAAGTGTAGTGGAGGGACAGCTCTACCCCCTCCCCTTCTTGATGCTACGTGCCTGATTATTGGGATTCCTAATTAAACGAGAGTAATTAATATTCGCGTGAAATTGCGAGAAGCAACCCTTGCGGATTTTAAAATCTCGCTATTATTTTCTGAGAGTTGAGAATAATATAGCAAATTAGCAATCACAAATCATACAATTAAATATACAGTTACTCGTCTTTCATCTACTTCTTTTGTAAATTATTTTGTACGAATTAATGTTAATGTATTAAAAGCCAGTGCAATCTGAATGTCTCGATAGAAAATCAATCGTACGTTACCCTTCCGACCGGAATGCATACAAATATAATTCCAATGTAGCAGTTGAGGAGCTATCGAACAAATATGGCTTCCAAATACATGTAAATAGTAATTTCACAACAGCTTTAAGAATCTCGATTTTGTTTGTTCAGCTACTAAATAAAATCTTTTTGTCCATGCTCAAATGAAAATTAATATGGATTTTTAAAGTACCTTCAAACATTTCTAATCAATGATAACTCATTCTCTTACAATTTGTTGTGCCTACAAACAATCCTGTTTCGCATACGTTTATCTATGTGTTGCTTAACTTGCATGGTTGCCTTATTTCAATGACTTGCAAAATAATAATCAACGCGTAGCATAATAGATAACATATAAGCAATGTTTCAATACATCAATTCTTTTTAGCAATTTTAACTTTAAAGTTTAAAAGACCTACCTCATAGAAGATATATCCCAAGCTTATCGCTTGCTAGCGATCTCACAGGTGATCCCCACTAGGCTTTAAATGTTTAATAAGGACATTTCCTTGACGCCATGCACTTTTTGACCAATCAGAAAAAAGGAAAATCGAAACTGAAACTTTCCTTAGAAAAACAGTGCTTTAAAAAAGTATTTTTAGAAACAACTCGAAATGCAGGCCGGGGCAACACTTAGGGATATAATTAAAAGAGGCGTTCTTTAAAATCCTCTTTTAAAGAATTTTTTGATCAGAAAATTTAAAACTTGAATGAAAGCATCCTTAGTGTATTTGAGATTTAAGTTTGGTAAAATCATTGTCCTCGGGATAGAGTAGGGACACAATGAAAGACATTTTTACATAAGGAAAAAATAAGGAAGTTTTAAACAAAGAAGAAATGTTGTTTCACAATTTTAGATTATTTTAACTCAAACCCAAGAAGGAATTCAAATTGTGATACATTTTCCTAATTGTTAGTATGTTCTTTAAATGTGTAATGCTTCAACATATTAATACATGATAAAGTATTTCTGATAAAGTATATATTCTAAAGAACAATATTGGGGTACTTAAGAAAAGTTCAATGTTTTAGTAAGGAACATAGAAATATAATTTAGATTTTGAATTGATTCACAAATTAATAAAAAATTTTGTTTAAAAAGTCTTTAAATATTTAGATGTTTTATACTAAATTGCCCCGATATTTCTATTTCATTCGACTTCAGGGATAAATGTCAGAAAAAAAACAATAAAATGTACAACGCGTACAATTTGTGTATATGATATTTTTTTTAAGTTTCCAAAGCTATGATTGTTGATTTGTTCTATCAGTGAAAGCTGAACACTCAAAGCATTACCTCAATTTAAACATCTTAAGGCTCCAAGATCAGAAACCTTTGGTGTAACGCCAGACTTGACTAGCACTAGTGATTTACTGTATCTTTCAACCAAAAGTATGCTAGATTACTAGTATTCTTGTTTAACAAGAGGCAAATAGGCTTTAACGGTCACCCAAGTACCATGATAGCCCATACACAAACTTGTCGAGGAGTCTCATATATGCATTTAATTAAGTTTCATTCTGGAGTAGAAAAATTATAACATTGTTTAAATGCCGACCACCTCCATGCCTGAAATATAAGACTTGAATGAAATCAATAAATTAGCTAACAAAGATCATAATAGAGCGCATGACCTGATATTAAAAAGGTGCAAGTCTGTGAAAGAAAATAATTTTCCAATATTTTTCAACTTTCAAGATAGGTTCTATGCGTATATTGATATATAAACTAAAACAGGGTGGCTAGTATACATGTATATGTTTTTTTAAAACAATCTCCCATCCCCTATTCCAAGGGGCAGACAGAAACTCTCCTTGTGGGCATTTAAACAACAACAACAAAAACCCCCAGCTTTTAAAGCTATAATGTGTTACTCACTTCTCCTGTTCCAGTTTTCGAAATTAACCTTTACAAACATATAATCACCATCTGGCATTCATACCAATATCAGTTTACATGCACTGCTTATCAGTTATTTGGGTTAGGCAGTTACTACTATACTATTCTATACTATACAAGTCTATTTGTTTATTTAGAAAATTCCAGAACTGTTTTTGTTTCAAATGATAAAAATACTTGCAGAACTCTTATGATCATACAATTTCTTAATTACGTTACTTCAATGATTAATTACTAAATATGAACAAGCAAAAGAAGATAACTCCATAATGGAGAAGCAAGGAGAGATAACTCCATTAACTACTATAACTGTCCTCCTTAACGATACACAACTTCATTCTTTTTCTTTTTTAAATATGTCAATTTACTTATTTCTTTCATTGAAATTCCTGAGCAGAATAAAATAGCAAGACAGATATATACCCCCTCCTAACCATAACTCTTCTCTTACATATAGGTGACATGAAATTTTATTAAAGATGTCAGCTTAATGGGTTTATTTTCTACATATGAAGTTAGTTTTTATTCTTTGTCAGTAGACGTATTTTAAACATTATATTCATTAACACTTAATGACTTTTTGTCCACACCCTGTATAAAGGAACTTTACTATTATACACTTTGGCCCCGCCATAAATTCAATTTTTTTTTTCAATAATTTGCAATAAGTTTTGATAGATTTTTTTGTTCTTTTCCCATAGTGTCTTATATTCACTATATAAATACACAATACTACCAAAACATCATGAACATTAATATAGCTTTAATAATAAGATAATGGATGAGTAAATTTGATATGATTTTTTTATTATTACTTTGCCAAGTTGTCAATTCTCTTGTTGCTTTGAACTGTTTTTTTCCTTCAGTATAATCATTCAAGGTTCAATACCTTGTATTACGGTATATATACATGGATCTAACCTTGTTTGTTGCATAATGTTTGGCTTCCTTTTTATTTTTGTTTTAAAGTTATTTTTTTGTAGGTTTTGGGTGTAACCGTGTTCTTTATCTGCTGTAATATTGAAATTTGCAATGGCATAATTTCTGGCCACCTTTTGTGCTTTTGTCTTTAAGTTTACAACTGGGAGGCCCCTGTTACATGTACATGTAAAGTCATGTTGTGATTATAAGTTATGTACATAGAATTGAGAGTTGTTGTATTTGAGCGGCCTCCGAGTAATTTGTAACTTGTTAGTTTATTTCGTCATTTTCAAATAAAAAACATTATGGAAACTACACCTTATGTTCAGCTGTGTGTTTTGGAAAAAAAAACTACTCTCATTGGAGGCAGTAAATTTTGAGGACAAAAAAGTTTTCCCTTAAGATAAATTTGTCATGATAAATTGTTAAAAGTAAAGTTCGATGCTGTTTATGGTCTTTTTATATCCTGCTCTATGTTTCTTTAAATGTGTATACTAGATTATAACCCAAGCAAGCGCGGAAAATGACAATTTAAACGTTAATATGATACAATATGCTTTATTAATATGTTGAACCATATATTTTGTTCATTTTTGTGTATACCTTGTCTGACATTTTTATTGCTTTCTTAACCTATTCTTTAAAATTGAAATAAAGAGACAACTGCATGGCTAGACATTTAAAGGAGCGGGCAGAGTTGGAAAATCTTAAATGAAATGGAAGACCTACACATATGACATATATATGGCCTTAATTCTTTTTAGTGCAACTGACTGGAAAAAATTAAACTTTTTGTTTAATTTCAAACAAGTAAGTGGGTATTTAGTGCGTCGTATCTCTAAATTTTGTTCTTTAGGTCCAGTTGTACTATAATTTTTATCCCTGTTCCAAAAAAAAAATTCAGATAAAAGATTGTTAATAAACACAATTGGGGAGCGGTGGAAGGGGTCAGCCGATCCCTCCCCCGTTCAACTTCCCCGTTTTATGCATACATCAATTTATCATTTATTCTTTTAAGTAGACGCAGGACACAGACTGTTCATTGTTAACAAATTAACGTATAAAGTTTACTACCACTCTATCGTGGTATAAAAATGTATGAAAGTAAACAAGAGGCCAATGGGCCAAATCGCTCACCTGAACAACAGTTCCTTGTAACATTCTATTTGTAGCATATGCTATTTCTATTTTAAACTTTGAACCCCTTACTGGGGCTGCAGTATTAGTCCGGGGTTCATGGTTAACTTTAAATAACAATTTAGAATCTACACTATTTAAGAATGCTTGCATAGTAATATCACAAATTGAAACATTGTAGTTCTCCATAAGAAGATTTTTAAACATTTTCCTTCTATATTTCCCAAGTATTAGATCGAGGATCACGGCTTTTATAATTGAGAATCTTCACTATTTGAGGATGCTTACGTAGTAATCTGACAGATTAAAGCTTTGTAGTTCTCAAGAACATTTTTCATATATACTTCCATGACTTCTACTTTAAACTTTGAACCCATCTTGGGATACCAGAAATAGTTCAGGGGTCACTATTTTAAAAAATATTGAATTTACATTATCCAAGGTTGCATGCGTGTAATTTCTAAAATTATAGCATTGTAGTTCTCAAGAAAAAGATTTTAAACATTTTTCCTATTTACTTCTATGTTTGAACCCCTCTTGGGGCCCCAGTATTAATCCGGGTTCACGATTTTACCAATTTAGAATCTACAATAGCCACGGATGCTTGCATAATAATCCAACAAACGGATGCACTGTAGCTCTTGAGAAGATTTTCAAACATGTTCCCTATGTATTTCTATGTTAACTTTGAACCCCGTCCGGGGCGCAAATATTAGTCTGGGGGTCACGGCTTCTACAATTTAGAATCTTCACAGTTTGAGGATGCTTGCATAGTAATCTCAAAATCTGTGGCATTTTTTTTCTTGAGAAAATTTTTAAACATGTTTCCTATTTATCTAAATCCCTTCTGGGGCACCAGTTTTGGTCCGGGGTGACGATTTTTACAATTTAGAATCTTCACTATTTGGGGATTCTTGCATAGTAATCTCACAAACTGTAACATTGTAGTTCTCAAGAAGAAGATTATTAAACATGTTTCCTGTATATTTCTAAGTTAATCTTTGAACCCCTTCTAGGGCACCAGTTTTGGTCCGGGGGTCACAATTTTTACAATTTAGAATCTTCACTATTTTACAAGCTTTTAAGTAAATATTGGCTTTTCTGGTGAGTGGTTCTTGAGAATAAGAGTTTAAAACATATTTCTATGTTAAACTTTGAACCCCGCCTGGGGCACCAGTTTTGGATTGGGGTCATGATTTACAATTTAGAATCTTCACTATATATACAAGCTTTTGTATAAATATTGGCATTTTTAGTGAAGTGGTTCTTGATAAGATTTTTAAACATTTTTTCTTCCATATTTCTATGTTAAACTTTGAGCCCCTGGGGCCTTAGGTTTGGTCCGGGGGTCACGATTTTTACAATTTAGAATGTTCACTATATATACAAGCTTTTGCATAAATATTGGCGTTTCTGGTGCAGTGGTTCTTGATAAGCAGATTTTTAAAGACACAAACCCTATACTCACTGTTTCGTAATCATTTCCCTTTTAAAAAGGGTGTAGATCTTTATTTTAAGAATTTAGAATACTCTTTCCATAAGGATGTTTTGTACTAAGTTTAGTTTAATTTAAGAAGTCAAAAATGTTAAAAACTTACAGACGGACCGACGGACGACAGACAACGGGGGATCAGAAAAGCTCACTTGAACCGTCGGTTTAGGTGAGCTAAAAACACTAGTGTATGCATATTTATTTGCATATTTTAAACCAAAGTTGTCAGATCCAAGGTAATTGGTTAACTCGCCCTACACTTTTCCGCCATGACGTTAATAAGTTAGACCGCGTTCCTGAGCACCCGGTTCTGGAAATGTTTTTCCATACAAACTAAAATCAAATTCCAAACTAAAATCGCATCAAATTGTTCAATTTTATTTACTAGGTTTTTTGTATCAAACAAATATGTCTGATCCAAGGTATTAGCCTGCGATGCATGATGAACTCGTTCTACACTTTTCGCCCTGACGTTAATTAGTCAACCCGCGTTCTTGGTTACCCCGTCCTGCAAAGTTCTACAGCATTCTCTCACCAGAGGTCGTGCTGTGCAAACGTTCTTTACATCAAAACTAAAATCGGTGAACCAACATGATCCATGGAACAAGAATTTATATGATTAAAGGATGGGGATCTCAACAGTTTTCAAGATATTTGGGCACTTCGTGTTCAAATGAGGGCCAGGACCACCCCCGCCCATTACTTACATACCGATTAATATTCCTTGACACAAGCAACAAGAATATGAATGGTTTAGGGGTGGAGATCTCAACCGTTTTCAAGATATTTGGGCACTTCCTGTTTGAAGGGGGGGGGGGGGGCAGGACCAACCACGGGACCCCTTACTTACATACCAATTCATCCCCTTGAGACAAGCTACAATAATATAAAGTGTTTAGGGGTGTTAATCTCAACCGTTTTCAAGATATTTGGGCACTTTCTTTTCAATGGGTGTCAGGACCATTCCCGGGGCCCTTGACCTACAAACAAAATTATTCCTCTCAACACAAGAAACAAGAATATATATGATTAAGGGGTTGGATCCTTACATGTACCATTTTAAAGATATTCGGGTACTACCTGTTCAAGGGGGGCCAGGACCACCTCTGGAGTCCAATACAATACATACAATTTGATGCCCCTTGACACAAGAAACAATAATATATATTGTTTAGGGGTTGGATTGTCAACGCTTTTCGAGATATTTGGACACTTCCTTGTTTGGGGGGGGGGGGGGGGGACAGGATAAAGTTATTTCCCAACCCTGGGATTTGGGATCAGCCGAGGTACCATATCTAATGTAACATATATATTGCCCATAACACTCAATATATGGGTGTTGTCTATAGTTCATTATAAAATCCATGAGAAGTATTTTTTGTACAAGCTAACTATTCTGAGTTTAATATAAACATCTTAGGTACAATTTAATTATTTAGTTCTGGACAAGCACTCACTTCCCGTCAGCCTTACTGCCCAGTGCAGTCACACATTTGTCAATACTTTTCCATCCTGTTTGAAGCGTGCCTCAAACCACTATATAAGAGGTTTTTTTAGTATAAATTGCTTTAATTTTTCAGTATTGAATCGTATTTTTAAAGAATAATTACAGATGGAAATTTAATATACATGAAAAACATTTTTAAAAGTATGGCACGCCATTATGGTCTTTAAATACAGTGAGTCAAGGTTATGTTCCTTCATTTTCAATGCATCAATGTTGTGCTCCTTCTAAATAAGTGAATCTAGTTTGTGCTACATCGATTTCAGTGCCTTAAGTCTGTGCTTCTCCAAATTCAGTGTTTCAATGATATGCTCCTTTAAATTCATTGTCTCAAGTGAGTGTTCCTTCAAATTCAGTGCCTCAAATGTGTGTTCCAAATTCAGTTAATCAACGGAGTGCTCCATTGAATGCAGCGTTCAAGTGTTCGTTCCCACAAATTCAATGCGTCACGTTTGGGTTACAACAAATTCATTGCTTCATATGATTACTACTCCAAATCTAGTACCACAACGGACCGACAACACTTCGACAAGGGACTTTTCAAATTTTTTGCTGCGCAAGGATTTTCTACGCACAAGATTTACCAACTTTGATGATCGTCCAGAAAAAGTCAACTCTTGGAGTTCTTCATCCCGGAGTGTTATACTAGAACTTGGTGTCAAAGAGTTAGAGGAAATGTATTTTCTTGTGAAATGGTTTGGTTCTGAGTCATCAAAGTTTGCGCGTACACTTCGCTCTGCAAACACCTACGATACTTGTCAAGGTGTAAAACGTATTTGGGATAGACTGAACGTGATATGGGAGACCTAAGATGGTGGAACATGCTCTCAAAAGAAACTACACTTATTACCAACCGTCACAAATAAAGATCATACCAAATTGTACGATCTCGTGGACATTCTCTCCGAAATTGAATTGGCGATGATTGTACGAAATTTGTTTGAGCTACTTCAAATCATTTACTAGAGTACTATAACCCTTAGTTGCCAAACTACCCTCATCTCTACAAGACACGTGGACCTCTCAAGCTGCTGGATATAAAACGAAATGATGTAGTATTTCTTCCATTTTTTTGTCGATTTCATCCGTGAAATTGTGAAATCCGTAATGATCCTGGACTTGTATGTCAACAGTCCACAAACATGGCATACAGCAAACCTAGACCAACTGGTGCAGTCACCTATTGTAAAGTTGAAATTGCATCATCAACTCCGTCAACACGTTGTCCCATAGACAATGCTAGAAATTCACTGAATGAATGCCGTGACTTCAAAAGAAAATTACTGCGTGAGCGTCGAAACATTCTACGTGAAAGAAAATTGTTTCTAAAGTTGTGTCTCACAAAGGCATGTGTCCAAAGATTTACAGCGGACATTAATGTGATATTTATGGAGATTCTTATTGTGTCACAGCGATGCACATTGATCGTCGTCCTTCAAAACCCGAATCTCCTACACCAGTCTCGACAGTGAAAACTGCCTCAAGCAATGGCGGGGAGTAAGAAGAAGGAAAACATGGGAGTAGTTCATGCGGGAAGATCGTTTTAGTGGACGTGTTTTTTTTCCGTCTAATCCTGCGAAAGTTACCTGTGTTTATGCGACTGTCGATGACCAGAGCAACCGGACGTTGGTGTCCCCTTATTTAATAGGAGACCATCCATCTGAAAACCCCAAGTCAATATCTTTAACGGATTTCAAGTAATAACCATTTATGATTGACCAACCCCAAATTAAAAATAATTAAAATACAGTTTACAATTAGATATGCAAGCCTACAACCATCTCTGGGAAACGCCATGGACAAGTTCAGAAGTAAGACAGTTGAAAACAAGAGAAGAAGAACCGTACACAAAAAACAACTCTCCAAAGAAAGTGGGCGTTTAAGATGTAGATTCGGCAGGAATCTGGGCGCACAAGGAATGTGAAAATTTCATCGATCAATTTTGCACATTTTTCGGATTATTTGGTTTCTGTTGGACATGGAATAGGTAGAAAAATGTTTTTAATGCAAAATGGTTTTTCACAATATTGGTCTAAAGATAGCAACATGATGCAATTCATGCAAAATCCTACTTATTTACAGCTGTTTTTAAATGGTTTTGTTGTTTCTGGGTCTTCTCTTCACAAATTTGAAACGTGTAAAGATGACATATTTCAACATTAAAAATGTCGCTTTTTAAAAAAAAGATGGAGAGACAATGTCTGTTAAAAAACGAGATTGATGATAAAATAGCAAATACATAACTCTAGTTTTAACCAAATATTATTATTGCTTTGCGTCCATTATGTTTCAACAAATTCATCAAAATTGAAGCGAAACAGATTGTTCGTACAAGCAAAACTGAACTCCTTAAACTCCTAAAAAATCTTACCAACATTACCCGAGTACCCGGATAAGGACACTTTATACTTTGATGCTTGGGCTTCTACTTTAAAAGTGTTGTACTTGACGTGACGTGTCTGGTTGTCAAAGTCCTCGATGTTTATCCGCATTTCATACGTCCCTTGACGCAGCAGACAATAGAGGATGTCGTTACATATGTACCTGTAAATGATTATTCTCTGTGAAATAAAAGGTGGCACCTGTGTATATTCTTACAATCATATCATTTTACCACGTTGACTTATACCGGTACATGTAATAGATAAATTTGTTTTTATGGCAAAAACTTAAACATATTTTCTTAGTATTTTTTCTTATTAATTCGTGCTTATTCATCAAGGTCTTCCGTTTCCAGCGAAAGACCTTATTGTTTTCGTACTGTTTCTTCTTTTTTTTTCCACATACAGCGTCGTGCCAAAAGTATTCGCGGAAAAATGGCGGACGTCGTTTGAGAGTTATCGCGTTTGCAAAATCAAAATCACTAAGTATAGCAAAAATAAATGAAAGGCTTACCTTTAGTACTTTGTTAAATGTCCTTTGGACCTGCTAAATGCCATGATGCGTCTTGGAATAGATTTATACAGGTTTTGAATGTATTCCATACGCAGGACAGTTAAGGCAACATTTTGCTTTCAAACAGCAGTAAAAGGGGGTCATTTTGCTTTTGTCTATTTATTTCTGCATAATGAATAGTTCTAAACTATTTTGGGTGTTTTTGTAAGATATGGGTCACCTTAACTTGACGATGTCTAAATTTGACGGTCACGTGACTTTTTAGGGTCACGTGGGCGACTTTTGGACAAAAAACGTCAATGCTAAATTGAGACAAAAAGTTCAAGGGCAAGGCAAAGAAATTTTAGAGTAAGTAATATGGCAACATATTCAAAATTATCTATACATCATAAAACTCAATGCTCATTCAGTTGTAAAGTTCACTAGTTATGTAAATTTCTTAAAAAACTGGCTACTTGTTCTTAAAATAGTGCATTTTTGTATATTTTGATTAAAATTACAAAGTAAACCTTCATCTCTCAACAAATGAGCATCAGTTTTCATTAAGAACTCATAAAAAGGAAGAAAATCATACCAAGTTTTATAATATCTATAGCCGTCTTGCACTTGAACTTTTGCATTTAATTTCTCAATCTGGAAGGTCTCTCAAATCAATACACATTTCAAACGCACAAGTGATCCCAAAAGGGGAGGTAACTCTTTGAGCGATAACTCTTCTGATATAGGCGCGATGTCATTTTATCACTTAATCCGAATTAATTTTAAGATATGTTTCAGCGGTACATTATGTAAATGGATATTTAAACATAGTGTTTCTGTTTTATATATTTTTAAGAGACAAGATGGTTTCTTTCAATCGCCCGCATTTCCTCTGTCGTATTATGGATGTAAACAAAAAACCGTTGTGTATCATTTTTCTTGGTTTACCGCATTCGCGGAGTTAGTGAGTTCTTAATAGTTTTTAGGAACTAGAGAAAAATATATAAGAGCTAATTGTACACAGTTATTTGAGGGGTTTGGTGTCAATTAAGCCCCTGATATTATAAATTTTTCTCATAATATATATTAAAAAATAGGATATGGAGTATTTTTTCATTATGTTTTAATGTCAGATGAATGCATGTGCTGCCTGTGCCCAATGACTGCATATTCTATAGCACTGCTCGGGTCTGTAAATATTATTCTGGGGGAGGGGGTTCAAAGGGGTAACTTTATTCTGTTTGCCAGGGGCCAGGTAGCAAGGTGTTTTACCAATGTAAATTGTGAATTAAATTAGAATTTTCCATGGGGACTATACATGTAGATCTGTCCATGTATGAGGCCTTTTCCCATCCCCCATAAGCAATCAACAATATGCACCTTTGTATTACACTTTTATTTTTAACACTCATTAAAATTTACTTTTATTTTTATTCAACACATGCTCATGCAGAATGATTAAGATTAAGGAGGGGGGGGGGGGTAGCATATCTATTCATTCACAAAATAAATTCTAATTGCTCATTTCTCATTACCAAGAAAGAAAAGAGGATTTGTAAATCCTGCGACAAGGCGATCAAAAGCCATTTTTGGTTCACATCAATATATAGAATTTAAATAAGTCTGAATTCTCCTATGTGAGAGACTCTCTCTCCCACCCATTTACATCCTTAATACATGCAGCATGTAGCAACTTAATATAGCTAACTTAAGTAAATGTCCTTCCCCTTCCACTTCTCAAAAAAATTATGAATATAAAAACAATTATATTTGGTTCATTTGTTTTATTAATTAAAGAAAATAAAAAGGACTTTCTGAAAAAAAATTATGTGACAACAATTAAACCTGATATACATGTATGCATGCACATTCAAAATTGCAATTTCTTTATATGAAGTCAATGTGTTTATTGTATGAGTCAGTATGACTTCTTAGTTTTGCTCCTCTTCTCTCTCCAAAAACACAGTCTTCCTGTTCTTAAAGTTCAGGTTTTTTCTTTTCATCATTTCATCTTTTATATCCCCAGGATAAGTGTGTGGGTAAATTGTCACCAATAAGAACATCATTTATGTTAATCCCAAAACAAAGCAGATAGCCAGGTACCAGCTAAAATGAAAATTATATATATTTCAGTGAGTAATTTAACTTGTAATCAAAATGACTGAAAGACTGAAATGGAGTATTTTCTACAATTTGACAGACAATGAAATTTATTAATCTTAATAAACATTTCATTTAATATGTTTAGATATGCATTTAGATTTTGCACAAATTCAAATACAGCTTTGAAACAGCTTTTCAGTTTGATTTCAAATTATTAAATGTAGCATCCTCACCCCTGATATGGGCATGATAGTTTACTTGCACCCCTTTATTTTACCTGG
>WFKH01003881.1:49755631-49782470 GCA_016163765.1 Magallana hongkongensis
TATTTGGGAGCGTGCGCGCATTTTGAGAATATGGGTTCAGAGGACCCCGCTCCCCTAGAAATTAAAATTTCTCAAATTTACTTAGTAAAATTACTAAAACATGCCTCAGAACTTTCGCAAATTTAACACTCCCCTTTCCCTCCTTCCCCCGAAAAAAAAACTACGCTTTGTCCGAAGCGGGTTCATCTGACATCAAAATGATACTCATATTATGCATATACTGAGTTTTATACCGGCATTAGGCCAAAACCAAGGACAGCTCTTTCCAAACGAATGATTCATCATCGGAGACACAGTTTTCCAATTGAGACCCGTTTATCACTGCATACACTAGTGCGGTAATAAACATGTAATTCAGAAAATGAAACTGTACCACGCTTTTGGTACCTTGTGGACGGTCACTAGTTGTGCCTCTCTGTTATGCAGAGGAAAACAAATGATAAATCTAAGACAGTCTATTTAACGTGTAATAAATAATGCAGAAAAAAAGATCTGTGAACCAGTTTACAAATATTTGTTAAACTTTTCATACGATCCCTTTTTTATAACCATACATAAGACGAGTCCGAGCTCGATATCGCTCTACCCTGGAAATTTCTTATAGGTAGTGGTTGACAAATGGATTATGGATACTTTTCACACCAAAGAAACCAAGGTTTGCTGTCCAATTGACAGCTTTTCTTTTGTTATTTATTAGAATGAAAGTTACAGGCGATGATGTTCAAAATCATAAACAATGCCACAACCAATACAATTAAAATTGGTTTAAACTATCATCACTAATCAGGATGCGTCAAAATTATTCTCTTTTGTTTTAAAATTATCAATATAGATTTTACATAAGTCGTTGTAAAAAGGACTCGTTTTCATATGTATAGGAATATCATCCTTTGTTATAGAATATAAAAAGAATTGTTTTAATAGAGGACAAAATGTTCCTATTATGTTACATGTTTATAAATGGTGCACTGTATTATAATGGTATTATCTTAATTAATTGACTTGTTACATGATATAAAAATAAAAAAGGGAAATTGTTTGAAAACCAATATTGAAAAAGGTGCTTAAAATAATTTTCCTTATATGCATTGTTTAAATTTGGTTAAACGGTCCCATTAAAGACATTATGGGTCTTGATTTTAATAATTTAGAATATTTTCTATATATAAAAGCTTTGGTGTAAATATTGGCATTTTTGGTGCAGCGGTTCTTTACAAGAAGATTTTTTAAGACACGCAACCTAATTTTACTGTCTGGTAATTACATGCATCTTCCTTTTAAAAGGGGTTTTGTCCCTTATTTTTAACAATTTATATTCATTAATATTTCCATAAGGATGCTTTGTACCAATTTTGGTTAAATATGGCCCAGGGGATCTAGACAAGAAGTCAAAAATATGAACAGTTTACAACAGTTTGACAGTCGGACGGACGGATGAACGACGGACAAAAGGTTCTCAGAAAATATCACTTGGACCTTCGGGTCAAGTGAGCAAAAAAGATACCTGAGAGCCAATGCCCACTAGTGATACCCTCTGTTCTGATGTGAATATAACAAATAAGCAAAGTTTACAATTAACAGTATAAAAAAAATAAGATACCACTTCATAGCATGCCTAAAACAGAGAGT
Source organism: Magallana hongkongensis (assembly GCA_016163765.1). NCBI lineage: Eukaryota > Metazoa > Mollusca > Bivalvia > Ostreida > Ostreidae > Magallana > Magallana hongkongensis. Next base: position 49,757,261 of record WFKH01003881.1, read on the forward strand.
GTGTTAAAATGTCAAGCATCTGCCATTAAAGGGGCATGGCTACACAATTTTGGTCAAATTTTATTTTTTATATTTTTATTGTTTTCAATGCTTGAGTAATGCATTTCTAATGATCAATCAAAACTTGAGTGTTGTAGAGTTTTAAGCAAGATTCAAGTAAGCATTCTTTGTCATGTGAACAAGGCTCGTGCCTTGTTTTTGTTTACATTTGTTCAATATACCAATACAAGCTCTTCTTCAAGCTGACTTTTTCCATCTGGTGATTCGTTGTGATCCTAAATAAACAGTTCCAAGCATTTGTCACATTCAATTTAGGTTTAAATCTGGAATTTTCTTATCAACATTCAAAATGTATACAAAATCTTTGTTTACATTACTTAGAATTGTGGGCTTTGTACTTTGCTTATAACTCGACTACTGACACTCAAATTTTGTTTGACTATTATAAATGTCTTACTGAAACATTGTAAACATTAAAAACAAGAAAATAGTTTTTGATAAAATACGTGATTTTGTCCCTTCAATAGTTCCTAAGAAATATTTGACGAAAATTTGTTTGAAAATTTAGGCTAAAAATAAACAAATTCGCCTTCAAACAAGAAGCTGATGTCCATTTGGTAGAAAAATAAACCCGCCATATAACATGCCTAAACAAAGAGTATGTAAACAAAAATAAACATCTGCGGTTAATAGTTCCCGAGAAATCTTTGACGTTCAATTGGTTCACAAAAAAAATTCCATCACATGGTATGCCTATACATGTACAAAGAATATGTTGAAATTTAAAACATCTGCAATCAATACTTCCTAAGAAATCTTTGGCGAAAATTTAGGCTACAAAAAACGTAAGTAGTCATTTTACAGGAAGTGCGATTGGTATAAAATAAGCCTCACCATACGGCAATGCTTAACAATGTGCGAGTGTGTTAAAATTTTAAACATCTGCGATGAAATGTTGCTGAGTAAAATGCGACAGAAATGTTTGTTACGGACTGACAAATACACAAGTACCCCCTCTCCTTCAGAGCAGGGATATAATACAATAATGTTTAATAAGAGGCTATTGATATAATACTTTAGAGCCCTCTGAGTTCCGTATGTAAAGAGTCGGCCCCTTTTTCTTTATTTTGAATAAAAACATGTGTTGATTAAAAAAAAAATATCAGATACATGTTTTAACAAAATATTTATATGTGCTAAGATATTACACAAAAAGTGTACAACATTGCCAAAAGTTTTGATGCCAACATTGAAAACACTGATGTACATCTACGTACAGATACCCGGAAAAAAATAATGTTTCTATAACGATTACATTTTGAGGAAATGAGTGGACAAAACGGTTCATAAAAGTCTCCCAAAACTAATACAACTAATCCAATTTAATTCTGTATGAGTCATTGAAAATAGGTGCAAATCAGTTTAATTGTTTTTTGTTTTTAGAAAAAACGCTTTAAAAGGCAGAGAAAGAATAATTGGAAGGTTCTCGTTGCGAGCGTACTATTTCAAATCCTGAAGAATTGTATAAAATTTTAAATCAAAATTTCCATTAAAAAAATTATATAAAAAATATACATCCTAGTATCGCCCTAAAGATATCGTTTAATAAAAGTTTTAAGTATTTCAGATTATTAAGAATATCATTCGAAGCATTTTCTCTTCTACGTGTATATTTATTTTTAAAATATTTCTCCTTTCGGAAATATTAAAGATATAAAAGCTTGTCCTTTAGCCCCTTAAAATCCCGTGTCACGAAATTATTGATATAAATACTATTCTGTGGAGGTTAATAACTGCATGATGAGCATTTTTGCTCTCTACCTTATCATAAAGAGTGGAGTGACAATACCATCAAATCTTGTTTTTAATGTACCACCCTACCTAACGGCTTATTTGTACTTTTTTAGAAGATAAAATATCAAGTAATAATTTTTAGCCGGTCGTAAAAATTCCTATGGTCAAAATTTCTATTACGGTCAAAGATTATTCACTGAAATATGAAAAAACTTTACAAGGTAAAATAATTTGTAAAAATTCGCGAATTATTTATTAATTATAAACATTTTTGTAAGATTTTGTATTTGTAAGTTGTATAAATTGATATGAAGCAAAAATATTTACAGATAATGTCTGTTTGCCTGTTTGTATGACTAAGCGTTTTTCTTCTAATAATTTTACTTTAGAAGGTTGAAATGTAATTATAAATGTATACTAGTATATCAAAACAATCACACAATTGTTTTTGTTTGTAAGGCACATTAAATTAATTGCATTTTAAAAGAACTGGGTTTCAATTCTACATATGGTAATCCTACTTACACCCATAGCAACCTTTGCAAGCAGGAAATACTTCAAAATCATAAATCGGTTTTGGAAATCTTTAATATCCCGAATAAACAAAATGAATTTGATTTATCGTATTTATACTGGATTCCAAAGCTTCACAAAAATCCTTACAAACAAAGTTATATAGCAGGTTCCAGTAAATGTTCTACCAAGCCTCTTTCTTTACTCTTTACTAATATTCTTACAATAGTGAAGCAGAAACTTCAAAAGTACTGTACAACAATATATTCCAGAAGCGATGTGAATCAGATGTGGATACTTAAAAACTCTAATTAAAATAACTATTAGAAACTTTGAGGTACAAAATCTTACCAAAATCAATAACATGAAAACGTACAATTTTTCAACGCTTATACAACCCTTCCTTATGACAAATTAAAATCTAGGCTTCTTGATACCATCGACAGTTGTTTCATAGCTAAAAATTGAACTCGTAAATTTTCTTACATTGTCATTGGAAATCTAAAAAAATATTTTGTTAAAAACCATTCTTATTGAATACACAAGTACCCTGAAGTTGACATAAAAAAGATGATTGAATATCTGATAGACAACATCTATGTAGTTTTTGGAGACCAGGTCTTCCAACAATCAGTCGGAATTCCCATGGGCACAAAATGTGCTCCTCTTTTGGCTGACTTATTTTTATATTCTTATGAGGCAGAATTTATTCAAAAGCTTGTGCAAGAAAAGAATAAAGCTCTTGATATGGCCTTAAACTCCACATTTAGATATATGGGTGATGTTTTATCAATTAACAACTGTTACTTTCACTCTTATGTTAACCCAATATATCCCAGTGAGCTTGAAATAAACGATACCAGGGATTCCGAAACATTTGTTTCATATTTGGATATATTACTAGAAAAAGACGTTAATGGTAACCTAACAACCAAACTTAATGATAATGTCACTTTAACTTTTTTTTTGAGATTATTAAAAATATTTGAAAAGTGATCCAGATACATAAAAATAGTTTTTATCTGACAGAAGAGGTGAAGTGTATTTTTTCATCTGTTTGTCTGACTTCGCTTGCAGCTTATGCCTTCAAATGTCGATTAAATAATAAATATTTTCAGTTTTCTTAACATTTTACCGATTGGACACAGGGTAAAGCTTTGAACAAGCAGGATATTTCATGCAATAATAAGTAATGAAAGTTTAAAATTTTAAAATGTATTATTTAGATGCTGCATTTTATGATTTTGAAATATGCTAGAATATTAATAATTTTAACACCACGAATGACATTTGTATTCACAGGTAAATCTGTACAAGTTAAAATTGAAATTTTCAATTGAGTATTCCAATGTAGAACATTATCTCATCGGCATATCGTCCTACTTAATGGTTCTCAAATTGTAATTTAATCCCATGTCTATGAAATATACAGTTAAATTAGCAAAAACAAAGTTTTCTCAATTGGAACAAACGCGATTTATTACGAGAAACTTGTGCAACGGAGATACAGGTCTGCTCAAGTACGAGTTTTACATACTGTGGTTTCATTAATATTCGTGGGGATCAATTTTGGTTGATTCAGTGAAAATCACAGTTTCAAGGATATGTGAATTCGTGGCCAATGATCCTATCAATTCAAAATGTTAGTAGAAATTGCACTACAATGAACATTTAATTTCGCGGATAAACATAACAACAAAATCCACGAAAATTGGTATTCAACGAATATTGATGAACCACAGTATTTTATTTTTTTTGTTCATATACTATTCACATTATACCAAAAATGGTACTTGAGCAAGCATGCGATCGATGTTACCTTTATTCTGTAAATTACAATAATGGTGAATTTCATCTTCTTAGAGAAATTTAGAACTTTAATTCTTTATTTTCCTGCCAGTAAGGTTATGCCTTTTCATGAATTTTGATGAGAGAAGTGCAGAATCGACATTATTGAGAAAGTCCTTATGTAATTAGTTGGCCGTTATTGTTTGCTAAATTACTTATCCGTCACAATTTTGACGTTAGTTTTCCAGGAAAGTTTATACATGGTCACACTTATGGTTTACTAAAAAAAATATCCTTTCCTTCATGAAAATATAAAAAATTACGCATCCACGCATTATTATATACTGGTCTTAAATTAACTGTCGATGCCACGTGATGGATTAATATTCAAAAGTAGGCATTACTTTCCTGATGAGAGGAAAATAAATATTTTTTTCTTTAAAATTTGATATTTTTTTTTGGTTACGTGATCGATTTGAGCATTGTAATATACAGCATAACTGTAACTATTATAGGCGATCAAACACGTATTTTTCCCGTCATTCAAAATTGACGCAAAATATAGCGTGTATAGCTTTAAAGAATCAAAATGTCTTCTTCAGGTTCTCCAGTAGTGACACTGTATTTCAAAGAATTTACGGCATATTTGGATGGAAGTGTAAGCTTACGTTCAAGAATTCGGGGCTTTCCAAAAAATTATGAAATAATTTGGAAAAAAGACAACCAGATGCTATATATCACTGACCCAAAATACAAAGGAAGCAAAAATGATGACGATTTTCCTGTTTTGGAAATTAATAACGTCAAAAAGGAGGATGAGGGTACCTATACGATTGAAGTAAACAACGAATTGGGTAAAGGACAGAGTAGCATAAAATTAGTAGTCGTCAAAGGTAAAATATGTTTGATTTATTAATCAGCATAAGGCCAAAAAAAAATTCCTGTTTCCTGTCGCCCGACCGACCCTATCTTTAACCCTTCGACCCTAAAAGGGTTTTTTTTTGTGATCATGATGGTGATCGGTAACTTCGCCAGAATTTCCTCAGAAAGAGAAGTAAAGTTTCTCAGTCTTCTGAGTTCATAATCGTGTAAATTAACCTCATTGGCAAAAAAATGATAGTAAAGTAATTTATAGACACCTTTACTGCATAAATTAACCTTGTCATGAGGTTAATAACTTGCAATATCTTATCTTCAGGGGTTATAAATACAGGTGATGCAACAGCATACTGTTCATTGGAAATTACAAAAAAGATGTTTATTACTTTTATTAAATCCTGATATTACAGTGAGTTAATAACCTGTTCTTAGTTAATCACTCTGCAATAAAAGTTAAAATTACCAGAAATCTGTTTTGTACATTATCTTGTGAATTAAACAGATCCTCTACATAACATACGGAAGTAAGTGGGTCAAAGGGCTGGACTAATACCCCGAATACACAGAAGTTCAGAGACTTATTTAATAAATATTGTCATTAAGCTAACACAATAAAGAAATATTTATCCATAAAAGGCATAAATACATTCATACACATGTAGATTAAATTTTGCAAATAAAATAGATTTTTATTTTTCATTAAATTTTTTTTTCATTGCCTGTTATTGACTAATGTTATACATTACATGTATCAATAACACAAAGACTTTTGGAAATTTTAAATCTTCATTACCGTATCATAAACTGTGAATATACTTCTTTCTCTCATTATTACACACATGCTCCAAGTTTTTAAAAATAAATAATAGTTAAAAATAAAATAATTGTTTTAAATAATTTTTTTTTTCCTACCTACCTACCCTAATTTTGTTGGTCAGGGGACAGGAAACAGGAATTTTTGGGGGGACCTTAAGATAATATTCAAGAACTAGATAATAGATGTTATTTAAATAACAGATTACAATACGTGTATTTCAATTAAAAATACAATAAAAAGTTATACTATGGTACATGTGCATGCATTTTGTATGACATTACTGGGTTAAAATGTTGGAATTTTATAGTGAGCAGTTTTGAAAAAAAATCAATTTCACCTTATCTAAATATTTTCTAAATTTTATGTTGCTAAATATCATCAAATCAAAGAAATATCAAGCATGAAGAGGCTTATCATTATTAATTTTGCTGCATTTAAAAAATGTGTAAAAAGTTTTAGCAAATAGAAATATCTTGCTTAACTTTTGCAGGTTCACCAGAAGTGACTCTGAATGAAGTACCTCCGGTACATGTCAATGAATCTGTTGAATTAAAAGCAACTTTTCAGGATGTTTCCAGATGTGATAGACTAAGTGTGATTTGGGTAAAACACGACCAAGATATCAATATCCCTCATCAAAAATATGAAGCAGTTATCGACAAAAAGGGTTCTGCAGTCTTGCGCATCAATAACCTCAAGAGAGAAGATGTGGGTACCTATACAGTTGAAGTACACAACGAATTTGGGAAAGGACAAAGTAGTCAGAAATTGGAAATCATCAGAGGTATTTTCAATTCTTAGAATAGATTCATTTTAAGAGATAAATCGAAGATAACACATAATCAGTGTTATGCTTTTACATTATTGAAACAATTTTTTTTTTTTGATATGCTTTAGATAAACTTGACATGTTGAATTACATTTAAGATGTTGTAAAAGCTGTGCTCATGTAAATCTGTTTGTTGTCATTTTCTTTTAATTTGATTATTTTTATCCGTTTTAAAGTGAAGTTTACATGTTAATTTGAATGTATAAAACATTTTGTGTTAGATCATTTAAGACCATATTACTCTGCCCCATAATAAAAACAAACGATTTTTTCTACGATTAGATTGTTTTATATAAGTCTTTGATAACTTGATTTTGACCATTCTGAAAAACTTACATTGTTTTTTCAAAAAATCTGTTACGAATAATTAAAGGGGCATGGTCACGATTATGTTCAAATTTTATTTTTCTACTTTTATTGTTTGCAATACTTGAGTAATGCATTTCTAATGATCAATCAAAATTTGAGTGTCAGTCGTAGAGTTTTAAGGAAGTATGGGACTCACGATTTTGAATCCACCGCGCAACTCCGAATAACGTAAACCAATTCGCGGTCGTTTAATCTGTTGGTTCAATTCTAAGGTATTTAACAATAAAATTTATTGTGGAAAGGATTTCATAGTTTCTTTTTAAAATAAAACGTGCACATAAATGATAATAAAAGTTAAGTTAACTCAAAAATCTTATTTTACGACATAAATATCGGTTCGGTTTTCGGCAATGCGGAGGAAACGTGGATTTGATTTTGAACGCTGAAAAAAAAATAAAGGTTGCTAAAGCTCAGAAAAAGGATGGTCTAGTCACATAGTGCGGACGCGGACGCTCTCTTGGGCAGATCAATCACATATTTTGATATTACGGCTGAATAATTCTCATCATAGATGGAGGAAGATGACTCGACGCCAGCAAAAGCGATCTGTCCAGGTTTGACCTACATTCATTGATAGAGTAAAAGTATTTGGTAATCTCAGCGAGGTTAAGTTCGTCGAGACTGAAAATTTTTGACAGATGTTTCTTCAGTTTTTCAGTTTTGGCGAATCTTGCTGAGATTAGAGTAAAAGTAAAATTGGTATGGGCATCATCGAATTTTTCTTATGCCATTGTAATGCACTGGTGATTGCATGCATTGGTCTCTGCTCATGAATGTGTAAGATACCTATACCTATATAAGTAGGCATTGTACATATTCGTGAGTAAAGCCGCAAGCACCTGAGGTGTAATTTCATAATAAAAAAAAAATAATTATAATCATGTATACAAGTTTTTGCCAGTATGGTTCAATACACATATCAGAACCCAGTAGAATTCTTAATGTCTTTCATTATTAATAGTTAATTCTAAAATATATCAGAATTTATATCATGTCGTCACATGTTTCAGATAATCAGATGTTTCAAGAAGTCGATTTTAAACGCATGAGTTCATTCCAAACTGATGTCATACCACATATACGAAATCTCCTGTCGTCTCTATGCATAGCCATTAGTCGAATTATGTGGCATCCAGTTTATATTTTAGCTACAAGTAGAAAGTGCATATGATGACAACTAACTTTGATTTTGTATCAGTAATTTCAGATGCTATGTCTGAGTGAGGTTAAAAATGATTCAGTTTAGGACATTTAAAATTAATATTTAGATTCTCATCCTGATTTGCAAAAAATATGGGGCGGGTGGGCGGATTATTATTTTTTATTTTTATAAAAACACCCTTTTCACTGTTCATGTTCTATAAATAACAACTGCTCTATTCTTTTAAGTTGTTAATGCTAATATGAGTACACAACCCCAGTTATAATCTTTTTATTCCATTTTATTTCTACTTAACTGTTAATGCATGAAGACATTTGTATCCTTATGATAACAAACATGACTGGAATCCAAACAATAATCCACAAGTTTAGGCAGCCATTAAAATGTTTTGAATTTTGTAAACCAAGCCCGACTTTTTTTCCGAAATTTTTTTTTCCACACAATTTTTTTTTCAAAACAAAATCAAATGCATCGGGGCGGGCTATTTACAGAGGGGCGGGCGGGGATGAGAATCTAAAAATTAATTTTATGTGGCCTTAGATAAAAATTGTTAACTGACAGCCATTATGTGTGGCGTTAGGTGTTAAACTATCGGAAACCCATGACGTCAGGAGATGTATTTTAAAATAGGAAGACAGATTGAACACTTTAGGTAATGATATTTGTTATGGTATACACATATTGACAGCAAAATAAATTTAAAAGAGGTGTGAAATAGGTGTCAAGAACATTTTTTTTTAATTTAAAACTCAACTTTAGATGGTGTCTTTTTTCAGTTAAAACAGTGTCTGGAGCTTTTGTGTGACTTTCAGTCTTTCACAATCATGTGTAAACAGATAGCCATGCTATGACCTTGAATTGTTACTATTACAAATTGATCACTATGATACTTATGTATTCATAGATACTGCGTAATGAATTGTGTTAATGATAACTAACAGAATGAACTATGTGACTCTTGTAGCACTGCGCAGTATTTCTAAATGATGTTATGCAACCAGGTGCAGAATACGGGCACAAATATCCAAATTGGGAGTTTGTAAATAAGTTGTCATATTTGGCGATTCTGTGTCTGCATCGATAGCTCTGGTACTCTATATAGAGTCATGTATTGCTTATTCTATTTAACCTTTGTAACCTTAAAGCCATGTATGAATGAATGTATTATGAGTAAACGATGCATCATACCCAGGTGGGGACTCAGAGACTCGGATTCTGAGACTCAAAACCCACATCACAATATTCTTTCTGACGGTTTTGACAGTTTTGTTACTTTATTTAGAAATAAAATTTAACTCCGGGATTTTGACACTAATTGTTCACTCATGATCATTGTAGATGGGCCGGACTGGTCAGAACCGTCAATCATAAGTAAAATGATATATATACTCATGTAAAATGATGTTAGATAGATCTTTGATTTGAGCTGCTCTTAATGATTGTAAAATCTACTATACGATCACGCTGATTAATAAACTACTTGGTAACCAACAATTGGACTTCGTAATTACTGAGTTTGAGGTGAATCTCCAGGAGTTAAATAAGGTGAAAGGCTTACACATGCTCCCTCAATATTTACTTTTCACAGCCCCATGCCCTTCTTCATGTGGAAAGATTTGCATGTACATATTTATGTATCTGATTGGAGAACAACTAATTTAAAAGTGAAGATTTTAGAAGTCAGTGTCTAATAATAACTATCCCTCTACCAGTAAATATTAATATGTTTGTTAAATCTGAGTTAACCTCTGTTTATGCCTTTATAATATCAAGTACATATGCATATATTTTTTTAATGATCAACTTGGCAACCAATTAGTGTTCTTTTATAATATCAAGTATACATATGCATATATTTTTTTACTGATCAACTTGGCAACCAATTGGTGTTCCAATTAATATTCTCTCATGGTGCAAAAATTCTTGATTATGTACCTTAATATTACAGATGTTGACCATGAAGAAGTTGTCAAAATGTCTGATTGTGGTTGGAGACAGTGGAGGAGTTTGGTGGAATTAGGGATGTAAGCAGATATGCATTTAAGAGAGCTCGATGGTCGTGGCCATTTTTAGACTGTATTGATCTTCTAAGGAAGAAGAGCTATATATAAAAATATGCTGGTTGGCAGAAGAGATAGAGAGTGGGAAGTCATAACAGTTTGTCAGGTATTTGATAAATTACATAAACTACTTTCGATTGGTATCTATGTGATTGGTTTAATTTTCATGGATTTCAAGGGTATACTCTTTCATATGAACAAATTAAAACCCCCACAAAAAAAAAAAACCCAACCCCCCCCCCCAAAAAAAAAAAAAAAATCTTCATGAACTGTGCAAAATAATCCATGAAATTGCATCCCAATGAACCTTTAATGAATGATAACAATTCCCAAAAATTAGACCTCAAAAAAATTCAATGATTTGACAGTAGGGTAAAAGTTAACTGCAATATTTCATATATTGTTGACTGAAATCTATAGTCCTAGAGATTAATACTGCCCCATTTATTTTCATTGATTTTATTATGTTTAATACTCTAAGCATGAGTGTGCCAATTGAAAATCTGTCATTTATTAAAAAAGTTTGTTTATTTTATAACTAAATTATGTAATTTTTTAATGAATTTTTTTGTTTGTTATCCTTAATTAAAGGAATCTACAAGATAAAGATTAGTATTTCATTTATAATGAGAAATATTAAGGCTGATCTATATTTAATCAAATCGAAAAAAAATTGTAGCATTTTGAATAGAAATCAAACCTATTGAATAAACCCTGAATTGTCCCAGCCCTAATCTTAATGAACCATAAATTGTACATCCTAAGAAATCCTTGTGTTTGAATGTCACAACAGTTTTTGTTTAGATATTTCTCTACGTATAAGTATTTTAGTTGATGCTATTTCCAATCTTTCAGGTCATTCATCTATGATCAGGACATTTTCTGGAAAAATAGAAAACTTTTCAACAAGATCGAAATCCTGTCGCACATGTACTTTGTATCTTAATTCCAAATCAACACCTCCTCCACGATTGCAGTATCAACTGGAACGGAACTACGTACGAAGGCCATGGAGAGTGACGTGATAGAAGAGGTGGTCAAGGATGTGAATGATGGGTCTGTTCGTATAAAGACAATAGTTGGTGATGAAGATAGCACAATAATTTCCAAACTTTGGACAAACATTGACACAAATATTGGTAAAACATTGGATGCTAATCATGTGAAAGAAACCTTAAGGAACCATCTATACTTTGTGAAAAATAACACAAAACTTTAACTTTCAATGTCATACAGTATCTTAAAAGATGTTTATACTACATCCTTGCCCAAGGAAAAAGGGCTGTTGGAAGGACAAGCCAAGGACTTGTGCTCTTGTCGGCTTCAATATTTATGTTAGATATGTAATAAAAATGTTGAGAGGGTTGCTCATTTTGGAGCGATAATTGTCAGCTTCATTATTTATGCTAGATTGGTAACACATGTAATAATGCTGAGAGGGCTTTTGATTTGGGTGCATTATTTGTATAAGTCTGTTAATCTATTACATGTACATTTGAGGAGTTAAATGTCCAGTATAAACTTGATTAGAATAAAAAAGAATTCATACCATAATATATGGTTGGAACAGTAATGGGTGTTGTTCTACTGAATGGCTTAAAATTAAATTCGCCCTTTATACTGTGCATATTGTACATGATGTAATGCTGATTTCGATCCTTTTATATGTTTCAGAGTTGAAAAAAAAATTATGAGATACATGTAGCAAATCATAAATTAAATATTTATTTGTTTAAACCTACTAGAATTATTTTGTTCCTGCCTGGTATCTTGTTATAAGGTGGAAATAGTTTAAAAATTTGTAATTTAACAGAGGAATTTCAAGTTAAACAGAGGAAATTTGGGATTTAAATGAATATTTTTTTTTCTTTTTTGGTGAATTTCATAAAGTACTAACATTGTAATAAAAATATTATTAATTGACTGTGTGTTTATTGAACAAAAAGTTGGTATTGATTATTTTATCTACATTAGAATAGTGTTTAAGTGAAAATGGCGCAATATTGAAAAAACAGACCAGAGGAAATTCAGACTGCAATATCTTTTTATCTAAGTCATTGACATATGAGTTTCTCCTTTTCCAGTGAAAGCATAACGTTTGAACATTTTATTTCAGTTCAAAAATAAGACTTTTTATTATATTAAAATATATTTTTTTGACCAATTTGCATTGAAGGTCAACGCAAAAAGCAACAAATTAGAACTATGCAGAGGAAATTCGGTTGCAGTTTGTAAAATACTGAGGAGGCGTTGACAAAATATTTTTGTAAAAAATCATTCTTCTGTTAATGTGTAATGAATAGCATATAAGAAAAATGAAATCAAATAATTGCAAACTCTGTAGCATTGCTTCATTTCTGTTGAAAGCGGTGTATTTTAATGAGCTGTAGTATTTCCAACAAGGGTATGTTTGGGTACCGTTACCATGGAAACAAACATATTAACCTATCAATTTTTTTATTCTGTTAGACGAAATACAGTGCTACATTGTAACTGTTGAACCAAGTTTTATAATTGTTTAATTACTTTGTTGTCAGTCCCATACTTCCTTAAGCAAGATACGGCGCTTACAATTCTTTATCATGTAAACAAGGCTCGTGCCTTGATTTTGTTTACATTGGTTCAATATATTGGTAAAAGTTCTTTTTCAAGCTGACTTTTTCAATCTGCTGATTCGTTGTGATTATAAATAAACAGTTTCAAGTGTTTGTCACATTCAATTTAGGTTTAAACCTGGAATTTCTTTATTATCATTCAAAATGTAAATAAAACTTTGTTTTTATTACTAAGAATTCTGAGCTCTGTAGTTTGCTCTGTATTTGTTGTTTCTAACTCGACTACTGACACTCAAATTTTGTTTGACTATTATAAATGTCTTAGTGAAGCATTGTAAACATAATAGTTCTTGACAAAAATCATGACTATGCCTCTTTAAATGATTCGTCCATTATTATTTAATGTCGAGTTGTTTTTTTCATAAAGAATGTAAATTTGTTTAACAAATAAAACTAGTTTTCTTGCCTGTAACTTTCACATTGTTCTTTACTAGTAACTCTAAAGCAAGTACCTCTGGCTTATCCCAATGAGTGTGTGAAATTGAAAGCAAAAATTGAGGGATTTTCCAAATATCCACGTGTGAATTGGAAAAAAGACGACCAGGACATAGATTTCACTGATACAAAATATGAAGGAAGTAAACGTGATGGCGATTCTGCTGTTTTATGCATCAAGGACGTCAAAGAGAATGATGAAGCTATCTATACAATTGAAGTAAGCAACGGATTGGAGAAAGTCAAAGGAAGTCAGAAATTGGTGGTCATCAGAGGTAGAGTATAATATCCTTCTTTTCATCATTAGAGAATTTGAATATATGTGCAATGCCAGTGCTTAGATACTAGTGTAATAAAAAAGGGCAAAATTAATAATCAATACATTGATAAATCATAGCCACATTTTTTAGTTTCTAGATGTTTATATTTTGGTAACATCTTTAAACTATTCTCTTGCTTGTTTACAAAAATAAAGGTAGAAGTAATGGTTTCGTGACCTGAATGTATTACATACTGAAATGTGATTTAAAAGCGTAACGTTTTGCTTTATTAGATTAAACGTATCAAAATAATATAAAGAGCTAGAGCCACGAAGCATCAAAATGTGCCTTCAAATTTTCACAAAACTCAAGTTTGAAGCAATATAAATTTCAATTGCTTATAATGTAGAGCACAATATTCTGCTTCTATGCATATGTAATTCTTTCACCTCGGCCCCACCGTTTAGCGCATGCGCATCTTCAAACATATCGACCATGGTCGTTAAAAATAGCTGAAAATTGTAGATTTTACTGCAGTATTTCCCAAATTTGAATGTGGCCACACTTGAGTACCTCTTTGAAACTTTTAAAACTGAGAGATATTGCAAAAATGCATCTGCCTGCAAAATTTCTTAGAGGTACTCAAGTGTGGCCAATATGTATTTTACAAATTTTGAAAATTTTAGGAATAGAAAATAAAACAGGCAACTGTATTTTAGGGTATTTATTTGCTTAATATTTAATATTTACATTTGCAAATATTTTTCCTTATATGAACCTATAGAAAAGCGAAAACGTTCAATTCTGTATGAACGTATCCGTGACCTCACAATGATCATAGCTCGCGCTTATCGCTTGTCGCTTGGATTATTGTTAACAAAAAATCTCGGTAATTTTAACAGTTCTGAACGATTTGTCTTTTTCAAACGTAAATATAAGTAATAAACAGCAATGTTAAAAAGATCATCGGGATATGAAGTTGGTTGGTACGTATACGGGATCAAATCTACTGAGAAGCCCTTCGGGCTTCACAGGATTTGATCACGTGACCAATAAAATCTAAAATTAGCCCCTTTATTGTTGTTTTAAAATTTTATTTTTTGATTTATACTTTTGTTACTTCAAGAGTATTCAAATTAAGTTCACAAACTAACAAACAAACTAACAAATTAAGACTACAAACTCAGTCATTTAGCAGCCAGGGTTCTTTATCGTTCCAAAGCCTGTATGTCGTGACGCGGACACTCAGTACATATTTGATTTTCTAAAATCTAGTCTCAAAGAATTTAGTAGTTAAAATATACGTTGCTATTGGTATCTTAAATTAATGACATTGACCCTCACTGGATATGGCCGTTCTGCTACAAAATTACCATGCTATTAAAATGATTTTTTTTTTTGCAGAGGGGGTGGAAATAATGTTTGGGGAGGGGTACGCTACGTTCCTACTAATGAATTTTCTTCCTTTTATTCAAGAAGGCACTTGATATCTAAAGGTGGAATAACACGTCATCACAAAATGGCTGACCTCTGATCGAAACGACATTTCGTTTTATTAAACGATTTTATCAACAGCAGCAAGTAACTTAATGCATAGTCGAGTGGATAAAGTGTCGGGCTTGTGATCCATACATCCCAAGTTCGAACCCCGCAGGGGCTATTGTTGTTACATTCTAAATTATTCTTTTTTAGATGTGTATTTTTTATCCACAAACTGCAAATTGTTTCGCTTATTTGACATATATACAGTTCATTTATCATTATATCTTTCATAATCAAATAATTTACTGTTAAATTGAGTGATCTTTTTTCAGGTGTGTTATTCCACCTTAATAGGAAATAAAATCTACAAATAAATTACAATAGATAGTTAATCCCTATAAAGACCTTCCACATCTTGATATAGATGGGGTTGGTTTTTATAAAATGTTTGTTTTAGGTAATTTTTCGGACAGAGGGTAAAAATCAGAAATTTGTCATAATAAGACGTACACAAAAAAAGAGAGGGGAACTAAATTCGCCGATTTCAGAATTTGTTATTCAGAAAGGCAAACACTATTGGTAGAATCGGCAATGTCTCCAGCGTGTGTCTCATACATGTAACTAATTTTTAATTAAATGAAATAATTCGACTGCATGAGTGTTGGTGTATTGTTAACAATTTTGATCATGATACGTATATTTTTCGCGATAAGTATATATGGAATCGGCGTGAAAATAGGCTGAGAATGAAATTTACGCTCAGTCCGTTTTGTACCAATATCCATACGGGTAATGGTATTTTGCGGAACGGAACCAGAATTTTAAAAATAAGTCAAGTACTGCTGACACTGTAATTTTAAAGATGTTATACTTGGGAATGTGTTTGGTTTGTTCTAAAGCTCTAACTAACATATAATATCCTCTTGCTAGTTTAAACCAGCTAGTAAGTTCTGCCGTGATAGTACTGTAATGTGTTAATACTAGAGTAGTAAGTAATATGTGTATTTTTCTTTAAATAAAAAAATTTAAACATTAAAATTAAAGATCAATCTTATTTTGAAATGTAATGAATAAAAAATGCTCAAATTTTTAAAATTTCTATTCCCCCATTGGGTGACCCTTTACTGGACACCCTGGATCCATTTGGGTAAATCAGCTTACCATTTCTATGTATAGATAAAGGTCGAGGGTATCCGTGTTCGCATAACGTAATGATGTGTCGACATAAAGTAATGGAGCGTGTACATCATGGAATAGAGAATTGACCTACAGCGAGGACTTATTCACATCACGTTATTAAGTGTAGAACACTGTGCCGGATAATTATGCCAGTGCCAAGGTGGCATTTTTGCACCCGCTTAAGATACAGTTTCGGAAAAATCCATATATACGAAATGATAGACCATTGTCTATAGAGTATATAACCACTTTTGTTTTTAGTTTGTTTCACCTGACAGGTGAGATATTTACCTTTAAAAATTAATATCCTATAGGAAAATTATAATTCCCATAGGAGAAACGATTCTCCTACAGGAAATATTGACAATCCTGTGGGATTTTCTTAAAATCCTATAGGAATTATATTTCCTATCGGAGAAAGCTATTTCCTGTAGGAATTTGACTCAGACAGGTAGTTTTCCTGTAGGAAATTAAAATTTCCTATCGGATTTTGTCAAATCCTATCGGAATTGAAATTCCTATAGGAAGTTCTTGTATTCCGATAGGAAATTTCTTATTTCCCATAGGAAGACTGTTTTTCCTATGGGAAAAATCATTTTCCTGTAAGAATTTATTTTTGAAAGGTAAATATCTCACCTGACAGGTGAGATACAATGAAAACAAAGGTGGTTATAAACTCTTTAAGCCATGGTCTATCATATGGCATATTTAGATTTTTCGATATATGCAGCTTAGACGGGTGCAAAAATGCCACCTTGGCACTGGCATAATTATCCGGCACAGTGTTTTAGACATAACGTAATAAACTTATGACATCAAGTTATAAAGTGTTGACATAATAAAAGGATGTATTTACACCAAGTTAAAAAGTGTTGGTAAAATATAAAAATATATTGATATCATGTAAAAAAATATTGTCATAATGTAAGGATAGATTTGCATTAAGTAATGCAGTATTGACATAATATAAGAATACATTTGCCCCATGCAATACGGTGTCGACATAATGTCATGATGTATTGACATTGAGTTCTACAATATTGGCGTAATGTAAGGATAAATTTACATCAAGTTATAAAATGTTGGCATAACGTAAGGATGATTTTACATAAAAACGTAAAAAGTTGACTTCATGTAAAGACATGTTTACTTCACGTAATGTGTTTTTGACATCACGTAATAAAGATCTGACCAAGTGTAAATATATATTCACACCACGTAATGGACTTTGACATCATGTAATGATAATTTGACATAGTGTATCTACAGTTTTATGCTATAAGGCAGCGAAGGCGTTCCATACCAATGCATTCGCCCTTACGTTATCAGCCACCTGTTGATTCGTCGCGTGGTCAATGTATTTCCGGTGAACCGTTACCGTCGGAAGCAAATTGATAATTCGTCCAATAAAATAAAAAAAATCAACATAAGTGTGTGAACATCGGTGACTTTTGCCTATAAAATTCTCGATTGAAATTTTCTTCGATTATTTTATGCGTACTAAATCTAATTAAAATTTGCCTTGTATGGCATATAAAAAGGATTCAGATTGCCGGGCCATTTCCTTAAAACAAAAACACAACGATGAGAGCAAAGAGTTCTCAAAAGGCTATTTTTTTGATCCCCCCCCCCCCCCCCCTCTAAAAATATCAATCGATTTTCGACCGAGTTCATTACAAATTTATATATTATAACACAAATTCTACATGCTTGCTATGAATTCGGCTTTTCAAGACAATTTAACGACATTATTCATGTGCTACTGCTTGACTTTGAAAAATCAAATGTTTTATATAAATGTTCATTGTAACCTATCTTCGCTTCCAAATAGTGAACCCACATTTTCTCTCTCTCTCTCTCTCTCTCTCTCTCTCTCTCTCTCTCTCTCTCTCTCTCTCTCTCTTTGAAATATGATCTTAATTCTCAAGACATTTACGGATGGTTTATCACTTATAACAATTCTCAAAAGACATATGCATATCACTAGGAAAAATGAAATGTAAATGAATAGACGTTATGTTGCGGCATTCATAAGGAATAATTAATTCATAAAAATATTTTTTTGAGAAATCTTTTTTTTTTTCCATTTAATTAATGAACATTAAAGCACTGCTATGATGTCATTCCTTTGTTCCAGCAGTCCAAAATTTTCCTTGTGACAGTCCGATATTAGTGAGCTTCTTAACATCAGACCGTTACCAGTGGTTACAATACTGGTATCCTTTAAAATCGGGCTGTCTCAGGTAAATCAACAATGAAATTCAATGGCAGTGTTTTAAGTAAGATATGCCTCAAACACTTCTGTATGAAAAAATATTAGACAGTTCTCGGCCCTAACGGGCCTCGAAACTCTCTGATATTTTTCATACAGAACTGTTTTCGGCATATATCCATTACTGAGCGCACGGTGAGCGCACGCTGAGCGGAATTTGGTGAGCACGGTGAGCGAACACAGAGCGCAAACGAAGGGCAAGCGCAAAGTGAACGGTGAACGCACGGTGAACGATATGTGAACTCTATGTGAACGCAAGATGAACGATTTATTCGGAGTGCCCCGGGAGTTATTGTTACATTGTGTTACGTTGGTAATTAGGAAATAATAACAATAAACTGCATGTATGTATTGTTATCAGCCTAAATATAATATTATCTGACTGAACAATAAGTGAACACTGAACGAACGGTGAGCGCAAGGCAAACGCTTTGTGAACGCACGGTGGGCGCTTTGTGAACACTGAGCGGGAGCGGAGCGGAGAGCGCAAGTGAACGCACGGTGAACGCACGGAAAAACGGGAAAAAAGAACGTTTCAGGGACTGAACCCCGGCATCTAACTGCTATAAAACGCCAGGTTTGGGTAAAAATATCGAAGCATTGAAGCAAGTAAAATAAGCATGCAGAATAATGTACACAGACTGTTACAGTAATGCATCAAAATTCGAGATTACATATATCTCTGTCAAGTTAAATTACCGTATTCCTGTCATATTTATATATTTATTTTTAATAATTTGTTATTATATCGGTAGAATTAAATAATCAATCCTCAGTTATACACTGCGCATCATCAGCATTACTTCATGCAGTTTCAAATTGCAGAAAAAAAGAACTTTGAAGACACCGACATATTTAAATGAACCGCCGTTATATTGACCTTCAGCACTTCCAAGTATTTTTTTAAAAACATTATTGTAAATAAACTTTTCATGGTATTTTCATAAATAAATTATAATGTCTACAAAATAATTTAATTTTGTTTGTGTTTATGTTATTAAATTCAAGTCATGCGTAGTTTTATCATTGACGTTACTTAACAAAATTGACGTCTGTTTTACATTTTTTCATCAAAACAGTGCCATATTGTAAACTCCGTTTATAAAAAAGTATAATAGATATCGAAAAAACAAAAACAGTTTTGAAAAGCTTCTACACTATTTTTTCACTAAAATATGGTGATTTTTTTATGATAGGGCAATTTTTGATGCTTTGTGGCTCTAGCTCTTAATTTTACTCAATTTTCAAACAACATGTCTTACTACATACTGTGCATGTATTATTTGTTTGGGTTTTTTTGTAGAAGGCCAGCTGATTTTTATATCCGGTCCGGTTGTGGTATCTCCTTCAAAAACAATAACTTTTCATGCATTTCTGCCCGATCAAAACTTATTAAATGTGAAGTGGTGGAAAATAAAGGATCAGTCAAAAAAAGAGGTTGAGATTGGCAGTGGAAAATATTCAGTAAAATACGAAGGAGGCAATATCTATAGGTTTGAAATCTTCAATGCAGAAAAAGAAGATAGCGCAGCGTATCAATGCATTGCCGACAACATGAAGAGTAATACGATTTACGTTCATGTCGATGGTAAATTTATTTATCCGTACCAAACATGTATAATTTAAATTAACTTATTAAAGTGCGTGATATCTGCGAAGTGATTCGCTTTTTGTTGAATCTAAAACGTTTACTTTTTTCAATGAAACTACTATTTTTTCTTTGTTGTCAATATATATTCACTCACTCATTCAAAATACGCCCTGATTAGATGACAAACCTAAAATCTTCCACTTTACATTTTCCAAGGTATGTAACTGTTCGTTTTGATTTACACAAGTGACATTGTGAATGACTTACATGCGTTACAAATGAGATAGGTGAGATATAAATCGCACTGTCTTCATTAAATAGAAAATTACACCTTTTTTATTTACTCCATTTTATTTTGGCTCTGAAACGAAAAAGACAGGTTTTATTTTCGTCAACCGAACAGTCAGCTTGTTCCCATACGCTTCTCTCATTTGTAGATGTTCAAAAGAATTTCCGAATAAAATTCAGGCTGTAAAT
Organism: Magallana hongkongensis; assembly: GCA_016163765.1. NCBI lineage: Eukaryota > Metazoa > Mollusca > Bivalvia > Ostreida > Ostreidae > Magallana > Magallana hongkongensis. Next base: position 49,777,783 of record WFKH01003881.1, read on the forward strand.
CATTATGATATATCAATAAAGTTTGGGGATTCCTTTTTGATAACACAATTTTACAAAAATAGTAAATGAAATCACTATTTTTCATAATTTGTCCGTTTTGGGGTTTTGGGTTGTTTTTTTTTGTCATTGTCGTTGGTTTTTCGTCGTCGTTATAAATTTGGCTTTTATAAAGTAAACGTACACCTATCCAGTATAATTAGTACAAAATTATCAATGTAACATACTGTAAATTGTGTATTTGTACCCATCTAGTAATTAGGCAATATGACAGTATTTTCATTAGAGAAACTAGATGAGAGGAAATAGCACTTTGCATTAATGGGCGTTGTATGCTGAACCAGAATTTGTTTACAATTTTTATATGATTTTTTTCGTATAATTTATTCATTTTTTTAATGATCATTTTTTAACTGAAAAAAAGTAACTGGCTGGATATTTAGGGAGGGCAGGGGGTGTTGCTAAAACGCGGAACGGTAAACGGAACAGAAAGTGGAACGGACGGAAAACGGAAAATTGTATGCAATGTTATTTACTTTATATATGTGTTAATCATGCTAAAAATAATATACTTTATGGAATTTTTAAATATTTTTAAAAAGATTATCAATATGAGTTCATTAGTTTAGAAAATCGATGATTTTTTTTCAAAATTAACAGTACATGCATCGGCCACTAGTGCCAATTCATAATCGGAAAATCAAAATTGACAACTTTTAGAGTTCTCTATTCGGATCACATGTATGTACAGAATAAATGTACAACCGCTAAAGCAAACGTAAACAAAAGTGTATTGCTAAAAATACTGTTACTTTGGATTCCTAAACTGTAGAATATTTACACAACGAACGCCGATATTAGACAAAAGAAATAACACATGACAATGCATCTGTCATGTAAATTTTGGATTTACCGAGTGGTAGTAAATACACAATTTACAAGTTGTCATGTTGTTAGTTTTGTGTTTACTGCCACCCGGTAAATTTAAAATAACAACATGACACATCTACAAGGTTATCGATAAATAAAATGACGCTTTTTTCGAGTCATTTTAGGTATCATTTTGATATCATATGTTCCGTTTTCCGTTCCGTTCCGCGTTTAAGCAACACCCGTAGGCAGGGATAAAAACCTAAACAGAAATTGAATATGTATTGCCTAATTCTTTTTGTTGAAGCTGACTGAAAAATTACAAACTTTTTTCTATTCTAGTCTCTAATTTCTCTAATTTGCAGTATAATGTTGCAACTGGAAATATTTTCATATGTTTCATTTTCTACTGTATGAGGGATCACTTGTATACAACAAAAGAATTGACATATAGGGCCGGTATTAATTTCTGTCTTTACAAAAAGCATATCGGTTTCCGTTCCACTTCTTGATTTTAGGCCTTACACAGTAAACTCTTGGGTTCTAGTTCTAATAATGTATAGTGATTGAAAAAAAAAAAGCTTCACAGTCGTTGTCCCAGCAGTATGAGTTATGGACTCTTTTTTTACTTTATTACCTTTGAATTCTTTTTTCAGTTTACTTTCTATAATACGACACATGTACTTTATATGCGTTTATTTACAACCAGGGTCATAATAGCAACTATCGTTAGTCTCGCGTGACGCGATTTTAAAGGTCGTTTTATACATCAATTTTCTTTTATTCTATTGAAAACATTAACACAATATCCTTTCAAAAAAGGAATGTGTTATCTTACTTCATTACTGTATAGGATCATAATTACGATGATTAAATGTTCACATATACCGTGTCCACAATGACGTTAAAATTATTTCTTTGGAAATGATACATTTAATTTCGAAAAATGTCATTGATGCAAGAAATGCAAATTATATTAAAAAAATGAAATTTAAAAAAGTTGTGTCGACACTGAAATGTAGCACTACAGCTTGAAACAGGATCAGATTATAGAATATTGTCAGTTATGCATTAAAAACTTAGCACCGCTTATTGTCAATGGGCGAGGCCCCTGTTCTGTTCACAGGATCCTGACCTTATATATTTTTCTCATATTAAAAATAATAACCCCTACTTAAAAATACACAAAGTGCCTATCGCTGCCATATTGTATTTATTTAACACAGTCAATTTGGCCGTGGATTTTTTCTCATAACTAAGCTGTATTTTTTTGTGCTCGTCGGCCGCGTCCGATTGAACACCCAACACTTAGCTTACTGCCGATGCAACTAAAATGGCATATGACCTCATTTAATAATAAAAATCTCTCTACATTCTGCTTCTGATTTTCTACAAACTGCTAAAGAAAGGGCAGAGGTTTACACTTTGGAATATTCCTTTTTGATTGGAACTACATCTACTTTGCAGTACTTCTCCCACAATTTTCCCATTTCCTATAGATGTTCCGGAAAGACAAACGCAACAGTTTTTTCTCGGCATAATTTTTTTACGTGGCACCTTTCTCGAGTAACACAGAGTAAATGATTCTTGTCCTCAAACAAAGCGTGCTTACACTAAGGTTAAGTTACGGTTGATTGTTTTCAGTTCATTGCATACTTTTTCATAAATGTCTTCAATTAGAAGAGCAAACGTACATTAAAGGAGGAACAACGGAGTAAAATACAAAATGCATAATCCTGTATAAAAAAAATAATATGTTATAAACCGATAATTTTAAAAACGAAAAATCATGCCAACAGGTGGAATCGAACCAGGATGCAAAAACAAAACCCTTAGATACGCGGAAAGTGACAGCGGTGATACCAACTGAGCTTTTCAAACCTTACAGGTGTAACACGTATAATTATATAAACCACTATAATACAAATAAGTTTTAAAATATTTTTTAAGGTTTTTTGAAAATGTCGACCCCAGGGCAGGGGAGTGCCCCTTAACAAAGCCTATCTTAAATGATTCCTTTGATCAAAACCCCCAAAAATATCTAAGGGGCAGACCGGTCCTGATTAATTTCTAGGCCAAAACTCATGCAGAAATAGACCGTTTTACTGCAAAAATGATGTTTTAGCCAACTTTGAAGGTTTACTTAATTTATTTAAAAATTACAATCGCAATATGCTAGTTTCTAAATGAAAATTCGAAAAATTTAGAAATATGTACAGTAGAAATATCAAATGAACTTTGATTTTTAAAAGTGATTTTTTTCCGGGAAATCGATCTCCCCTAAAGGTCAATTCTTTTGTTATATACAAGTGATTCTTTTAATCTTCAATCCGTATACAACAGTTCATGTATATGGATATGTATTTTAGAACAGGGGGTGGTGTGCGTTGTATCTCTTTTCTACTTTCTGCTCCTTATGTCAAATTTGATCATAACTTTAAACATTGTACCGAATACGTTGGGGGGGGGGGGGGGGGCAGTTCGTTCAAAAATCATTTTTCTATAGATAAATTTCACATAAATTCCTGTTTTGAGCCCCTCTTTCTTGATGCAGCGCATTTATTCATTACCCTAGAGTTGTCAACAGATTATGTTCATAGTTCAAAAATTGATTAATATATAGGGTATACTACCAATCAGTTATTAAATTATTGGTCTAAAATATATGTAATCAATATACTCGAGTATATGCAAATTTATTTGTATATTTTAAAACAAAGTTGTCCAATCTAAGAAATCTAAAAACCTGCAAAGTGAACTATAAATAACAGATAACAATTTAACATGTGTTATTATAGTGCCGCTTTTTTCAGAATTGGAAACATTTCGTTTGATATTCCTCTTTTTTGCCACAAGTCTATTTTTGATTGAGCCTAATTTAAATAAATTAGGCTATTGTCAAGTTATTAAAAATATTAGATGTTTTGAACAGGTTTTTTTTTTTGGGGGGGGGGGAGGATTACTTTCCCCATGATTAAATATAGAATGTCAAGAATTTGTTCCATTTTCTACATAATTCCTTTAAATCCGTAAAATACGGGAAAAATATTCATTAACTCAATTATGACGTCATAATGGATCTAGCACCAAAAATACACTCTGCAATCATTTACTAGATCTTGACCTTGAACGCCGTTGGATAGAACATAAAGTAGTAAAGTGTCCAGTCATTTGAAATAAATACCACCGAGGGCGATTGGTTTATAAATGTCTATGTTTAATTTGTTTTTGTTTATTTTTATTAGACTTTGAAGAATTTTCAAGCAGCGGACAAGGAAACGTTATTCGTTTTTACGCACTTCAAGCTGTCAGTGCTAAAGTCATGAGAAAAGTTATAAACAATCTGCCCAATACATTCAAAGAAAACATGAAAGAAGTAAAGACGCGCTGTAAATCCTATGCTCGTCAAACCTGGGCGAGAGAATTTCTTTCAAGTATCTACGTATTTTTGTTTTGAATAAAATGCATTGGCTCATAGCTTTTTATATGTTTAAAAATCATGAAAAGTAAATGATACTTTACCAAGTAACTTTTAATTCTTTTTCTTTAATTCTTTTCTAAGTAAACCCGAATAACTCATTAGAAGACCTGGACATTTCAAAGATGTACACACTGTATAGAAATCTAAATCTGAATAGTCGAAATTGGGAAAAACGTCCTGAAAAGAACGAAATCAACCAAGCTGATGACATCGAAAGAATTCGTTATTACAGAAATTGGGTTTGTCATTCAGATGCCTCTGAGATGGAAACGGCACAATTCAACACCTGGATGTTAGACCTTTTAGGGGTAATATCTTTATTTAAGAACATTTACAACTT
>WFKH01003881.1:49782570-49794696 GCA_016163765.1 Magallana hongkongensis
GTTCCGTTTTTACATATAGAAATTGCGTCAATTTTACGTGACGGGGAAAATATATGTGCTTGATTCCTTTCAAAAGTTACCCTTATGCTATTAATTATAATGCCCAATTCAATCACGAAATAAAGATATCAAATTTTAGACAATAAAAAATATTTATTTTCCTGCCAGGAAAGTAATGCCTTTTCATGAATTTCAATCTATCACGGGATATCGACAGCTAGTTTTAGACTATCATACAAAACTTGGTGGGGGTCAACACCTTCATAGTTGTTGTAGTTTCACGAAGGAAAGGATATTTATTTTTTTTTTTTCAGTAAAGCATAAAGTTGTCTTATTTACGAGTATGAATTAAAGAAAGCAAAAACACAAGCGTGTGACCATGTTCATGTATATACATGTACTTCCCTTGAACAATGACGTAGGCTTATGTGTTTTCCCCTAAGGGCTATTTTTAGTTCTTGTGAGTGTTTTCCTATTTAAACATACAAAAATAATGGTATTGTGAATGACAAACGTATTACACTCATAATTAATAAATGTATATATTTGAAAGTAACGACTGTTAAGACCGTATATAAAATCGAGACTGATATGTAATTATGCAAACAATAACGGCTACCTGATTTCCCGCGGACATGCGCAATAGCTCGGTTTCGCTCTTTCTTCATCAATATTCATGAAAAGGCATCACTTTCATGTCAGGAAAATACACAATTAAAGTTCTATATCTTTGTAACTAGAAGGAATTAACCACTGTAATTTACAGAATATACTAGATAACTTTTATAAGTAAACAAACTAAACAAACACATGCGTTTTCACTGTCATTCAAAATTGACGCAAATTATAGCGTGTATAGCTTTAAAAATGAAAGATAACACAAAGCAAAACGTGAACAATAACGTTCCTTGGGACGCTTACAATACAATGACGTCATAGTAACATTGAGGGATATTGCATCGTAAATCATAGCGGTATGAAATGAAATATTTCTACAATTAACAAAGTTAAGTTAAATCAAAGCATTCTGTTGAGTCAAGGTTTTAGAAGTTTGAATAAAATATTTTTTTTACTTTCTGTAGCACTCTCTGTAAAACGAAGTGAGACAAATATTAAGGTTTTAAGATAGACAAAAGTAGCGAACAAAGTTTCCTATTCTAAGTTTGATGTTGAAAACCCCCTAAAAATAAAAATTGTATATTTTGAAGGCCCCGAATCTCTTATACTAAAGATGATACAATTTTATTACATTTTTAATCCCCAAGGCAGGAGCTATGATGTTTCCAAGCCCGATAATTAAAATTCTTCCTCATTAATAATTATTAACACTGTGCCGGATAATTATGCCAGTGCCAAGGTGGCATTTTTGCACCCGCTTAAGATGCAGTTTCGTAAAAATCCATACATACCAAATGATAGACCATTGTCTAAAGGGTATATAACCACTTCTGTTTTTAGTGTGTCTCACCTGACAGGTGAGATATTTGCCTTTAAAATTTAATCCATAGGAAAACAATAATTCCCATAGGAGAAAAAAAATTCATACAGGAAATATTGAAAATCCTATAGGATTTTCCGAAAATTATATAGGAAATATATTTCCTATAGGAGAAAAGTATTTCCTGGGGGAATTTGATTCAGACAGGTAGTCTTTCTATAGGAAATTCAGATTTCCTATTGGATTTTCAAATTCTATGGGAGTTTTGTTCAAATCCTATCGGAATTTAAATTCCTATAGGATGTTCTTTTATTCAGGTAGGAAATTCTAAATAAAGGTTAATATCTCACCTGACAGGTGATATACATTAATAACAATACGTTACAATTGCAACGGTTAATGGTATTTATTTATTAAGCGGCGTTGTATCATTAACAGTTGTTACAAAGCAGCTTTTACCTTGCCTGCTTTCTCGTCGATTCCCGAAGCAATCAGGTATAGTCGAAATCGTTGCAGACATTATTTCCAATTTTTGGCTAAGTTCCCTTCAAAACTTAAGTTCGACGGAGGTTTTTACTGCTCCAAAACTCAGTGTTCACTTCTGACACCATGTGTTGTCTTTCATTTAGACAACTTTAAAAGCAGGATAACGCCGCCATGTGGTTTTTCTAGAATGCTCTTTATTGTCACTCTTTTAACAATAACAGTATCTATGTTCGACATGACCAATTTCGGATAACACAAATAATATCACAGTTATGATGTCTATGAAGCCTTCTACCTAAATGTGAAATTAAGGACTCCTGGTCAGGGATTCATGCCCTTGGGTAGGGCCAATATGGGCACAAAAAGAATGGAAATATTCTATTCCTAAAAATGTTCAAAACACAGAATGCTCGCAAGTGATAGCCTCTAACGCCAACCTTTCCCCTCTTTTTGTTGTTTGCAAACATGAAAAAATAAAAGAGATGGAATACAAAGCAAAGCTTAGGATAAGGGATTAGATTAGACTCTAAAATAAAGTTCTAAATGCAAACACGGACTAGACTCCCTGACAAGCCCAACAAAGGGTTTTGGTACTCAGATGACCTTCGTGGTGTTTCACCTGTTGATACACATTTTGTCCGATTTATATATTAGATTTAATGTACGCTAAGACAATAAGGTAACCGAATACTTTTGATTATATTACACTATAAAAGCTACTCAAAACAAACTTTATGAGACAATTTAGACAAGAGGGTTGCAATTGTTTACTTGTATAATATAACGATCAAACAGGGAAATGATTTTAAAAAAAAACCCTGCGACCATCAAAACAATTTAAAAGATAATTACGATACAACAACAGGAATGGTCTCCGCGCAATTGAGATTCCTTTTTTGTGCAGGCTCAAAAATATGTATACATGTATAGTTGAATTGCTATTTTGAAGGTAAATCGGACTATATGTTATGATATATGTGAATGAGGTTTTACATTATTTTGTTTCAGGCTATTCGACGATTAAGTAACGATGATCATGAAGTGATAAAAGAATGCTGTGTCATTTCGAACAGAGTTTTCACCAATGTAGAATTCATAGACACTATGGAGACCTTTAAGAAAGAACCTGAAAAATTGGGTCAACATATTCTTGATAAAGAAGAAGAGGAAATGAAAATTTCCGAAAAAGAACCTGAAAAATTGGGTCAACATATTCCTAATAAAGAGGAAGTAATAATCTACGAAAGAGAACCTGAAAAATTGGATCAACGTATTCTTAATAAAAAGGAAGAGGAAAAGGAAATCTTCGAGAAAGAACCTGAAAAATTGGGTAAACATTTTCTTAATGAAGAGGACGAAAAAATGAAAATCTTTGAAAAAGAAGCTGAAAAATTCGGTCAACCTCTTCTAAGCGAAAATGTAATGTTTTGGATTAAGTTTATGTTATTTATAGCATTTAGTCTTATATTTTCAGTGGTAATGATGTATATATTTGATTTTAAAAATTAAGCAATTTCAGTGTTTTCTTGTTTTATGGCAAGTGTGTTTACAAGCTTGAATTTTGTAGTTATTAGTTTTGTCTCTGGTTTAGGTGAAAGTGGATTTTGCTTCGCTATATCTATTTAATTAGGATATAACCTGTATATTTCGATATTTACATGTATTCTTATTTCTTTTCTTGTGTGGATTTTACTATTTTGTCAGATATTCATTCGTGTAACAGTATCCGACATATAACTGTTCATACAGTATTAATTCAGAAAATCAATGGTCGGTCACGATGCAAGTTTTACAAGTTTTTAAGGGGCATGATCATGATTTTGGTCAGAAGTTAATTTTCCGTTTTTAATGTTTATAATACTTCAGTAAGGCGTTTTTGATAGGCAACCACCATTTGAGTGTCATTCGTTGAGTTATAAGCGAGTTAAAGAGCTTACAATTCTTTAGTATGAAAACAAATCTTTTCTTTACATTTTGTATGTTGTAAAGTAAAAAATCCAGTTTTAGACTTAAAAATGATGTGTTATGGTTAATCTGACATGTAACATTTGTATATGTAGGTATTGCGTGACGCATTACTTTGTACTCTAACCATGAACATTATCTTGTGTAATATAAATCTCCGATCACTTATACAATGAATCAGTTTTTGCTGTTGCTGTTAGGCAGTGGAGGGGTGGTTTCAAGCATTTAGATAACTTGCAAATATTAGACATAAAGCCATTGAATGATCTTTGTGGCAAATGATTTTATGTATACCAGAGATTGGATCCACAGTTCAGACAAGCATTTTTAAATTTGCATTTTTCATTAGTACTACTGCCTGTAGTGTTCAGAAGCAAGCAAAACATTTTCACAGGATCTCACTTTTTTTAGATCCAATACCCCGTTAGTTGTATTGTTGTGTTTCATGGCAGAGTGTGATATATTTAAGATTGTTTAAATCACCATAAGATTGAAACGAACACTATTTGCAGTTGGTGGTGTAACTTTAAACCACGAGTAACTAAATAAAATGACAAGTTATGCCATACACATTGCCCAAAGCAGTCGTGGATTGAGGAGCAAAAGGAAAGTAACACATGGAATTTATATCTTCAGACAATTTGTAGTTGGTGTCCTTTGATTCACAGTGTTTTATTTTTAGCATACCGACCAAACGATTTGCCTATTTTAATTCCTTGTTTGAACAATATACCTGGATATTCTTAAGTTCCGGATGAACCGATTAACCGCAGAACGCATGGTTTTAAAAAATGTTTGTAAAATGCTGTAAAACTGTTAAATCTAATAGAGTTATAGTTGCTTTTTGTTCGGTCTAAAAAAAAATCTACTGCGAGGACCTCAAGAGTATCAGTTTTTAAAATAAGGACATCCGCAAAAATTTTAATTCAAAAGATTTAAAAAGAATTTTTTAACATTATCTTTTCAATACATGTATTATTTTATTTGCTATTTTTCAAATGATTGTTTGTTTAGTGGTAATAGTCTCATTTTAATACATATGTTTTGTAAAATCACAGATAAGCCTTTGTGTTGGTGAATATTTTGTTGAATAGAAAATACTGTGAAATCTTTATATATATTGTAGAGGCCAATTCTCGTGGATTGTGGGGTTTTTTTGCTCATTCGTGGGGATGTAATTTCGTTGATGCGTCGGTTTTCAGTTTCAGCCGGAAAACTAAATCTTGTATAATTAGTGTTCGTCGAGGATGTAAATTTGTGGGTGAGAGCTACCAATGAATACCAAGGAAATCTAGCCAACACGAATTCTAATGATTTCACCGTATATTAGTAGAACATACATTTATTTGATATTTTTTGTCATATATTCATGCCGTTATTGTTTGTACTCCATCTTTTTTGTTACTTTTTCACTAAATAATTTTTGTAGTTGTGTTTGTTTACAGTAAATTTTAAACATGTTTTCATTTCAAATGGGCTAAATATATACCTTGATGTAGTTTAACTTCCCACTTAATTCTTTAACTTGACATCCATGCTGTGACCTTGACACATGTAAGTACATGTACTACTAGTTTTCGGTGGTATGACAAATCAGTCATGGGTTACCTTGATACCTATACATATTCCACACTCATTATTTTATTGCACATCAATTAAACAAACCTTGTAACCAGGCAATGGCTTTATTTTAGTGCAGACAAGTTTCATTGCATAATTATTTTAATTGTTATGATTGTAGTTATGCATCCAAGTGCATGGATGCGGGCGCAGAGAACAAGTAAACAAGTTGCATTCTGGGTCAAATTCTGCAACCCCGTGTTAGCGTTTGATAACTCTCGTGCTGTACATTTAGTCATGTAATGACTGTGTCTAAATATCCTTTAAAACCATGTACCCATGTTTGCCACTATGTAACCTTTGAAAATTGCACTTACGCCATGTTTCATAGCCAGATTGGAGGCTTCAGATCCGCATCCCTCAGTTTTATGAAAGACAGTTTCGATAGATCTGTTACTGTATTTAGAAATAAAATATAATTTTGAAATGTACGCATTATTTGTTTACTTATGATCACTACAGGTGACAGAGCCAATCTAAACTGTATGTCATAAGACACCTGTATTTAAACTTATGTAAAATAATGTTTAGACGGGAGAGTTTAGATTTTGATTGCTATTAAATTGCTGATGCAGATTTAATTTGGACCATTAAATTTTATTTCAGAACCATATAAAGCAGGCATTGGTCTTTCGGTAAGATGTAGTTATATGTTTCTTGCATCAAAACAATTTAAAATTGACGTTGGTGTCACGTGAAACGTACACAGATTGTGTATTTTTAGTTTTAAAGACAGACATATATATCTTGTCAATTTCAAAGAGTCATGGCTGAATAGCCTACAATTAAAGTAACAGGTCTACGTCACATTGCTGTTGAACACAAATAACAAAAGTCCAAGCTCTTGCTAAAATGGTTCAAAAACATCACTTGTTAACCATCTTACGAATACGCTGACATGCATTGCTTTTGGAAATTGAATTGGACATAATTTTATATTTTCTTTTACTTACTTATATTTCCTGGACCAGATCACAAGGAGATCTGGGCGATAAGCGTACAATACTTCTTTATTGAATTTGATTGTCAGGAATCTTTAAACAGTTTTAGTTTTTTCTCTGACATTGATTTTAATCTTACAGTTTGAACTAAATGTACCTTTTAAAAACTTTTCTAATTACAGGGGAGATCCAGTGAGTTTAAGACATTACTAACAAATAAGCAACAATAAAACATATTCTTTGTTTCGAAATTTCATGAAAAAAATATTAAAACTGAATTGAATTTGTATGATGAAATTAATAACTCATTTAAACGAATACGTATGTCAAGGCACGCATATCACTCGTATAATCCTGATTGTTTTTAGTACAGCTTTTACGGACACATTTATTCAGTAAATATTAGTTCGATATTATAATAAATGAGAATATACAAAAGGTCTACAAATGCATATTAAAGTCAAATTGATAAAAAGAATTAACTCAGTTAAAGTGTTTCATCATAAAGCAAGTTGAAAGGATGTTTCAAGCATGCTCCTGTTCTGTTTTGTTTGGTGTTTTTTTTTCAATTTTGGACAGGAAAAGAATTAGCCTCTAGATTAGACACAGTGCTACTGAAAGAAGTGAACATAACCATTTCTTAATTAGCATTAAATTATCAAAGTTTTCAAAAGAATGATAGTAACTTTTAATATTCAAAAAATAAAAAATGATATGTGTACTATATTATTTTCATTTAAATTAAGTGTAATAAACATTATTGTAAATCAAATGCACTAAACTTTATCTCCTTTTCTCCCTATTGAAGATACTAAGATGGTATGAAACATCCAACAGAGTTACATTCCCTTGATACAAGTTGCATAGTAACCACAATAACCCTGAAGTGCGCATGTATATGTAGTGATACAGTTAGTAAGATAAGATCAATAGTTTTTATCCCTTCCTTGTCGACGTAAAGTATACCAATTGGACATTTTAATATTATGCAAAAAGAGAAGACCAACGAAAATATTTATTATTCTTTTTTGTATGTGTCCATATAATGATAGTAGTCATGGGTTTTTTTTTTATATATTTATCGAGATGTTTCAATGTAAAGAGGAAAAATCAGAAATTTATTTTCTTAACTACAATAAATATCATCATGAGTGTAAATTGTTGTACAGGATACTAAACGTTCACCTGTGATTTGGTTATCAGTGACTCGCTTGCGGTCATTCATAATCGGCATGAAGCACGAGACCTTCGTTTCTTGTGATGTGTCGAGCTAGTTTTTTTTTTCTTTTATCAACACTAGAATAAACGTATGACTGTAGGGAGATAGTTTTAAAAATGTTTTTCATTTACAACTAACGAAGATATTTTGTCATGCTATTTATAAACCCGATCTATTTTCAGACGTTTAATGCGCAATATCTTACGTGGGTTAATGTATGTGTTGTCAGGTAAACGAGGTGCTTATTAATATTGATCGGTATATATATATATTATTCATATCAATCGTGCGAGCTTCAACTGCAAAAAAGTACAACCTTTATTATATTTAAACTTCTTGTTGATAGAAGAATTGTCCTACACGTATAACAACTAAATTGTTCATATCCTATAATAGGCAATTCTTTAATGAAAAGATGCTATTCCAGCATTTGCATACTCCATCAATGTTCATTTAACAATTTAACGATCACGGTCCCTTAAAGGTCATGGCCCAGTAGCCCGAAGGTTCATTAGTCCGAAGGTCCAGTTGTCCGAATGTTTGATTCATTAGTCCGAAGGTCCAGTAGGCCAAATGTTCATTAGTCCGAAGGTCCAGTAGTCTGAGGGTTCATTAGTTCGAAAATCCAGTAGTCCGAAGGTCCATTAGTTCGAATGCGTGACATGTTATTAGTTTGAGAGGAATTAATTTCATTCAGCAATTTTTCATGTAACAATTCGTCATAAGCATATTATATGCAAAAAGTAGCTAAAATAATTCAAATTTAACCAGTTAATATTTGATAAACTTGTTTTTAATATAAAAATACGTGGATTGTTGTGAATTAGTCCGAAGAAAGAATGGAATTTTTATTTTTAAATATGATTTTAAGTAAATCAAAACAAATTATCACGCCGCGCGTCCACCCATTTTCATGAAAACTTTTAGTTATTATTCAAACATTTCTTTGTATCTATGCTTTTGTTGGGTTACGTGCAAGACTTACTGTTAATTGTCATTAGTATCGTTCTTCGTCAAGAGAATATAAATATATATTTTTTATTAACATCAACCGAGTATGATTCCATCTATTTCTTACGGAATGTTTAGTTAATTTAAAGCTCTATAGAATCTGCAGAACTGAAATTTACACGCGCCGTTTAAGATTGGTCGAAACCTACAGCGAATTAAGAAAAATCACGGACTGCACGAAATTAGCATGATGATGTCAGACTCAAATTCCCATAGGAGACGATTTGGCTGTTTCTTTTAGCTAACGTGCTGATGTATATACATTAAGAGTAACTTAGTTAATTTAACTTAATTTTACAATCAATTTATTGATTTGTGAAAAGAAAGATGTAAATAAAAACAATAAAATGCTTTCTTTGGTGATCATGCGGGTTATGAAGGTAGCGATCATTAAAAAAAAAATTTCATAGCCTGCGTTAGCGGGTTATGTATTGTTTCTGCAATGTCGCTACCTTCATATCACGCATGAATCACCAAATAAAGCATTTTATTGTTTGAATATAAAATATATGAATATATAAAATCTAAATTGTATATCATTGAGAGAGAGAGAGAGAGAGAGAGAGAGAGAGAGAGAGATGGAGAGAGAGAAGCGAGCTCGATCATTTATTCGGTATTCGTCGTTTGAAACGCTTTTAATTAACAAATAATGCAACTTTTTAAAGTGTATGCCTTGGATATAATTTACTGCAATTAAAGCTGACATGAATTCATAAAAGCATTTGGTCGCCAAATTAGTTTCGATCGTTCCTTTACTGCCACTGGGGTATATATACCGGTCCAGAAAGTTACGGTCGGTTGCTTCTAAATGCATGAAATACACATTGTAGTAAAATGTTTGTAAAAAAGAATGAAGGAAACTACAATCAATAAAACACAAAATATATTTATTCTTTGAAAGAATTTCCAAGGTATTCGTATTATTTGCACATATAGTGCTAACTTACTTCGCATGCACATCGAATACGTGTGTCGTTCGTCAAAGTGCCTGCTTCTTTTTGAAAACCTCGGCGGCACTACACCCAACACAATAGAAAAACGATAGTAAATCCAAGAAAGTAACAATGTAACATCGTTTCCATCGGTTTGTACAGAAATACTCCCGGGCGTTTCTAAAATTCATGCGATCGTTGACATTGCCCGATCGGTCACAGTGCTAGTTTGTATTATTATACTTTCATGTTAAATACTGAAATCTGATTGGTTTAGACGCAGTTGACAATCCGTTCTCTTACCCTCAGCGTTAGCAACAAGCTTGGCAACGGGCCGTTAGAACGAATTGTTAAATGCGCGCAAATTATGCGCGTACGGTTCGCCGTTAAATTCACGTCATTTCTATATAAACGCAGTTAAATTTTCTCTAAAATTAAGACATTCAATATAATAAAATAAATAGTGCCCTCCCAAACAGGCACTATTTATATAATGTAACGTGTTCGGGTGAAATAAATACCTGAATGCGGTGAAGCATGAATAGTGATATCGGCCTTAGATACGCAGCACAGTTAAGGCTGTCAATAAATTCCGTTCAGACAAAAAGTACGGGAAATGTGCATTATAACATCACAGAATATTACAAACCTCGAAAGTACTAAGTAATTCATTTATTAGCAAAATTAATTTATACTATTCTTTTAATTAAGAACAACGAATGCTATTACTTACAATTTCGATGTCTGTTCTATCGTACACACTGAAAAATAAGCGAGAGATCGTTCTCGCTGTACTACAAAATATGACGTCATATGCTTCAAAATGACGCATTAAGTTAAGTCATTGAAGGCTATAATGCGGTTTTTTAGCGATGAAAAATAAATTTCATAGATTAACGGAAAAGTATAAATGAATATTTTGTTTAACATTATTATTAGTAGAATGCTACCTATATAGTCTTAATATTTTCAATTTGTTATAATTATGCATCGTATTAAAGGCAACCTCGGTTTTGTATAAAATATCGTATATTTTAAAGCTGGGTGCCTAAATAAATCACCTTATTGCAAGGGCATACACTTATCTGATCATGACAAACTTTTACATGTAAATTTGAAATATGCTATGTAATTTAAAAACTTCTAAGGATCTCACAAATTAATTATTTTTTAATGAAATTAACACTTTGACCTTCAAAATTATTCAACATATGCATTATAAATTATGGTTTTTTCTAACAAATTATATTATCTTACAAAGTTCACAGCATTTTTTAAAATCTACTATATAACATCAAGTTATTTTATAATTCAGTTGTGAATGACCTCAAAACCACAAATACATCTGCTTGTACCATGCGACTGCCATATCACGTGACCACTATGAACATAAAATATTGTACTATTATATATATATATATTTCAGAAATATATTGCATTTGAACGACTGTTATTGATTTTAAAAAGGACATGTCCGATGAACTAAAGTATACGTGTTTTCATTACAAAAATTCGCCGATATTGTTATTGGCCGCCTTAACTGTACTGCGTAGGGGGTGTGTAGCGATGATCAGAACAATACAAACCTCACAGCCTACTCAATGTTCGGGGTCATGAACCCTGGGCAGCATTCATTGTTGTCCGCAAGAGAGACAACTCTTTAAAACGTGCATTGATTATAGTCCGTTCCTTAATCTTATTAAAATAAAAATAGAAAAAAAAATTGAAAGTATTTTAATTATACGTAATACATATAACAATGAGTATAAGGCATGGAAAATACTTATTAAATTTAATTTCAAAATTATATCAATACAAAACACAATAAAAAAAAGTATATGGCATTGTACATAGCCAACTTAGCATTTTTATTATCATTAAGAGAAAATGTTTAAATGATAATAAAAAAAAACGCATAATCAAATAGAGTAGGCTGGTATATGTACCTGGGCGGCTCTATTCTCCCCAAGGAGCGAACAGGAATAAGTCAAGGAAGTCATATGTACCTGGTAAATATTAAATGTATGTTGCTTGTAGGTATAAATTTACACAACCATGTACAATAAATACACTGTGTTATGTAAATTGAAAAAAAAAATACACATGTACATAGATTGTCTTTTTTTAAATCATTTTTTTTATAATAAAAAATATATAATTAATGACCTTGCATATATCATTCTGAATAAAAATCATAAAACTAATAGACATGCAGTTCAACATTAATAAATTAATATATTACAGAGAGAATATATACTGTACAGCAATTTAAGATATAGATGTCATTTTTCTTATGAAAGGTAATAAAAAAATCACTAGACTCGTTTCAAAAACTCCATACCATTTAAACGATGAAAAAGTTACAGAAGGTCTATCTGTATCAAGTTTCATAAAATGAAAATAAATTAAAAACCCTGCATACATCAATCTGAGAAAACTAAAAAAAAAAAAAATAATCGACATGCTGTTCAACAAAAGTAAAACGATATATTACAGGGATCCATAGGATAAAAT
>WFKH01003881.1:49804687-49819484 GCA_016163765.1 Magallana hongkongensis
GTAAGTTATTGGAAGAGAGCTTTATGCATGTTTCGTAAATAATATTCTTTACGTTAACAGTTTTCAAGTCTTTCCTGTTTGGGTATTCAGTCATTTTACATAATAATCATCACTCAGAGTTGTTGATTCTAATGTCAATTCACAATTTGCTTAAAATTTATGGTCGTATTTATTCTTTACCAGCTTCTTTAGTGTGCATGCTTTGCTTTCATTACTCAAGGTGTTTTAAAGCTTCTATATATTAACTTCAAATATTATCTTATCAACGTGTATACATATAAACCGACAATGTTCCTTACTTCAGACATCATTACATCCGTTCCTTTTTTAATCTTCAAAGTGCTTTGGTTGTTTGCAATGCAATTAAATTGAATCAGTCGTATTCGATGTCTATTATAAAGAATAAGCAAATTTAAAACGTTAATTATACAAATTCATTTAAAGGGACAATTTTTTCCACCGTTTTAATGAAATATTTCAGCAGTTTATTTCTATTCAAATAACCATTCAATAAACTCTATGAAGAATATTTAAAGGGTTCAAATTAAATGAACTCCTCGTCTTCTGCGTATGAATTAGGTGCACACTATTTTTTATAAACTACACTCATAAATAATAATAAACAGAACCATTTCTGCACATGTCATTATCACCGTTTATCCTTGCAGATTTTATCTAAGACGCTTATTTTTTAAAGAATTAAACTCTTGTTTAAAAAATAAAACCTAGCGAACGATGGTGTTGCAATTTCTATGCTATTTTCCTTAAAAGTTTTGCAGATAAAATGGAAAAATTAAAGTTACAGAAGTTGATGTAAATCTTTGTTTACATGCAACTTTATATATAAAGCAATGCAATACTAGTATTCTCTCTGGAAACTTCATAACAACTTTTATAAGACTATGAAATGAATTTGAAAATGGTTACAAAAATGTGGGTAATCCCAAGCCTTTAAAAAAAAAGAATCCTTATTGTTGTGAAATACTGCCTCTTTGAAACAAAATTAATTTGATGTAAACATTAAGAGTCAGGAATTGTCTTGAAAATTATTGTAATTTTTCGATTTTTGTTTCAAAAGGCATACTTTTAAACATCTAACTCTGAGATAAAAAAAACCTGAATATCTTTGAAACGGAGACATTGCGTTAAACATTGTGTTATATTTTCCACATTCTCATCGTGTCTGGTTTTGTTGAGTGCTTGCACAGGTTGACCGAATAATGTCCGCGATCGATTTTTTATAGGGTTCGAATCATGGAACGGTTTGTGTTTTTGATATATTTTTATGCGCATGAAAAGTAACTCACTCTAGTAATATATCAATAGCATTAAAAACAGTTAATGTCGGAATAACGTTTTTAAGGGTGTTGCTAAAACGCGGAACGGAAAACGGAACGGAACGGAAAACGGAAAAATGTAATATATCAAGTTTATGAAACGTTAAGGAGGCTGGATGGTCAACAAAATAAACCTGCGTCAGATCTGACTAAAAATTAGGATATGATTTGTTTTGCTATAAAATATTATTTAGTTAAGAAAAAATCCATATATTTCACATTTTAAATTTGGGTAGTTTCTTATATTTCATATAGAGCTCTTCTTTTATAGGATATTAAACAGTCTTAAAATGTATACGACCATTGAGTCCTCTTAAGAGCAAATTAGCTATAACTTTTTCCTATTTTTTATGGTATTGCTAGACTTACAGTCAGTGTAGCGCAGTTAGTTAAAGCGTTTGGTGCGTTTTTATGAATATGATTTTATTTCGAATATTATCTACTCACATTCACATTGCACTTTCAGTGTCCCTTACTATCTTAGATAATATTAACGCTATACATGTATAGTATCATTAAGATCAAAAACACGGCTGACGACATCCATAATCATCTTTATGAAATCTTGCTGCATCATGCTAACCTGTCCCACTACCTAAAATAACATTTAGTCGAAAACAGCATCATTTTATCGGATCAATAAGGATGTAGATATGTCGTGTTGTAATTTTTGAAATTAACGGTTGGCAGTAAATACAAAATTTACAACATGACAATATAAATTGGGACTTGGAGTTAATGCATGTACTGTTAATTTTGAGGAAATCATACATTTTATGAACAAATGAACTCATATTGATAATCTCTTAAAAATATTTTAAAATTACATATAGTACATTGTTTTTAGCTTGATTGACACATATATAAAGTTGTCATAGGGTGACAATCACGTGTTTTAATTTAATAGTAGTATGTAGTAAAATTCCATTCATTCATTCTCATTCATGCGTGTATTGATTTGTATTGGTTGAGTGGTGAACGTCGAGTTTGAGTTGCATTTGTGCCGTCAAATATTGTTGTTCCTTGGAGGTGGGGGGGGGGGGGGCAGAGTGGTAGAACCGGTATGTTTGGGACGTGGTAGCTAAATACGCATGTGTGAATGTTAGTATAAAAATCGTCAAAGTACTGAGAGTACTCGAACAGAAAATATATTTTAATTTATCATCAGCATACTTTAAGTAATATCAAGATGATTAATGCATCAATAGTTTGTAGGAGCATTGACAACTTCGGAGGCAGTAAGGATCGTGTGATCAAAATCAACGGATATATAAACCCCTTGGAACCACCTAGTGGTACCCGTACAGCCCAAATTTGAGACCTGGAAATAATAGCCCTATAGGTTTCCTGCACTGCCCTGTAATTCGTTTGATGTACACTTTTAAAGAAAAGGGGGATAACGGCCCACCATTTACTACAATATCGTTATGAAGAGTTAAACAAAATGACAAAGTTCTAGCGAGCTAAATGGACACATTTATATATGATAGAAGCCCTCAGACCCTTATTATAAATACAAACATGTATTAAGAAACTTCCTCTACTTCACGCGTGTGTTTCTAAGTTCGTGTGATCAAAGTCAAAGGGAATATAAACCCCTAAAATGAGCCCGAACCCCTTATCAACGCTTTTAGAAATAATTTCTTATTATTATATTCGACCAGTGTTTATTATTATAGACAATGAAGACAAACAGAATAATTCATGAAATACTTTTATTTTGTGATTTGGCGATTGTGGCCACGACCTACATAATACAAATAAATATATTTATATATATATTATGATTTTATGATAAACGTTATAATCAAATAATCCTTATTCCTTAATGCATTTTATAAATAAACCTTATCCTTATAAACCTTATCCTTATAATCTTTATCCTTATAAACCTTATCCTTATAATCCTTATCCTTAAAATCCTTATCCTTATAAACCTTATAAACAGTGAAAACATTCATACTGGTACTGGGTGAGCAGATACTCAGCAGAAGTTGTTACAGTCAGTTCAAGCATATCTTTTACAACATACACCATAGCATAGCATATCATTGAAATCTCATAGCATAGCATTGGAATCTCATTACATAGCATTAGAATCTCATACCATAGCATACAATCTCATAGATTCTCATTCGTCTTATCATACCATAGCATACCATAGCATAGCATACAACATGGTTTTAACTTGGTTTTAAATGCTTTTATTTATAAGAATAAATGTTCACATTGCAGATTAGTGGTAAACTTTGGTTTCTTATCAATTTACTTCGAAATGTTTCGAACTCTTCTGTGTATGAAGGTGTTTTTGTTCAAATCTCATAGCATACCATAGCATAGCATACCATACCATATCATTAAGCCCTTCATTTTAATTTCTCATGGCATAGCATACAAATCTCATAGCATTGCATTGGAATCTCATAGCATATCATTAAAATCGCATACCATAGCATAGCATAAAATTGTAAAAGATATGCATGAAATGACTGTAAAATACTTAAATCTAATAACAGGCGTCTCGGAATAAGCGCCAAATGGTTGTCTACTGCAAAAATTTCAACCACCGCCAACAGTTTGTTGGAATGAGAGACGCTTTAAACTGAAGGCGTGGCCACACCTTGAAACTCGAGTTAAAACGACCATTTTTTATAAAAGCACACTTTTTGTAATGCCCTCTGTAAATTGAAAAGGAAACCACAATTGCTTAGATTCGACAGATGAACTCCATCACTACAAAACATTTCTTTTGAAGACCAAGTAATCTCTGGGTATTTTATAAAGAACCCACCATTGACTGCCACTAAATGATTCATAAAGTTATTGAGTCTGACTGCAGCAATGTTTTGGGACTTCGAATCTGAACTAAAACGCCATGATATTCTTGGCAACATATTTGACCAACCAATAGTTGTTTTAGGGAGCATTTGCTTTAACCTTTCAAGGGTTGATTGCATAATGGACCGTAGCTGCAATAACGGAATTTTCCCTATATCATTTGCACCGCAATGGATAATCAAAATATCAGGTGGGGATTCATACCTTAACAAAAGCCTAATTTTTGGAATAAGGTCAAACCATTTCATGCCTCCTTTTCCTTGCCAAAAAACTCTGTAATTTCTTCGTCTTAATCCCAATCCAACACCATCTATGAAGTTTTTTGCGAAGTAGAACGCCCATTTAATTAGTGAGGAACCAACAATCCAAACAATCTTTTCACTACCTATATAAATAGAATATTTATATTTATAGATCTATATATAAACAAAAGTTACTTAATCCTAATATAGCTTTTAAAGGCGTTGGAACTCCATCTACCTTGCTTTTTAATTTCCAATTCTGAATGACCGTACGAAAAACTGTCTGACGCCGCTCCAATACGGAAGGAATGAGATTTGTAATGAGATTTTGGAAGACCAGCAACTTCAAGCGACTTGTTTAATACTGAAAAAAATGAAACCTTGTCAGAGGACTGCCATCTAAATGCACAAATAACTGACCACTTATCTTTGGTCTCATAGCTATATATTTTTTTAACCACAATACAGGACATACAAAATTTTTTGTCGGTTCCAAAATTACAGATTCCCCTTTTCCAATTTGATCCGTTTTAGAAAAAGGAACTATAAACTCTATGTAATCTACCGTGGACTTTTGATTTGTTACAAATTTTAAATGTTCGAAGGCAATAACTTGATTGGTTTGGTTTGAACTTAAAGTAAATTCCCCAACTCTCAAAAAAGCATGATAAGCGACTGAAAATGCCGTGGAAAACAGAATAGCCTCAAAATTTGACGAACATACTAAAGATGTTGTTTTATAAGTTTCTCAAGAATGTGTTTTGTAATAGGGAGTCTGCAATTTTTTGAATGGTTTGACCTTTTGATTCCCTCTAATTATTTTCTTATCAAAAAATTTTGTGTATTGTCAGAAACCCCCAATAACTTGCATTTGAAACCAATTCCTGAAATATATGATGAAATTGTTGCGTGTGCTAAACCTTTCAGCGACAGATGAGCGATAAACATTGATATGTGTGAAACAGGGGGAGGCCAATATTGACGTAGCTCATATGACGATCTAAATTGCTCAAAACCCTTAAGGCTAGTTGAATAAGCGTTTCTTGTATTTAAAGCAATTGAATTGAGCGTCAGGCGTTTAATTTCAGCTGTGAGATCATTCCTATAAAATCTTCCGGAATAGGAATCGGATGTAGACTGGATTCTGGGGCAAGGGCACGAAACCTGGTCCACTGCTTACGAGAAATTGAATCGGCAATAGCATTGTTATAACCAGCAATGTGACAAGCTTTAAAATAAATATTGTTCACCATGGAATGTAATACTAAAGGCCGAACCAATTCCATAACTCTGAGTGATTTAGATGATTTCTTATTCAAAATAGAAACCAAAGCCTTATTGTCAGTGTGAAAAAGTATCTTTTTGTCGAGAAATTGAGTTTTAAATTAGAAAAAAGCAAAGACAATCGGCACCAACTCTAAAAATGTTATATTTAACATAATATTTGGCTCTATCCAACTTTGAGGTCAACCAAAATATGCCCATTGACCATGAAAGTACACGCCACAACCTAACTGATAATTGCCTGCACTGTCAGTGTAGAGGTGCAGTTGGTCATTTGAAAACCAATTGACATCCATAAAATTTAAACTACCATTAAAATTGTGTAAAAAATCTAACCACACTCGGAGGTCTGATTTCATTCCCAGCGTTACTCTAATAAAATGACCTGGATGTTTAATTCCACACATAGCATCACAAAATCTTCTGTTAAAGGCCCCTGCTGATGGAATAGCTTTTGCACACAAATTTAAAGTGCCTACCAATGATTGTAATTCTTTAAGCGTAGTTTTTGTTTTCTGTAACATATCTCGTAGTAATTTCTCCAATACGATTATTTTTTCGTTTGGAATTCTGATAACCATTTTATCTGTATCGATTACAATACCCAAAAATGTAAGAACAGTTTTAGGGCCTTCTGTTTTTTCTTCTGCGAGAGGGATGCAAAATTCATCGCAGGTATTTTTGAAGGAAGACATCAACAAATCACAAATTTCAAATGTACTTCCAGCAAATATAAAGTCATCTAAATAATGGTTCAAAGTGTGAATTCCAGTTTTTTCTTCAACTACCCACTGTACAAAGTGTGCAAATTTTTCCCACAAGGCACAACTAATAGAACAACCCATTGGTAGACACATATCATAATAATAATCATTATTAAATTTGAAACCAAGTAACTGGTGGTCTGAAGGGTTAACGGGAAGTAGCCTAAATGCTGATGTAACATCCATTTCCCTAAAAGGCTCCTGTTCCTAGTTTTGCTACCATATCTAAAACCTCGTCAAAAGAAGTATAATGCACAGAGCAAGCTTCTGTATCAATAAAATCATTAACACTAAAATCAAAAGGATAAGATAGGTGATGGATCAAACGCCATCCTCCATCCTTCTTTGCAACAATACCTATAGGTGATAATCTTAAATTACCTAATGGCTCATAATTAAAAGGGCCAGCTATACGACCCAAAGCAATTTCCTTATCAATTTTATCCTTAACCACTTTTGGATGATCTTTAACAGACACTAAATTTGTGAAGGTCGTAGAAATTCTAGGACCCTCATAATGAAGGTAAAAACCAAATCTAAACCCTATCATTAATTCATCAGCTATAGATTGTTTTGGATATACTGATAAATATGGGCACATTTTGTCCACTGGAGTTGAACCTGTTCTTACGAAAGGGGTTTGCTTGATATTTGTTGCCTGATTGACGAAAATTTGATGAGATTGGCTGGGGCGCTTGAAAAGCTCTTGATGCTGGTAACCTCTGTACAACTTGCTTATCAGAACAATGAATAGCAGGATGTTTGTATTGACACTTTAGACATTGATGTTGCTATTGACAATTTTGTACACGGCAGAAACCTTTGTTGTTGTATTCATAGCAGAATTTTGGGTTGTTCTGAGTATTTTTATATACAGACTGAGTATTGCTATTGGGGGTAATATAAAGTAGCCATAACTCTTGGTCAATTTTCCCCCATGAAATACCGTTGTCTTTCGCTCTTTTTAAGCGAAAATGTCGGTCGTATTCTCTCCAGCCCTTCTTGTGTGTCAAAATATGCCTGCTTATTCAGGAGTGTATGCAGTTCAACGAATTCACCTTTCATGATTTTTTGCTTAACTAAATGTGGAACGTGCATAGCTAGATCATCATGCACACTGTTTATACTTGGTGGATCGGATAAACATGAAGGTGATTCAATTGAATCGAAACAAATAACTTCGTTCGAAACAGATAACTCTGGATTAGACGAGATTTTGCTACCTTCATTCATGGATGTGTCCAGCCGCTGAGAAATGATCGTTTCAATCTTTCTATTTATTTCCGGCAACATCCGCTCTGCCACCGATGACACTACTTGTTCCAGTCCTTTGGCTCCATCCGTACCAAAGGTGATTGCATCAATTGGTTGTTGTGGTCCTCCGGATTTTTCAGCATTTGAAGTCCGGGGTTTCTTTTAGCCTGGTAATCTGGCCTTTCCCGAGTAAACAGATCTACGTTTTAATCCTGACCCCCCTGTCCCTTCGTCAACGGAATGGGATTTCTTGCGTGGTTGCATTCTCAAAATAATAAAAAATATGTTAAAAACTAAAACCGAAAACAATTGTACGGATTTTTACAAGAATTTGTTCGATTAACTCCCCGAATTTTTTTTTTAGTAGGCCTAATATTACAACAAATGAATTTTTGCTTTACAATACAAACAAATTAAACAAAAAATGCTTCAAATACTAGTATGAAAATGCCATATCTTATCAAAATGTTTTGTTTTTTGATCTACAAAACAAAATACACCCACCTCGCAATCCAAACTGCTTGAAATGTAATGACGTCAAAGTTAACAGAAAAAACGTCATCTATGGTATGCCATTACGCGCAACAACAACAAAAACAATATATAGGCGCGGATCATAATTACAGCAATACCGGAAACATCGCTATAATAATTAGATTTATTTTTTATAAAATAAATCGTATTATCTATTTAAGATTTACTATAGTCAGGTACTCTTTACACATTTGCTCTAAAAAAATAAAGTATATTCATGATCACAAATACAACATTACAACAAATGTTTAGAATATCGATGTATATGTATTACGCAGAAGAAAACTAAGCTAACGTAAAATGATTTTTTTTAAAATCACTTTCCCCCAGAAATGTAAATAAGAATTATTCATATACCTACGTTAGTCTTTTTCACGAAAATATATACATGTTTATACATGTATCATTCTTCGATTGACAATTCATTCACCAATGAATATTGCTTATATTATTACAACAATTATTCTTTCATGATTATTGTTCGTTAATTATCACACAATTTCCTCATTGTGTATGAATTTTTGTTTGTTTGTTTTTCTTTTTTTCTAATTACGGAATGGCTTTGCAACAGCAGCAACACCTGCACAGATTTCTAAACACACACGTGTAGACCAGGCAATTGTGCTGATGCAATTGTAAAATCGCGATAAAATAAAGTTTAGCAAATCGTGCATAAATTTTGTAAATCAAATATCGTTTTTAAGGTATCCGATCCATAACAGCCCCAGATTCATGGAATCTGGATGCATATCATATATGTATGGGCTTAACACCCAAATGAATATACTTGGACATAATGTCATGTTTAAGTATCAATATGTGAGAGCAGAATGTGTCCCGATAAATGATCTTTTGATTTTTTAAGAGTTGCCCCCCCCCCCCCCTTGCTTTTAATATATAGAAAAATCTATTCAATATAAAATTTATTTTTAATGGTTTCTGTATTCCTAATGATTAAATACATCTTTCCACCAAAGCAATTATTGTTATTCTAAGTATTTACTTTTTTATTTTATAAAACGTGCTTGTCCCCATACAGCTTAATGCAATCTTTATTAATTAATTACTGCATAGTTAATAATTTTTTTGAAAATTTCTCTCGGTTAATTTTTTTCTAATCTGAAACGCTTTGATTTAATAACAGATTATAAAAAACATGATGGATATTTAAGGTTAGAAAAATTAGGTCCTAATATGAGTCGCTATGAAAATGTTGTTAAAAATTATTCATGGTAAAGTATCAAGTAGGCATATAGTTTAGCAGATTTCTGTACAAGTGCAGCGTCATTTCCCGCAAATGTCGACGAGAGAAGTGACGTAACTGTTAACAATCAATTTATGGCAATGTAAGTGTGTTTGTGTGTGTTTGTGTACGGATATGAAAAACTATATACAGCGATTTCTTTAAAAGTCTGGTGTTTATAACTTCAAAATCAGCTGAACAGAGTGAAAATTCAAGTAATTTCAAAGTCAGATATCTTGGATACGGGGTAACCAATTTCTATTCTTGTTTACAGTGGGGGTCATTTTTCTCCGGGGGTCATTTCTCTTCATGTTTAACATGAAGAAAAATAACCCCTGGGTCTTTTTTCTGCAGAAAAATCCACTTATTCTACAGCAAGGGGGTCATTATTCTAATTCGAAAAATGACCCCCGGTCATTATTCTACGGGGGTCATTATTCTTCCTTACACCGGTCGATACATTTAAAACATCGCTAATGAATTTAATTCGAAGACGTACTAGCTGTTATGTTCATTGTACGTGCAACTCTATATAAAATTTAAAAAAAATCTGAACATTTTTTTTTCTCATAATATTTTAATTCCCACATTTGTTTATAAACTAACATTATGTTATTATTATTTATTATAGCTACTTGTCTGAATTAATGTTGACATTGGAATATCTAAACAATGCATATATGTAAGCACCTTTGAAAAGTTCAAGGAATGCGTACATTTATTCCCAGACAAGTTGTTTTACTGGATTGCAAAATCAATCAATGAAAAAATCATTAAAAATAGAAAAATATGTTATGGTTTTTTTTTCGGAAAAAAAGTTTGATCAGATTTGTATGCAATATATTGCTCTAGTCTTTAATTTTTATTGCTTTGATATATGCTGAATTTTCCTTGATTTTGATTAAATTGGACAGGTTGATGAGGGTATTTCAGCTGAAATATTTAGTGTCCGAATAGATTGTTGTATTGAAATGTTGATTTTAAATGAAAAAGTAAATGAAATTTAATTCATTTTCAATAAAATTTAATCACTCGGAAAATTGTGGAACAAACGATATGTTTAAAGTAATACACGCGATTAAAAAACAAATCGTTTTAGTGCAAATTTTAAAAAGAAATCTGCGTAGGTTGAGAAAAGCGTCGAGTCTTTTAAAATTTCCACAAATATTTTCAAAAACAACATCTTTTTAATCAATCAAAATTTTATATTTTCGTAGCGCGATTGAGTTTAACATCGTACTTTACAACATACAGATAACTTTAATGAGTAAACAAAAGACGTTATCTACCTTTAGATGACATTTAGATGGCTGTGAATGAATCTAAATTCAAGTGTTTTGTTTCTGTACAGGCAGCTCTAGATAAATGCATGTTGATATTTACCGTTTTTTCTTGCATAGTAAGTAAATTCTAATTGATAATTATATATTACCAATATTATCAATTACAATATTACAAAAGAAATAATGACTACCTTGTCTTACCTTACCTGTGCATGTTCACTAGTCCGACTCTAGGTATTTCGGGTAATATAGATCGACACGAGCACATGGTCAAATCTTATCAAAGAAAGGCAAATCTATTTGAATGTGTCATGCATTTTCGTATTGTCAATAGGTCAATAAGTAATTTATTTCTAAATGCATTGATTTTTCTGGTGTAAGATTTGGCAATAAAATATAACTGGAATAACATCAACCGTTTTAGAATGAAGCGTTGTGAAGTAAGTTTACAAACATTTTGATCTTAATGTACTCTAATAATGTTTATAATTTGCATTTGATTGAAAGCGCATGATATAAAATATTAGATAGTGTTCTGTCAATCATTTAAATATGTATAGATCGGATTTTTAGTGTCCTTAATTCATTTGATGTTTTAAATAGACAATTAGTAAAACGACAAACAATATTTAATCTTAAGAGATTTTGTGAGCTAACAAGACAGTAAGCAAAAATCAAGTGCCAAAATTTATTATCTTCATGCTTGTATCGGTTAATCTAGTTACTTATAAAACAGATTGTTCAAAAATATTCCTATCGTTGGGTGAAATCAAAATTGTGATATTACAATAGAACGATTTGAGTTTCATGTTGATATTACATTAGATTTGTATGTGTTAACTGGAATGAGGATTTGTTAGAATAACAAAATACCTAAGAGTGAAGCTCACCTCTCACAACATGTATATCAATCGAATTACTGGTAATGTCCACATCATCTATATTCCCCCTGTATCTCAAACGACCGTGTAGTGCGCGGCCAGCGCTCTAGAGTCCGTTCGTCATAGATGGCCGAGTGGTTAGAGCGGTGGCCGCTCACTGCTAGGAGAGTGGGTTCCATAGGTCGTGAGTTCAAGCCCCGGCCGGGGAGGAGGTGGAGCTCTAATATAGTGAATTTCTCTATGCTGTATATATATATATATATATATATATATATATATATATATAACCTTTCTCTGTCATTTTTATAAATAACACGTCACACAACTTTCGTGTTTGTGCTGTTTAATGTTAAGTAGTGTTATGATTAGGCTATTCTATTTTAATATTCGGAGAAATCAAATTTCACGTCAAAATGTACATACACAGCAAAATTGTTAGATAATAGCATTTATGTAATCATTGCGTATTTTCTGCTGCAACTTCATACGTAAATATATCTTGTTTGTGGGTCCGTATTATATAGCCGTTGTATTTTTTACGCTGGGGTTATTAGTGGTACCTATAAGTGCTATCTTTGATTAAGACGTCATCAATAACGATATTTGTATCACGTGCCGAACATACATCACTTACAATTTTTTTGTTTGTAAACAGCTGATGCAAGAATTGACTCACTGAGTATTTTGAATAATTAGGCCTATACCTCAGAAGCTGTTATTGTCAAATAAATTGATGTAAATGAAATACAAAATCATTGATACGATTGTAGTGTTTTTAAAAATTGTTTGTCTCCTTTTTAAATTTAAATAATGGAATTATACAAATTATGATAATGTTTTGCGTGTTTATCCAAGTTTACCAAATACAAGCTCATCAAAGAAAATCATAGTCCTATTGAATCGATTTCTTAGGTATGAAATTAGGGGAACCATAGGGGAAAGTGAGGATATTTTGAAACAACTACATCTATTTGGACTTGTCAATACTCTTTATTGGATTGACCACGCCCCGACCAAAATATCACCTCATAATTAAGAAGTTCAAATTTTATTATTTACAAAATGTATATTAAAATACAATAGTCACATGCAGTGACAAGTAAGATTTCGAATGGAGAGATGTGAAACCGTTTATTTAAGTTCAATGTAACGCATGTCTTCTTGTACTGGTTGGTATGAAGATGGGATTTTTTTAACTTTTTTTTTAACAGAAAGAAAACATCGCAAATAAATGCATCTCGTTTCGTAGAAAAAGCGACGATGAAAGGCATATATGTCTGAATAAAACATCATTCCCATGGAAGACTAAGCATTCTTTAACCACCTCCCGGTCACCCATACCCCCTCCACCTAACAAACGTCTTTTACTAATTAACAAGTTTTAATTGTCAATGAGTCCATGACTAATTATCATTGACAATTAAAAATTGTTAATTAGTAAAAGACACAAATAATCAAATGAACAACCCCTCCCTCTCCCACAAAGAAAACACCTAAAATTTCTCAAGAAATAAGAAAAGCTTATGTCGTGGAGGGATAATAAATTTCATCCATTCATTTTGTAATTGAGTATTTATTTCTCAATTTTTATTTATGACACCCGGGTCAATTTTCAACCCGGATCAAAATTCTTCTTTACACACGCACAGTGTTCCTGTCGAAACGGCCTCCTGCTAATTACCTGCGGAGTCGACATATTGAAAACATAAGCATGTTGCAGATTTGCATTATACAGAAACTATTCTGCTTTATCCCGGCCACACACTTTACACGTTAGTTTACCTCCCAGTAGAATAAGTTGCAATTTAATATGTAAAGACAACCTCAAAGTTATAGCCGTACTTTTCGGGAAATCTGATTTTTTTTTTTTTTTTTTGGATGGGGTGGGAGTGGGAGGTTGAATGAATCTTCATATCTCCCCCACTATCATGCAATAAATGAAGAGAGTCTCTGATTGTACAGTTTTTAATAACAATCTTTACATTTTGTGCATACTTTAATTATTGCCCCAATATATTTGGCGGCTGCCAGATAAACTGTTTTCTAACCTGTCACCAATGACCTTCCGTAGATTTCGGAAACATATTTAGAACAAAATATCAAGGGAAAAGTTTAAACAATATAAGGCATTCAGAAGTTGGAGTTCTAGAACTCCAACTTCTGAATGCCACAATATAAACAAGCTTTAAATTTAGCCTTACTTTAGTTAGTTCTTTTAACTCATAAACAATATTGGTTATACACAAATTACAGATATATAATGACAGATAATGTTAAAAAGTTGCATATATTTTCGAGGAGTACTATATTGTAATCACTCGCATACTCATGTTAGAGAACATCACTTTGAAATATATCCTGTTTCTTATGGAGGGTAATCGTGTTCAAAAATCCAGATATGTAACTTGTAAATTCAAGTAAATTCAATCGTGTTGGTGTGTGAGTCCGAGTATGAATGTGTGTAATTCTGATCGTGTAACCTATATAAATGACTCAATTACTTCGTATGATGCACATTTTGCAGCTTGATTGTTTTATGTCAGTTAATTTAACCTTCAACTTTGCACATTTTCAATCCGTAGTCTCTGCATTTGTACCTTCATGCTCGGAAATAGCACATCTGACATGTTACAAATCGACAAATGTAAAGTCTACAAGTTTGTCGAATTTTGACATGATCTTATATGGCAAATGCTTGCTGCGGAAAAAGGCATGCCGTAATCACCGGAATGGACCAAAATAAACATAATATTCAGTTAAACTGTTATAATACGCTTTTAATTAATAAACGACACTATTTCTTTGGATCGAAAATATTATTCTTAGAAAAAATTATTGAGGTATGATTGAAACTGGACCAAACAAGAAGATGTGCATGTACATGTATGTAAAACTCGCTGCCGGTGTGACGAATGCGCTAGTTTCTGTAATTTAATTCCCATAGTATTATACGATAAGGGTTAACTTTTACAACAAAAAGAAATGCATGATATCTTATATCTCTAAAATAATTTGACATGTAATTTAGACTGGAAAATATAAGTTGAATGCGTACTCTTTTCTAGAAATGAGACGGATCAAGCCGATGGGGGTGAATATATTTTGAGCGGCATGGGGGTTTGGAGACCGCCGTGAGG
>WFKH01003881.1:49819584-49841420 GCA_016163765.1 Magallana hongkongensis
TGTGTGTGTGTGTGTGTGTGTGTGTGTGTGTGTGTGTGTGTGTGTACATTTTTAAATATCAAAATGATTTTGTTGTGCAAGTGCATGATACAGTATAAATTTTAAACAATCCGAAACTGTTATAAAAAGAAGTTTTATAATTATTATTTAAAGCACAAAATTTTGTCAAAAATTAAATGGTTTTGAATAAAAAATAAGGAGATACTAGTATGTCTATGTTTTTATAATTATGTGCTTTCTTCGCAAATTGGATTTCTGAAATTAAGGAACGGGTGGGCCAGACAAATTTGATCTTGTTTAGTTTAGTCTTGTTTAGATCTTTCTTGTTTAGTTTTACAAAACTAAGTAGCTGCTTTATGGTAAACAGTACATGTTCACAAGTGGCTGTAAAGCTGTATAGGTTCCCGGAAATGTTTGCTTAACCAACTTCACTAAGTGAGTCTGTATTGAATCGACATTCAGGACGCCATACTTATATCCCGTAATAATTGAAATCAAAACCTTTTTTTTATTTTAACCTTAGGCTTCTTTTTCTGTATATTACCGACAAAATGAAACATTTTCTTTTATAATTTCACGACAGTTAACCTTATATTTGAAATTTTTAATTTTTTCTTAAAAGGGGGGGGGGATGGTTCGCTACTCATGTCTCATCTTAATCAAAATCTTAAAACAAATGTCTTTAGATAGTTTGTTTTTCTCATTGATTACTTGATAACTCAGTTATTTAATTGATCAGCCGGTCGACCCCGTGTAATTTTTCTTTTTCGAGGAGGGGGGGGGGGGGGGGGTCTTGTCCCAACATTGTGGTAGCGATAACGATACTTTTGGTGATATTTTATTTATTCAGCCGAGCTCTATACTTTAACAATTTGTTTCATCTACTCCAAGATAATAAAAATGAGTGTATAAGTATATAATTAAACCGATGCATGATATGTATTGTTTATTTATTCCTTAAGCCAAATGGCTCATCAGATACAAAGAATACATAATATATATATACAATGTAAGACATAACATGTAGCAATATACGTATTAAATGCATCAAAGTATTAACTACTTATCTATTAAAGACAAATTTCTGAGTGTTTCTGCTTTCTGAAGATATTTTCCTAAATTACTTAATTCCGTAGTATTTTCAGTTGACAATAATTGTAATAATTTATACATACTTGGTTTATACCAATAGTATTTTTTGATGTACAGTTTTCTATATTCATGATACATCGAACATTTAAAAATAAAGTGATACTCATCTTCCACATCCAGATGACAAAAAATACATAACCTTTGCTCTTTAGGTAACTGAGTAAATCTTCCCTTCTCTATCATTAATGAATGTGCACTCAATCTGTATCTTGTAATTAACTGAATATACTTGACTGCAATTGGTTTTAATAAATATGACTGTAGACGCAACTTGTTTGTTAAAGTAGAGGAGACAATGTCTCACCCTGAAGGACTCCTTGCTCTACATTGAAAAATTCACTAAAATTATTTTTATATTTTACACAACTCTTGACATTCTTATACAAAGAAAGTATACTCTGAAACATTTTCCCCTGACACCAAGTTTTATAAGCTTTTTAAAGAGAAAATTTCTATTGACACTATCAAATGCCTTACGATAGTCTACAAAACAACAATAAAATTTTTTATTATTCGAAAGATGCTTCTCAATGATACTTTGAAGTGAAAAAATAGCGTCTACTGTTCCCACACCTTGCCTAAATCCAAATTGTGCATCAGTTAGAACAGA
The DNA here is from genome assembly GCA_016163765.1 of Magallana hongkongensis. Classification (NCBI taxonomy): domain Eukaryota; kingdom Metazoa; phylum Mollusca; class Bivalvia; order Ostreida; family Ostreidae; genus Magallana; species Magallana hongkongensis. The sequence goes on from WFKH01003881.1 coordinate 49,821,347, forward strand.
ATTATCTTCAGACCATTTCATCAATCTATTGTTAAGTATAGTTGTATAGGTTTTTAACATGCAACTCATGAGAGTGATTCCTCTATAATTATCTGTATCGTCTGGGTCACCCTTTTTAAATATTGGTACAATGACACCTTCACACCATGTGGGAGGAAAAATACCTGTATCAAAAATTACATTAAACATTCTTGTCAAAAGGGGGCTTAAATCATCACACATATGTTTAAAATATTCATTAATCAATTTATCCTTTCCAGGTGATTTTCTACATTTTAAACCATTAATAACATCTACAACCTCTTTTACATAAATGGGAACATCCAGTTCATAAAATACAGCATTCATATCACACTCTGTATTCAAAAAATCGATACATGCATTGTCTTTGCTGACACTCAAATTTTTAAAGTGTTCAAAAAAGTTTTCTACTCCAAGATTACAATTACGTTCTTATCTTCTACTCTTAAAAAAATTGTAAAATTCACTCGGCGAATTGCGCCTTAGATACTCCAATTGATTACCTTGACATCGCAAAAACTCACTTTTTACACTATGCATATACTTTTTATAATTAGTTTTACATTCAGTCAACAATGGCCTGTTACAGTCGCTTCTACATTTGTTATATTCCGACAATTTTTCTTTATATATATTATACAGGTATCTACATCTGTCATCAAACCAGAGTTTATTTTTACTGACACGTTTGCTTCTTTGTTTATCAAAAACAGTATGTTTACAGTATGGCTCCAAAATATTATTTAGGCATTGTATAAAAGTTGAAATGGACTCAGATATATTCACACCTTCTTCCATGGTAGAAACAATACAATTTAAGTGACTGTCGTGTAATACATTTTTAACATCATTTCTCATATCACATAAATGTTCTTGATTCCATCTAAAAAAATAGACTGAATCACATACACCATTACTATCATGAATATTTTCTCCATGTTCTTCTTTCATACATTTGTTAAATGAGAGATAGATTGGGGCATGATCAGACCATTCATTGAACTCGAGTACTTTAAAATCAGTAATATATTTATACAATTCATAATCGACTACAGCATAATCTATGACACTACTTCCCAGGTGATTGTAAAAAGTCAATCTACCATGAGCATCCCCAGACTTTCTACCATTACATATCCTCAAACCAAAAGAACCAATGATGTAAAATTTCCCAGATCTAAGATATCTGATGACGATCGAATTCTTCACTCGCATCTTTTGTATACATTTACTTGATATAATGTACACCGAGCTCATAATTTATTTTTCCTAAAAATCATACTTCCTAAAAAAAGTTGTTATCCAGAGATAATATGATGTAATGATACCTAATATTTTTTTGTTTATTCCGTTTCCATTTCGGCGATTACGGCATGTCTAGCTTTTCTATCGGTGACGTCAATGTTTTCTATATATGGTCATGTCAAAATTCGACAAACTGGTAGACTTTTCATTTGTCGATTTGTAACGTGTCAGCTGCGCTATTTCAGAAAAGTTAGCAGAGATACTAAATGCAGAGACTACACATAAAAAATGCATATTATAGTGACAGGTTACATGTAAATAACAAACATCATATTACATGCAGCTGCAAATGTGCATCTGTAGGAAGAATGAGATTGAAGGTCTGTGGAGTCAACTCTAGGGTGTTTATGCCTGAGTTTCATAAGTTACACGATCAGAATTACACACAGTCATACTCAGACTCACACCAACACGATGTACAAGTTTACGTCTGGATTTTTTAACACGATTACCCTCCATAGTTTCTGACAAACTGCGAAGTGAATGAATTATTGCAGACATTTGACAGCACATGAATACTTTAAAAAATTCACTAAGACCAACAACAAATACATAATGCAATCGCAATAAAGAAAATTAAAAACTGGTACACGTATGTGACTATACTTGTTTACTAAGTGCATGCAAATGTCACATGTGAATTCTGGCAAATAATAAACACACATTATAACATAAATAAGATTAAATATTCTAGCATTATTGAATTCCTGATATATATGTAAACATCACCAATAAAATATATGAATTGATGAAAGCATTAGCTGCTGCGTTATCGAAACAGAATAAACCCGGACTGGTTTGAGGTTCATGAATTCTTGAAATGCATGTCTACACTAGAAGATCATGACCATGCCAACGATCTGGCACTGATATCTAGCATGTTCAGAGGCCAGCTGCTTTTTATGCAAGCAGGCGGCACTAACACGGACAGTTTTATTAGCCCCATTACGTGTCCTACCTACAAAATATTTGGCAACACGTCTTGGAATGTCGCACAGACAATAGCATTTACCTCATAGTTGTAAGGTTTGCTCCAAACAATACATTAATATATTGGAGAAAAGGTGACCTCCGCAGAGGAATCAAACACCGTTCCATCGTTACGATAAAAAAGAATTTATTAGGGAACATTTCAATATAATTGGTCACAAATGGAAAGACATGACAGTTTTGGTAGTTGCCCATAATCCGCATTTGACGGACATTGAGCAAGGTTATGGATGCACCAGCTCGAATCATTCAGACCTGATGACATGAATAACGGGCTCATAGTCTTACCTGGCCCCCCCCCCCCCCCCACCCCAGTTATTTTACCAATTCTGTCAACTCCGCCTGTTTCAATTCTTAGTTTCCCATAAATTATATGTTCCATATATTATTTATTTGTTTTTGGTTTGTTACTTCTTTATATCATATACCTAGTAGTGTATAAGCCCTGATACACGTATTTTGGACTAGGTGAGACAGCAACCGGAAGCTAGGACTGTATCGCTCTTAGGGCTGATATTTCTCTGTCTCAGCCCGTCGTCAAGGGGGTGTATTGCCCTCAAATTTAAAATCGTAAATTCCCCATTACCTGTGTTTTTATGAAGACAAGTTTGTAAAATAACGGAAGAATAACAACTTACTAACAAAAGGCATCACATTGCACGTCGGAATATTCTTTTTTAATGCTGAAAATTGAAAAAAATTAATTTCAAAATAGCGCCAAACAGTGGTATGTATCTAATAAGGGGAGGTAACCTACGCAACGGTTGTTTATTTAGAACAATAGCATTCTTTATTTGATATCAATTAACTTTTAAATCATGGAGGATACAGAGAAGGATGGAACACAAGACTGCATCTTAAAAAACCATAGTTTAGATGGTAAAAATTAAGCGGTTAAAGGAATTGACGCGTATAAACGTTCTTAAACAATCGCTTACAGTATGGACATTTATGAATTAAATCTGACAGGAAACTTACAAATTTCCAGTGAAAGAACTTGACTCATTACAAAACTGCTCAAGATGGAAGTTTCTCTCTTGATAATTTTGAATTTATTTATAGACGATGGTGCTTCATCTCAGTCGACAGACCCATTCTACTGAACATCAAATGACGACGGTTTGTCAACAAATGCCGACAACTCTTTAATGTCAAACACATAAATAAAAGGAATAAAATCGTACGAGTTTTGAAAATGCGAAAAAAAAATCGTAAATGCATAAGTTCTTTATAATAAATGACATTTATTATTTGGAATTTGAATTGGATTATCAATAAAAAAATCTTTGGTTTTAGATATATGATATAAACAACATCACAGTGTTGTTTTGATCTCGTCCCTGGTATCAGCCCTCGGAAGGTATCGGCCCGCGCCCTATCGGGCTTGGGCCGATACCAACCGCTCGGGCTGATACCAGGGCCGAGATCAAAACAACAGTGTGGTATTCTACATACATCAGAATTCGATTCATAGTATAATCAATTTCTTAGATTTATTATATAATTCGGGTAAGGAGGCTGGGTGGTCACAAATTACCTTTAGATTTGTCTAAAATTTTAAGATATAATTTGTTTACCTATACATTATTATTAAAATATGGACTCAATGTAGGTCAATATGCATTTATAATGACCCAGGATGACAGATATTGACCGAAGATACATGGAGTATATCGACCGAGGGCGCGAATAGTTCTACTTTAGATGTTTGATATCTTAATCGATTTGATTCCATAAGGATTAATCGCAAGCCAAAAGGGACCGATTGCTGCTACAGCTGGATACATATAAATATTTCGCTCAGTGTCGTTAAGACTTGTCATAAGTGCACACCCAACAGAGTCATGCAACTTAATACGGAGATGAAACCATTCAAAATATTTTCCAGGACATAATTCTTGAACACAGTTTACGTCTCTAAATGTGGTTCCACTGTTTATGGAGTTGCAAATAGGAGCGATATTCGTAAGACCTATTCTAATATGCGCATGGTCTTTGTGGTGCATTAAGTTATCTTCGATGTGCTTTCCACGTAGGTGAACTTCATCTCCAGGCTTTATAGGTCGGTTCATAAAACAAACATAACCTCTGTACAATATGTCTTGGGTCGCTCTTGTACCATTCTCCGAGATTTTTATACCTTCATCATAGACATCATGGAATATGACGTCTGTGTACTGAATGCTTCTCTGTATTTTTTGTACATCTGCATGGAATTCTGTAAGTAAGAAAAGTCATGTTCTCACCTGTGGTTTACATACAAAATATCTGTTGAACTTACACCTGTTCATAATCAGTAAATTCAAAATTTGAATTGAAACTATGAAAAAAAATATACCGCCGTTGTGAAGAAGGTGGTCCCACTTTTCCTGTTCTTGTTTGAAGATTTCTAATTTATCCATCATCTGTATTCCTTCCGCGTCGGTGAAAACTTCATTGAGAATGTCACAGGAACGTTTTATTAAATTGACATTATCTTTACTTAATCTTCGAATAGCCTGAAAAAAGTGTGTGAAGATTAATATATAGAATCCATAATTTAGATATACAATGCATCTGTTTATAGTAGCTCAACCGAGCCGAAGGCTCATGTGAGCTTTCTGATCAAAATCTGTCCGTTGTCTGTTGTCGTCCTCGGCGTCGTAAACTTTTACACTCTAATCTTTTTTGTCCAGAAACACTGGGCCAATTTCAACCAAACTTCAAAACTTGGTACAAAATATTCTTGAAAAAAGGGTTTTCAACCAACATTGTTCAAATAAAGGGCTAGGTACCCTTTAGAGATGATTAAAAACAAATTGAGATAATTTGGATAGTGGGAAGTTTTAAAATCTTCTACCAAAGTAAAAAACTCTTGCAATATCAAAACTTTATCTTTAATTTAGCTTTCTGATTTACATTAGATTTCAGTTTGTTAAAATCATAACCCAAGGGTCAATAACCATGGGTTTAAATATCTTTGCTAGCCAAGGATTTTCGGTCCACTCCGTTCCCTATAAACCCTTGGCAGATCTAATTACGAATACTCGGTGACAAGCTCTGTTTTTGATTGTCTGCTGCTGCGAGTAGTTCATCCAACGATTAAAATACACGCTTTGTCAATGTATCTTGTACACATATATATATATACACACATAAATATACATATATATATATATATATATATATATATATATATATACACACACACACACACAAATGTATATCCAAATCGTTTTATTGTTGGTTTCGCTTTAAGACGTTCAACAAACCGTGTATGTTTTTAGTTTGTTGTTCCCGCAATGTGCACGTCGACGATTCCTGGTTAAATGGCGTGAATTTTTCCATATATCAACGACCCCGGTAGAGGTCCAATTAATTTCTTAATTATAAATAAAAATATTTATAAATATAATTGCTTTCTCTAGGTTATATCTTTTAAAATTCGTAGCATATTATATGCTAATCGCGAGTCAATCAACTGACACAATCTGTGCAAAAAAGAGAACTTGAATATAAATTATTATAATAATAGTTGTATTATAATGTATGTATGGGTTTTTTTTCCACACATTGTGTCAAAACCTTGTAAGCTGATATGTTTTCAATTCTATTTATGCCGTAGAGTGTATATAACCAATTACTGTATTAGATTAAAATGTAAGGTTGCAACTGTAGTTATTTGCTAGATAGCGCCACAGCGTCACCGAATTTTCACAATGAGATCTGCCAAGGGTTTGTAGGGAGCAGAGTTGACTGAAAAACCTTGGCTAGCGAAGTTTTTAATAGAAACAAGTAAAAATCAACACGTAAAACATATTTCTGAAGAACTGAAAGGCTTTAATTTGAATAAATACTAAAGAAGAAGCCATTTTACGAAGTTCTATCTTCGGAGACTTCTCGACTCCAAACATTTCTTATGAATTTGTCTTTTTCCTTATATCTCCCAATGCGTTACCAAGACATCCAGCACACATGGATTTTCACTACCAAACACTTGTCATGTCATTAGAATTTCTAGACCCTCATACATTTCAAAAGGTTGAAAATAGTTCAAGCAACCTTCGGGTAAAAAATACGTTACCCCTAGCAGGTCCAAGACGGACTCGTTGAATGTAGATGTTTTCATGTTCGAAGCATCTGAATGACAGATAAGATTTCTGTAGTAATGAATTCTTTCGATGTCATCCGCTATATCGATGTCACTTTCCTTTGGGCGTTTTCCCCAACCACTTTTGGGATTTGTAAAGTTTTTTTCTTCTTTGAGTATTGCATACATGAGCGATATGTCTACGTCTTCTAAAGATTTTGTTTCTTTTCTTTTTAGACCTTAATAAAAAAAAAAATAAAGCTTAAAACGTGTCGCCTTTTACAAATACAGATATGTCATGCAATTAATTATAATCGAGATTTTTTTTAACCTCTTAATACGTTCAAATGTAAAAAATCATCGTTCATAACAATAGGTTAATGTGTTGACTTAGCTAAAAAAGAGAAAAACACCAGAAAACATAACATAAACATTTACGTAAAAGCAGTTCTTTCTTCCTTCGGATATGCTGATGTGATTCACAGTCGTCTATTATCTTGTTTATCGTCTCTTCAAACTTGTCAAATTTGTTGTTGCAAATTTTTCTCATGGCATCAGCACTGACGGCTTGGAGTGCAAAGAAACGAAGACAGTTTCCTTGATTTGAAAATTTCCCAGAATCTTAAAACAAACAGCATATCAAATTGAATTGGAAAAGTACGATATGCAAGAATCTACAGACGCTAACTCATGCTACGATCCTTTAACAAGAGGCCCATGGGTCAAAGCGCTCACCTAACAATAGTTCTTGTATCATTCTATTTCGAAATGTTTAATTAAGAACTCTTTTGAAATATTGCAAAACTCTAATTTATTCCAGATTTAACTCCAGATTTAACAATACATTTTACAATACATGAAATATCTACTTTTTGGACATCATATTCTAAGATCTAAGATGCATATACTGACCATTTTTATAATTCTAGGCATCAACGTATGAAATATAACATAATTCTAAAATGAACTATAGATATTTATAAGATGTGAATGAAGGTCACTGTGACCTTTATATGAGGATATGAAGATATGAGGAGGATTACTTCGTGAAAAAAAACTAAGCGTATGATTGTTTTTCTTGAATAGAAAATGTTCAAACATTTTTCAATTTCTATCTATGATGGCCAAATAAAACTTATAATAATTTTAAAAAATATATAAAGATGAAGAATTGAAGATTTTTTTAAACCTTTGAATCAATTGTCATTCGTATTAAACAATTGCTATACAATCATATTTCAACCAAAAAAATGATACAAAATACAAGTAGTGAAATGCAAAAGAAATTGAAAAATCTTAAATTACAATCTTAAATTCGAACCGATCACAATTATTGTAATTAAACTGATCTCGAACAAAAAAAAGTTGAAATCTATCACAATTCTCTAGGTTGCATTCATATCTCAATAAAGATTTCTTATCAATCCATCAAATAAAATTTTGGTGTGTCGAGGAATCTTATTATAACCCGTTGCAATTAGATGATGCATTCACAGCTGTTTTATAAACCAAACATAGAAAATCATCAGTGATGATCATAGTCTATTATAACGCCAAATTCATTAAAAATCCTTTTCCTATCCATAATCTTCACAATCGTTTATTAATTTGTCTTTCTTATTATGTGTTTTCGTGCATCAAAACGTTTAGAGAACTTGAAGAGCATCTACATTTAAGTCAACAAAATAAGAATGTTTGGTGATAAGTGTATTGGTTAGTTGAATAGTTTGGTGATAAGGTTATCGACTACTTAATTTGAATTTCGATACCAACATCAATGATTTACATATAATCCGGATCAAAGTTTACCAATTTTAAACAATTTTCAAGTTTCAGCTTTGAAAGTTGGCTGTTAAACTTTGAACCCCTCTTGGAGTCCCAGTCCTCGATTTTATCAATTTAATGTCTTCACTATACATACAGGTATGATGTAAATAATTGGGTATTCTCGTTCAGTGGTTCTTGAGAAGATTTTCTTATGGACAATTTTTTTTTTACTGTTTTGTAATTATCTCCCATCTAAAAAAGGGATTTGCCCATTTTAATAGTTTAAAATTCCCTTCCCATATTCCCATAAAGTTGCTTTGTACCAAGTTAGGTTAAATTTTATCCAGTTGTTCAAGAAAAGATGTCAAAAATGTAAAAAGTTTACAGAAAAGCAGACAGAAGGAAGGACGGACAACAGGTGATCAGAAAAACTCACTTGAACCTTCGGTTCAGGTGAGCTAAAATCGATACACATCGTGCAAGACACGTATTCTATTGTACTGTGCAGAATGTGCTGAAGAAACTGAGGTAGTAACCATAAAAGCAATGATATCACTTTCGACTGCAAAAGCAAACTTAGTTTTTAAAACAAAATACTTAACCATATCCTATGTTAATTGAATATAATTTTTCGATTCATTGATTGCGATGTTGGCCCATTTTTATTCAAAATGAATGAATAATTATGAAAAAAATTCCATCTGGGTATGATCGGCAAGGTATAAACGGGTTAAGATTCTACGAGATCACTCAAAAATATATCTCATTCAAAGACAGGCAAAGATATTTACTTATTCCCGTTACGCTTGTAAAAATGCTATTAGAAAAGGTTGCTAGTTTAAAAAAAATTAAATGCAATGTCAATGACGTTTTATCAAGCGATTCCTTTACCTAAGGTACATGTCTTTATTTTATAAGTTCAAAGGAGGGGTGGAGCTTAATTGATACTAGTAATGGCATGAAGTTCAACGGTCAATCCATGTGCTTGTGTATGCTTAAACCATAAAATATGATCTTCAGTGAATCAGGAAGGCAGTGCAATAACGCATGCTATGTTGTTTTGTTTTTTGTGTGTTTTTTTGGTGGTTTTGTTTTTGTTTTTGCATATAATGCTTACCTGAATGATCTTTTTGATTTTTATTAGATATGTTTAATACTGAAAATGATTGACCATGTGAACAATTTTTGTCTCAAATTAAAACTGAAATTAATATCTGGTGGAGAGTTATATCAATTTATTAACCAATAAGCCAATAACAAACAGTAGAACTTTTAAATGCATTAAAGGTTTGAAACAAATAAGTCATGTGGAAATAACAAGATATTAAATGAATATATGAAAAAAAACCCACATGTAATGGTGGTTACACGGCTTGACGAGATCGGGCATTGAATTGATTGAATTTAATTGAACTTTCAAATGGTCTTTGTTTCTTGATTAAATTAGACTATTCTGATCTAATTAACAAATACACTATTTCAAGAAAGTCACAATGGTCAAAGTTTTAAGTGATAGCAAAAAGGATAAAGCAAGGGAATTGTTTGATATATTTCTTTAATTTTTTTTTGGTACAACCACATTAAAGAGTTAGATACCTTCATAGAATAAAGAAGTTGTAAATTGTGAATTGCAATGCTCTCTACCTTCTTAGCCCGAATGAATCATAAGAAAAACATTTCATTGTTTATATTTACAACTTTCTTATCATGAATTATAGCACTAACAATAAAGAGTAAGTTAATGTAACATTATTAATTATTGCTAGTTACATGTACACCAGTACAATACATATAAGAAATAGCCCATTTTCTTTATATTGGAATTTGAAACTGAGGTAAACATTTCGTGCTATCGATCATTTTGTTAGGTTGTTGAAAGTTTCGATCGAATCATAAACTGAGTAGAACTGAATTGTTTAGATTTTAGCCCTGTCTTTTGTCACTGAGCTATTAACTACATTCGGTATTCTGAAGCAATGGTGGGAAAATGTTCAGTTGATGTAAACACATGTCTTTATATTCGTCATTATAGAGAATGTTTACTAAATGTCTTGGATAAAATTATTTCAAAGACAAAAAAAAATCATAGTTTGTAATTTTTGAAAATTTTAGAAAGAAAACAACGACAAAAAACAAAAAACAAATTGTCGATCGTTGAAATAAAAGAAAAAATGTGAAAAGGGCAAACTGTGTCTTTTGCATGTATTTTTCCTACAGGATTCCTTGCTACAGTTCTGGGTTTTCTACGATTATCATTCTTACTTTATTTACTACGACGTTCTTTAGTTAAAAACTTATTTTTTTTCATTTTTTTGTGATGGTGCATTGAGACATAAATTTTTTTAATACTTTTCTGAGGTGCACAATAAATTTATCACCATGTACTTATTTTTCCTACAATTTAGTACCCGCCCGTGAATTCCTTTTAATGTTTTGGAAGTAAACCGTTTATTACTTATCAATTTCTCTACTCCAGTTTTATCTTATGAAATTCCTAAGTCATGGTTTCACTTTAAGACAGGTAACTCGATGTCTTACAGTGTAAAAACTGAATAAGGTGGTTGCTGATGTTTCTTAAATGAATGATATGTTTATTTAGATAAGATAAAAGTACATCGTTGCAATAGTTGATATGTTTCGACCGTTAGTGATATAATTATGTATAAGATAGTGGTGTTTCAAATTTTGCATTTTTTGAAAGTTTTTTCATCAAACATAATAGTATTATTAATGAATAGATTCATCTACTACGCAAGACCGCACACTAGACTTAATACAATATAAAGATATACCATTATTCGTCAATGATGTACTTTAGTAGAAATATCACTTGTGCAACTATTCCCTGTACGTGCAACAAACGCTTACCTCCAATGCATTTTATTGGTATATATTTTATTGAGTTACAAGTTTACCAAAATGTTATATAATTATACCCGGTCATATTTCAAGTACAGGTTGATATCAGTTTAAGAATGAAACTTAAGAGACATGTGGTTTATAATTTCAAGATAATTATTTAGTACGACGAATGGAAAAAAATCTTCTGTTTTAACTTTAATATCATTTATATCATACAACCTCGTAAGAAACAAATGAAAAACAAATGTAAATACCTAGAACATTGTTAAATCTATCGTACAATTTTATCTGTATTTTTAGTTTTTATCAATCCCAGGAGAAGGCTCTGTCATTCAGTCAACTGAAAATTGCAGAAAATGTAACTAAAAGGGATTGGGTGGCAAAGCTCTGCCTTCACTCATCTTTTCAGTTCTTTAAGTTAACACAGAGCTTTATCATGTAAATAAAATTTAGAAAAAGTTTGTTTTCCTGAACTGACATATATTAACATGCGGTCGAATTTATTGAACGAGGCAAAATAATTATCCGCTTTATCATATACAGCACCATTGATTAAAAACGACAATATTATCCCCAGATGCATGTTTACAACATAGGGATTTCACGATGCATTTAGAATTTTTTCTCAGTTCATTGTTTAACATAGATGAATATATTTACCATCGACATGAACGGATATCTTATTTCTCTTCATGTTGTCCAAAGAGAATTGATAAGTTGCACTGTCTTCTTTTTCTGCAATGGTTATTTCAAATCTTTGGGTATGGTCTTTCTTTTGATATAAATACTTTTTGTTATCAGGGTTGATTTCCTTGATTGATTGATCCTTTATCATCCACCACTTTGTGTTTGGAAGGTCTTGATTGGACAGGTATGACTGAAAAGTTATTGTTTCTGACGGAGATACCACAACAGGACCCGACATAAAAAACATCTGTGATACTACAAAAAGTAAAACAAATTTTAGTACACCGGATATGATGTCGTTCATAATATCAAAGGAAAGCAAAGAAAAGTGAAAGTTCAACAAATTAGACATCAAATGTAAGTTAGAATGATCGAAGTTATAATTTTGTTGACTATTAACTATTACATGATATGAAAAAAGTCAAAAAACTTAAAAATTTAAAGATTTTTCTATATCTTTTTACATGTACAGAGCTATTCTTCTCAAGGATATTTAATATAGTCTAAAATGGCCTCAACCACTCTCTTAACGAGGCCAGGTCTTATTATTTTTACCACAATTATATATGTATTTAGTGTTATTTCTGTATCAATTATTTTAAGATTTAAAAAAAAAAATATTTACCACCCCGATTTGCTTAGGGGTCGTCTCAAAAGTTAACAATTTTTACTATGGGATATCAGGGGAATTCGTTGAAAATGCAGAACATTTTACATTTTACCCATTTTTCTGTATATTTGCACTGGGGATTTTTTCTTTTAAATATAGGACAACTATTGTAAAAATGTTTACCACCTCGTTTGGTCATGGGGTTATATCAAATTTGATATGTCCCCAATAATTTGGCATATTGCGGTATGTATTGGCTTAGAAACATTTTTAACGAAATAATACTTTTTATATGCTCATGTTTTTTTTAATCACGCACTGTCTATAAATTCTTATTCCAAAAATGCATTTCCGCCTCAAATAAATGAGCGAGTCATACTCTTTTCTTTAGGATTATGCATAGTTTATAATACCTGGAATCGATGACGCCTTAGCGCCATTAAAGGCAGCATATTACGTAATTAATGTAATGTTCTTGTTTTACATCTGGTCATGAATGACATTTAGTAATAATGTCGGTTATGTCTCAATTCATACCAACCCAGCAAACCACAGTCCTTGCACGAGTTTTAGTCTTTTACATTCAAAATAACTTACATGTAGGTATCTCAGAATTTCGGGTTGTGATACTTTTGGAAAAACAATTCTTTCATTAATAGCAAATTGTCTACATATTTAAGTTCTGATCTTAACTTCCAATACTCTTGTAATGGTTTCCGTAGCTGATTGCTGTTTTTATGCCACTCACATTTTACAAGATGAATAGTTTCGCTAAAAAAAGCATTATTTGCCGTTTCTCTCTTGATTTCTTGATGTTTCTAGCAGTGGGAATGCCTGATATAAACACTGAATGTACACAAGTTTCAATTTCCTACAAATTCCTTTTTTTTTTTTTGCTTTATGGGGGTAAATGAGCCCAAGATAAAGAATCAGCAATGATCAACTGTCGTGGAACATCTTGAATGTGAAATTTCATTACTGCAAACGAAATTAGAGTCTTTGTAGCCTTGGAGGTGTTTGGACAAATCGTTTCCTTAGAATATTTTCCAAATGGTGAATTAAACGTAGGATAAAGTTGACTAGCTTCATCAAGGGGTATTTGCCATTATTTGCTTTTGGCATCCAATTTATTGAACACGGTAGCTATAGGCAGTCTTGATGTAATATCTTCAACTGAAGGTAATTGAAAATCGTTCCCGCATGGAATCTAAACACACACGAAGTTTTCCTGTTTTGGCTTTTTCTTCAATGACGAGATAATTGACCAGATCGGTAGGTTGATCTACTTTTTTTTTAAACACCTTTTAATTCCATGTCGTCGAGGGTTTTCTTCAGTTTATCTCGGAATGCTGTTGGTGTTTACTGTATACAGGGAAATATTCGCCCCCGCTTTATTTTCGCCCCCTTTGCCTTCGTTGTCAGCGGGCAAATTAAAGGCTGGGCGAATCCCAAAGTCTTAAATTATCTCTAGATCTCTTAAAACACAACTATGTCTGGGCGAATTCAGATGGAGCGAAACTGTTTCCAAGTGAAGACAGGCGAAAATTACTCGGGGTGAAAGTAACCCTGTATACAGTACCTTAGATTGTGTACAGTTTAATTTTGTCATTTGTTCCTATCTTATATGGTTTTTATAACATCGAAGGCCAAAGAACACACTCAAAAAATCAGTAGAAGAAAAACGCTCTGATTTTTCTGTTGATATGGTTACTTTAATGAATCCGAATTAACAACAGGATTTGTATCCTAGTATATCCTACTAGGGGTGGTTGATCTCCAGTAGTAACATAGAACTCCACCTGATGATCATAATATGGAAGTGCACATTTTACTGCTACAGGTATGGAACTCCCCCGAATAACTGGTAAGCTTTACACTGGTGTTCACGAGTGATTTTTCTGACTGTATGTTCTATGGATTTTTTTTGTAATGATGTTGACTTGCGAACCCGTGTCCAACTTGAACTTGACTACCGGTAATGTATGATTGGTGTTCAGGTTCACGTACACTTCATCTTTGTGATTTTCAATTGAAATAGATCCAATAAAGAATTATTATATTTGTTCGTTTTGTGGACCTTCATTTCCGTTCATATCAATTGCATGAACAGCTTTAGTCTGACACACTGCTGCGAAGTGATTTTTCCAGGGACACTTGCTACATCTTTTCCGATATGCCGAACAATGTCCTCGACTGTGACTTTTTTCCACATTTACCACATGTTAAGGATGATCTTGAATTGTAATTTGAACCATTGTTTTAGAGATGCCTGTTAATTACCAGTTTCAGCTGGCTTTTGAAATGTATGTTATTTCCTGTAGACGGTTTCACAAATTGTTTGTTTTTATCACATTTGACGGAACTGGCCGACCTTTTCTTCCTGTTGTAAGTCTTTCATCCACACGACATATACTCAGTGCTTTGATAAGTGTAAGTTCATTGTCTCTAAGAAGTCTCTTTTTCGTTTTCTTGGAGTTTACACCATACACAATTCTATCACTTAACATCTCATCTTCTAATGTATCAAAATCTACAGTTCTTGGATATGATTCTTAAAACAGTAACATACTGGTCTATAGTTTTCGTTTTCATTTGCAGTCAAGGTAGTTTACTGTTTACTTTATGTGTACATGACAAGACATGTAAACCCGTAAATGATCAGTGAATATTTGTACATATATGTAAATATGGTGTTTATTAATCCCGTTCTATCCGGTTTTCATTTATTTCCATGTTGTAACCTGTATAAGGGGACTTCCGGGAATAAACTAGTTTACTTAGTAAAGTGTGCAGCACTGACCTGGTTGTTTTGTTGTTTGGTTGTTTTTTAACATGTTTATAATGAACAAGAACATTAAAATCAAGAACATAAAAACACAATTTTTCAACTCATAAACCTTTCATATAATGTTAATTTTGTATAAAAACACAATACAAGATAAAGTTATAGCTTTGCACATACGGCTGCATGAAAATAAAAAGATGCACAAAGGCATATGGACTCGAACTCATTACTTGGTCTCGTTAAGGAGCAAAAAAATTCATCATAGAGTAAAAATGTATATACTTCTATATATTCTTTATAAATTGAAATGAAAAAAGGATTCTTTTTTTTTTTTTTTTACCTCCAATGACTTCCAATCGCTCACTACTTTCTCCTATACCACATATGTTTTCTACTCTTACAGTATATACACCATTGTCAACATTTTTGGCGTTCCTTGTACACAAGACAGAGATATCGCCATTAATCATGCTTCCCTTATATTTTGGATCAGTGATATTTATATATTGGCCGCCTTTCATCCAATTCACTTTATAATTTTTTGGAAAACCTCGAATTGTTGCTTTAAATTTTACAAATTCATTGAGAAGTACTGAAGGTACTTTTTGTAGAGTCACTTCCGGAGGACCTGCGAAAATAAGACAAAAAATTTGATTTCTTAGCCCATTCTATTCATTTTGAATGGTAGTATAACCTAAATTTATATATTATTTTATATTTGACATTTCCATAAGTAAATGCCTATATATCTGGCTATTTTGTTGTCTGATGAAAAAATTGACATATTCTCCCGCACGTGACCTTGAAATTGACCATTACTTTAAATCCCATGGTCTGAATATATTCTCTGTAGGAAAACTACCCGCCTGAATAAAACTCTTTTAAAATATAGTATATGAAATATATTCTCTTTAGAGTTCTATGAAAATCTTACAGGATATTTAAAATATCTTGTAAGAAAACTACTTGATTCTCCTTAAAAAACTATTTTGTTCTATGTGATATTAATTTTTAAAGATGAATACCTCACTTATCAGGTGAGAAACATTAAAAAAAAGTTGTCTAGTCAATCTTAGAGAATTGGCTCGAAATGAAAGTAATTGCAATAGAACGTTTAACTGTTTTATTTAAAGGGACTTGGACACGATTTGAGCTCAAATTTTTCAAAAATTTATTTTTTCATTTTTAATGTCTAAAATGGTCAATATGGATGTTTTAATGCTTTGTCAAAATTTGAAAGTCAAGCGAGTAACTGAGGTTAGAATTCTTTGTTTTGTAAACAAAGCTCGAGTCCTCTTATTGTTTACATATGTGTTGTATTGGTATAAGTTTCTATCTAATGTTACTTTTTGTTGTTGATGAAATTATTTATGAACACATTGAATCAGTTTATCTTGTGTGCCGCAAGTAATTTTGTCAAAGAAATGGTAATTTCTTTACTTTACGTTATTTATAAACAAATATAAGACTCGAGCTTTTTTTTTACATTCCAACGACTTCTTTCCTATGTATCTCGCTTGTAACTTGACTTCAAACATTCAAATTTTGGTGAATCATTTAAAATACACAAGTAAACCATTTTATACATAAAAATTAAAAATAAATTTTCATCTCAAATCGTGTCTAGGTCCCTTTAAGAGGTAAAGGTATTCTGAACATAACACAAAAAGAAAATAACATTCCTATTAGTGGAAATATTTTTTTTCAGGTAATAATAAATCTATTTTTTGATACAAAGGTAAATGCAAAGAAAACCATTATACCTATAGAATTGATGAATTACATGAATTTTCAAATTAAAAGTACGCTATAATTAAAAGAATAATAAAAAATGATATGCAGCAAACAATGATTAACACTTAAAAAATCGTTTTACCAGAATCAACAAAGACCGCATATTTTAGTCAACATTAATCCGTCTTCAAGAAGGCCCGTATCAAAATTGTTATCACATATCTGAAATGATTTTACACGTTCTTTCATGCAGTATTTCAGATCAAAACAGCTTATACACACATAGTTTTTTTATTTTTATCTCATTACATTCATTAACTTTAATGATATAAAATAATATGTCTCAATTGCTTATATGTATACTTACAGTTTTGATATTATTACACAGACTGTTTTAAAATGGTTAATGTGTTGATTTTTTAGAGTAAAATTATAGTAAATTGTCAGAACTTCCGTTTAAATTGTTTTTATATGTTTTACAATAAAATAAGTTCAAACTAATGACATGTAATATTTGCAACACATCACAGATGGCAATCCTCGCGAATTTCATATTTATCTCAATTCATTTGTACAATGTATGAAGATAACTCACATGTATATATGGCTAATGATGACTTTTGTTGATGATTTGTACATTGCACAGCGATACTTTAAACTTTCGGATAAACCTATCACAGGGTGATTCGAAATACCCTAATTGACTGTCAATTTTTCCTGCGTATTTTATGCGCATATTTATTAAAACAAACTATATTTTCTAGACCTTTATGAAATTGTTTTGTTTATTAATGAAGCCAACAAAATACACAAAAAACAGATAAGAAATATAAATTATTGAAAACGAGGATTTTTAGGAATGTTAGCATTGATCTTGTGCTTTTTTGACATTATGTTAAAATAAAACTTTGTAGGAAGAGGATATTACAATTGACTAAACCAAATATACACCTTAGAGATTTAACACCCAGAAATAAGCTATTCTTAGGGGGTTTTTTTCCATATATTGAAAAATAATCTACTCTCAAAATCTACGTCCGTTATACTCTTAATATTGTACATTCCTTATTAAACGCGAGGAATTAAAATTCGCGTAAAATCGCGAGAGGCAGGCCTGGCGAATTTTAAAATCTCGCTAGTCAGAAGTTTTTTGAGCTATGAGATATAACAACGACAAAATGGGGATCGTGATTTTATATTCTCGTAATTTTGATGCAAAACAGCGGAATCGCGGAAATAAGTCTCGCGTAAGATAAAGAATTTGCAGTTAAGGGCAAACCTTGGTGTCTTTTTATACTCTAAGTTAGCCCTCTTTATGAACCAGAAAATATAATTTGTTTTACTTATTAGGTAGAAAATGACATTATTTATCGCCTTTTATAAAATTTTATATTTTCATTACGACGTTACATTACGTTGGCACGACGTCATCATTTTCTTATATCTGACAACCATAAAAAATGTGTTGATTAACTAACCGCAAATATTAATCATGTTAATACTTAATAAATATTAAGAATTTTATTATTGTTGATCTTAAATGCACATGAGTATGCAATCGTTGTATGGTTGTGAAGAGAAGAAATCCGTCGACTAATTTTCCTTTCATGAAACTCAACCAACACAGAAATACTTCCCACAAAACTATGGATATTTTAAGTTTGTGATCGTATTTAATTATTTGGCAAACGATTCTTATTATTTTGATCTGATTCAGAAGATTTTAAAGTTTTCCCCCTTTATATTTCTATGTTAAACTTTGAACTTCTCTTCACAACAAAAATGAAATTCAACTAGAAAAAAAAATAAGTAAACGGTCTATATTTCAAATATGCATCCACATAACCTATTATTATTTTCATCATTATTTTAATAGATATGTTATAAGTCAATTTATAGGTCAGCTTGGTTTCCTTGAAAAATTTATCATACATGTCTTAACTAGATCGAGTAAGGACAAAGCGTAATAACGCGTGAATAACGTTAATCGTTGTTTTGTGACGTATGGATAATGACCTCAAATTATTTTATAAATACAGTATTAAGTTTGGAACCCTAGTACTTTAGAAATTTAAATTCTTTGTATCAGCGTCAAATCATTCAACCCTTTATTTACATGTATTAGTAAAATATATGATTTGGTCGGTTCTTCTATATCAACACTCTGAAATGTATTTTATTGTAAATAATACGTCTTTTCTATTTCTTTTGGTATATTTAATTTATTTTGTACATATCAAACAAGAGACATAAAGAGGCAAAAACTATTGCAAAGTGAACACAAATGCAAAGTTATCTCCGCGTACATGAAAATTTGAACAGAAAATTCTCATTTTAAAATAGTTTTCAGTACAGTGTTTAAAAACACCTTCAGGGTGCAAGTTGGGTTTACGGATGTCCACGTGTAAAAGAGTCCTACCTTGTTTAACTTTTAAGTGAATTTCATTGCCGTAAATGTCAACGTCTTTGTAATAAACCATAAGAATATATCCTACCTTGCTTAACCTTTAAGTTAATTTCATTGCTGTAAATGTCAACGTCTTTGCAAGAAATCATAAGAATATATGTCCCTGCGTCCGAGAAACCACATTTTCTAATCATCAGTAGGGGTCTCCCAATCGCTGGTCTACATGTAGACCCTGTGTATTTGGATGATGTCGTATCTATATCATGGTATCTTTCGTCCGTTTCTTTTTGCCATTTAAAGTAAAGGACAGCTGACGGATTTTCAAAATCAGCCTTAAGGTGTGCATCTTCACCAACGTAATATATGCCATCCTCTTGATCAGAATATATTTTTATCGTTGTTATTTCTGAATAAAAGGAAAAATAATGCAATGAAGGATAAAGTAATACCTGTAAAAGCATACTTTAATTGAACTAAGATATAAGGAATTAAGAAAATCATCTGACTGAACTTTATTTTTTTTACAACGATGGATAAACAAGTTCTACAACTTATATTAATTTCTCTCGATGGCACGGATGTTAGACCGAAGGGGTCATTGGAGATCATCTGACAATTATACGAAATCCACCATTATTTGCCATTATTAAGGAGGCTATGTATTCAACAATATAAACATCAGATCTTCCTTATTTTAGAAAATATGTCTTAAGATATATACTTTTATTTCGTATAGGAAAATATGCACATGTATTTAAGCTTCAAAATCTGGGTATTTTCGTTTATCTTATATAGAGTTCTAAAAAGTTCAATATACTCTAAAATGGCCATGACATT
>WFKH01003881.1:49842731-49857307 GCA_016163765.1 Magallana hongkongensis
AATTTCTCAAAATTTTCATGATAAGGTTGTTGATTCTAAATAAGAAATCAAAGATTTTATAATATGTTCAATGTACGCTCTGAAGTTTCACTGATGTCTTGAAATATTGATTTTTTTCCAAATATATCAAGTTTTGAGATGACCCCTGAAAACCATTTAAGCATAATTTTATGTAATTTAGCTTCAGTTTCAAAGATATTATCTATGCCAATCATTTACGATAATTTGAATTCTTAGTCCTTTCTTATTATGGAAGGAAATCACTCACAACCCGGTGGAAATATGAAAAAAGGGTCAATTTTGAGGTTTTGAGATGCCCCCTTTGAAAAACCAGACGGTAGATTTTTTTGTTTCTCACATAAAATGATCATTACACTATTAACTATCATATATATCAATTTAAGCAAAAAAGCTATTGTAATATTTTTTAAATTTGCCTTGAAGTGTGAAAAAATGGCAATTTCCTATATAAACCTATAGTAAATTAAGCGATATTTTGAGACGGTCCCTAAAAAATACTCAGACGGTAGATTTTCATGACCCTTTGCATACTCGTAAGACTTGATCTAAAAGACACATAGTAAAAAAAGAAAGAGTTTTGCTATTGTAGTTTTTTCACAAAAAAACCCAAATCGGCCTCCTTAAGTGAATTTCATTGCCGTAAATGTCAACGTCTTTGCAATAAATCATAAGAATATATCCTACCTTGCTTAACCTTTAAGTGAATTTCATTGCTGTAAATGTCAACGTCTTTGCAAGAAATCATAAGAATATATGTCCCTGCGTCCGAGAAACCACATTTTCTAATCATCAGTAGGGGTCTCCCAATCGCTGGTCTACATGTAGACCCTGTGTATTTGGATGATGTCGTATCTATATCATGGTATCTTTCGTCCGTTTCTTTTTGCCATTTAAAGTAAAGGACAGCTGACGGATTTTCAAAATCAGCCTTAAGGAGTGCATCTTCACCAACGTAATATATGCTATCCTCTTGATCAGAATATATTTTTATCGTTGTTATTTCTGAATAAAAGGAAAAAGAATGCAATGAAGGATAAAGTAATACCTGTAAAAGCATACTTTAATTGAACTAAGATATAAGGAATTAAGAAAATCATCTGACTGAACTTTATTTTTTTTACAACGATGGATAAACAAGTTCTACAACTTATATTAATTTCTCTCGATGGCACGGATGTTAGACCGAAGGGGTCATTGGAGATCATCTGACAATTATACGAAATCCAACATTATTTGCCATTATTAAGGAGGCTATGTATTCAACAAAATAAACATCAGATCTTCCTTATTTTAGAAATTATGTCTTAAGATATATACTTTTATTTCGTATAGGAAAATATGCACATGTATTTAAGCTTCAAAATCTGGGTATTTTCGTTTATCTTATATAGCTATAGAGTTCTAAAAAGTTCAATATACTCTAAAATGGCCATGACATTAGATCCCTTTTTTGTAGCGCAAAGTGCAGGAATGGTGTTAACTTTTTCAGAGTAACGACAAACAAAACTTGATATATGGAAAAATCCCATATTCAGATGGAAAAATGATCTTGTTGCATATACCGATTTATACGGAAAAACAAACCAAGCAAGTTTCAGTTTTGTATTATTTTTTTTAAAT
This sequence comes from Magallana hongkongensis, assembly GCA_016163765.1. NCBI lineage: Eukaryota > Metazoa > Mollusca > Bivalvia > Ostreida > Ostreidae > Magallana > Magallana hongkongensis. The sequence continues at coordinate 49,844,373 of WFKH01003881.1, forward strand.
ATCTTTAAGCAAACCTTTGTTCTTTTAATACTGGTATATCATAATTGGAGCTTAATATTTAAAAATGGAATGGGTACAAGTAAATTAACTCCTTTGCATCAGATGTTTTACAGTCGGTGGTGTGTAGTATCCGAGAATTTTAACACTGACATAAACGAAAAATTTCAAAATGGCTTCTGTGTGGTATGAGGTGACCATATCGTGAGCGCAAAGTTTGAAAATATTTAACAAAGGAATGGTGGGAATGATTCCGTTTTCCCAGCGGAGTGATATTTTAACTAAAAGGGAGCATCTAACTTTTAGAAATACAACCAATCTGGATTCTTGGTTTATGAAAGGGATCTTACGTTCTACATTAACAAAAAACCTGTGAGTACTGTTCTTTGTCATGTGTATCTGAGCGGATCCTTGCTTGATTGTCAGTTATTTGTTGTTCCTTCCTGTTTTCTTTAGTTTGCAATTTTCTGTATTTTTAAACAATACGATACACCCAGCTTTTTAACGATAGCAGTGGCGTAGCTATATTGACGCTTTGTACGCACGTGCTTACAATTCTTTTTTTCTGAATCTTAAATAAAAAAAAATGTTATTTTTTAAACGCAAATTCCGACCTTTTGCGACTGTGTAGGAACTCATAGGAATTCATATCTAGACGTCACAGATATGAATACCATTACAATCGAATTATTAACGCTTCAGTCTGTGTCAAAAAGAAAAGAACCAACACGGTTTATTCAGAAGGCAGTTTGAGTATGGGGAAGGTAAATTTCATTCCCTTATAATACAAATATAAAGCATAAAATTACTTGAGAAACACTGGACTTACTATAATCTAGTAATAAAAAAATAGTCAAAAGTCTCACTTTTACCCGTATAATATCAGGCGACGTTGCCTCGGAAAAAAAAAACACCTCTGAGTTAGTTTTTCGGATGTATTTTCTTGATTTCTTTTTTTTTTGAGAGAGAGGGGGGTATCTTTAGGTTGTGGTTGTTTTTCGATTTCTTGGAATTTTTTTGTTCCAAGATATTTGATGTTATGTAAACAAAAGAAAACAATCAAAATATACATATATATCTAATAAAGCTTTTTCTTTAAATACAATTTCAATATCCTTGCTGAGATTAATTAATGTATTTAAACTATTTCTTCCGTCCTAGTTATACCCTATGCAACAAGTTGCGATGGGTATAATGTTTTTGACCTGTTAGTAAGTCAGTAAGTCTGTCAGTCTAGTTTTTGTTTTTGGATGACCTGAGTCACTCAGACGACGTATTGCTACATGTATCTGTTTTTCTCCGTCGTCGTTTGCCGTTCGTCGGTCGTAAACTTTTGAACATTTTTGGCTTCTGCTGTTGAACCACTGTACCAATTTCAACCACATTTGGCCTATAGCATCTATGAGTAAGGGGGAGTACAAATTCTTAGATTCATGGCTCCTGCCAACTCCCCCTCCCCCCGGAAGGGGGGAGAGGGGGCTGAAGAGTGGGGGCTCTAACCTTTAATATAAATTAATGCAATTTTTGAAAAATCTTGTTCTTTATTCCTGGATATCAAACAGTCAAACTGCAGGCTTGATTGTAAAAAGCATTGGGCTTTCTACCAGCATAGTAAAATTCATGGCCCTAAAGCTATGGGGTCGGGGCGCTAGAGTGGGGGCTTTAATGATAATATAGTCAAAATACATTATTTTTTAATAAATCTTCTCCTCTGCTCCTGGGTATTGAAAAAATTACATAGTTTGATGAGGAAGAATGATTCTTTTAAAATTTCAAAAGTTCATGCCCCCTGGGTCAGGGGTTTTTGTGTTAGGGTGGGACTCTGATGTTTATATGGTGAAAATGCATTAATTCTTTAAAAATCTTCTCCTTTGGTCCTGAATACTAAGCAGATGAACTATAAGTACATAGTTATGATGAAGAGTGCCTCTTCATGAAATTGTGAATTCATTGACCCTGGGTCAGGGGTTCTTGTGTAAGGATTGGCTTCTAATGATTAGATAGTGAAAATGCATTAATTCCTTGAATGAAAGTCTTCACCTTTGGTCCTGAATATTAAGCAGATGAACTTTAAGTGCATAGCTATGATGAAGAAGAGTGCCTCTTCCAAAATTTGGAAGTTCATGGCCCCTGGGTCAAGGGTTCTGGGGTTAGGGTGGAGCTCTAAATGAATTGTATGAAAATCTTCTCTTCTGCAGCTAGGTATTAATCCGATGAATTAAGTACATAGTAATGACGAGGAAGAGTGCAGCTACCAAATTATGAATTCCATGGCCCCCTTGGTCAAGGTTCCTGGGGTTAGGACAGGGCTTTCATGATTATATAGGGTATGATGGTGTAATTTGATGGCTATTGATTTATTACACATCATAGTGGTATTCACTTTTAAGTTCGTTTTCCTTAGGAAAAAGTCTGGTTTTTAGTCCCGTACCGGCGAAACTGAAGGAGACTATATGTTTCCTCTGTTTGTTTATCCGTCTCTCTGTCACTCTGTCACTCTGTCAGTCTATGATTATCCGCACTCTCTGTTTTAAAGGCCTGCACATATTGTGCTGATTTTTGGTATGTGAGTGCATCTTGATGAGTTATAGATCAAGTATGCATTTCATTACGCTTCAATGACTTGGTAGAATTACAGCCTTTTTGAATTTAAGAGTTTTCCGCATTTATTTTTCTAAACGCTTGCAGATATTGAGCTGATTTTTGGTATGTGACTTGACCCTGATAAGTCGTAGATCATGAGGTCGATCATAAAGCTGTCAAAATCGTACAACATTTGTCGAGATAACTTGGGAGTCTTCTCCAACACTTTTTATCTCATTTTGACAAAGTCGAGGTGAGTCACGTGGTTAGCGCCAAATGGCAGCTCCCAGTGAGGCTCCGTATTTTTTTGTGTTTACAAACTGTGTTGTGAGTTGCTTCATAAACTATAAATAGTTGCAACATATTCAGAAGTCATAGAAAGTAACAGACTAGTGTTTTCAAGGTAAATGTGCATTCTGAATACCTTTTCCTTTATTTCTTAACACTTCTCCAAATTTCATTAAACTCTCTCTAAGGATTTTAATAGACATATTTATACTAAACAAGAGACACATGGGCCTTATAGGTCACCTGAGTAACTGCAGTGTTGCTTTTGCAATGTATATCTCTCAATTGTAGTTGGGTTTGACCAACCTCAGCCTTTTTAAGATACTAGTATTTAAGATTTAAGATACTTATATGACCTGGACAGAGTTCTGTACATTTCTGATGTATAATTGATGTGCAAAATAAAAATCTCATCTTGAAAAATTGTGCGAGGAGTAACTAGTATCCAGACAAATTGTGTACATTATATAGAATATTTTGCAAGAAATCATTCAAATCAACATATTTTTTTCTTGTATTTTTCTAATAAATTATAAATAAAAAAGCACAACTACTATGCGCATCTCTGATAAATGTTGAGTTTATTTTAAGAATAGAAACTTCCTAACTTGAAACATAAGAGGAGGTATCTAGTTGAGCCTCTACCATATATGCAGTATTTCGCAAAAGGAAAAGACACACCAAGTTCAACAGGTCATATTTGTCTAACAGATTTACAAAAATCTAAACCCAAGCACTATGAACATTCTCAAATATGTACAATTGATCTGCAAAAGAACCAAATGTTCATATCTTAAACATAGATAATCAAAAATTATGAAATCAAGTATTGTTTTACCCATCAATTACTCGATTATTATAATATAAATCTTTAACTTTTCAAGCTTACCTGACGTTAACAACTTTTTCCGATTTGTGCGATGCCTTATCGTACTGCCTCCTACACTCAATCGTCTTTCAGCTTCAGTGTATAACATATCATTTTCCATCCTATATTTAGAGTACTGAACTTTTTCCAAGCACGGTTTCAGATGCCTACAATTTAGAAAATTACAATATTATTATGAATTTATGAAGTAAAAGCAAGAATTTATTTTTCGTTATCAAATACAGGTACATGCTTCAAAACAGATTGATTGATACTGTGAAATAGGTTTGGAGTTAATGCAGAGAGAACGAATCTGTTAAGGCCAAAATAAACTAATAGTGTGTTTCCTATTCCAGCTTGAAAAAAAATAGGGTAGGTAGGTAGGGAAAACATTTTATTTTATTTAAACATTTTATTTTTTTTTCACTTCAACAACAATAAACAAGTTGGAAAAGATGAGTTTATTTTTTTCTGCCAAAAGGGCGGCTTACAACTGGCAATTTTCCCAGAGTATAGCAGTCATTGCACAGAGGAAGAACAGTTTTATATTGTTTTTTTTATAATCTTGTGATATTTTGCCTCCCTCTGCTCCACAATGGCAACATGTGTCTTTTCTACCAATGTCTCCACTGTAGTATGTTACTTCAACAGTGGATGCACATGACATTTGAGATCTCGTCATCACAACTCCATGCAATAAATGGTGTGGCGGCGTGATGGGGGCACCACAAGTATAATCAAATTCGCTGAGTATGATTACTAGAGAAACCTTCTGTCTTCGGTTAACACATGCTTGGAGTATAATAATCTTGGTTTTCTACACTCTACACAAAGAATTGTTGCTCTTGCATGCTGAGCCGTAGTAAGGCAGAAGTCTGCAAACTTTTGCTCTTCCATGACTTGAAGCTCTGGTTTGGATAAATTACTGGGTTCATCTACATCTAATACCTCCTGATTCGACTCTTCTGTTTCATCATCTCTCTCCGGTGCCTCCATGACGGTCTCTTGGTCCATCTCATAAATCTTTTTTGCTTTTTCACTTTCACCTCTTTTAATGAAGGTCTTCCTTCCTGTGTATCCTGAAACTTGACACTTTGATATGGCGAAAAATGATCACTATCATTCTCATTTATCACTGGATCTGGTAGCCATATCAGGTCTTCCTCTGACAATGTAGCAGGTAAACAGCATCCTGCATCTTCACACTTTCTTATCTGAAAGGTATAATGTATTTGGCGACAATGCCTCTCTATCCACTGTGTGTAGGACTGTACTTTTTTGGTATGCACCTTCTGTAAATTTTGCAAATTCAGTTCTGGAAAGTGTTCTCTAAGATGTCGTTGCAGTATATCAATATCATCATCAGAAACAGGATCTATAGCCTGCATTGCTTTATCTTTCAACTTCAGACGCAAAAACCGATTCCTTATTGTTGACTGAACAGGTTCTATACTTTCTCTCCACTTCTCTCTGATTTCTGGATTCTTCTCAGCAAGAGCTCGTATTCTTGCCATACTCCCACATTTTTTTGCATTTTCTCTGTTTCTTCATCACCTTTTCGCTCTAAAGCACAATTTTGTAATGCAATGTTCAAAACTGACATAATTCTCTCTGCTGGGTTTATCCAACTATGTCCAGGAGCACAGCGAGCCAATATCATCATATCTAGATCAAGTTCGTAAAAGATGCAAATTGATGCACACACTACCGACTCAAGTGTGTTCCTTTGGTCTGTTCCTCCATCCGTAAATTTCATCAGAATTTTGGCATCTTTCTGCGGACTATTCAGAAACACCTTAATTAGTGCAGCTGCATGCCGAAAAGGACTGGACATTTCAAAAACAGAATCATTGACAATGTTGGTCACTGTACCACGAACAAATGACTGATTAACAGCATTTGGAACATCACACTGCAGAATAAATGATGGTGTTAAGGATGACTTATGCATATCACGGTCTTTGGCTGTCAGTGTTGTACTCACTGGTGCAAGTGTTTTCTTTCCTCTTACTCCTGTTGAAATTGGTGCATCAGGCTCACCAACAGGGATTTTTGCTTTATCATCACAGAAAAATACTGCTACAATCTCCCTCTCTTCTACAGCTCTTTCTTTGAAGTATTTGAACTGTGTACAACAGTAATGTTTATCTGGGTGCGTAGCTCTCAGTTGCCGTCTCTGGATTTTATACTGCACTTGAACTTTGGATGTAAAGTTCAAGGCTTTGTGAGTGTACGGATTTCTTGGGGCAAACTGCAATCTTACAAGGCTCTTGGAAGGGATAGGTGTACCAGCTGGACATTTTTCTTTGGTTTTTTCCACAAGTTCTCCAAGTGATAACCATTCAGATAAATGTGCAATATTATGCCTTCTCTCATCAGCTGCAGTTATTTCTTCCTCAACAGAACAAAAATGCTCAAAAAGATGTCATATCGTCCAGTTGGTCTACCTGTGTTGAGATGTCTCAAATCAGCCAACAGACCTTTCTCCCCTAGAAATATAAGACGAAGTCTTTCCATTGTGGAGGGGTGACAAGCTGTACTTGCATCTAGAGTAAGCTCTTTGTAGATGAAATCAGCCACAGATGGCAATACATGTGTAACGTTTTGTAGTCTCTCTCTAAATAAAGCCTTTTGAGATCTTGTATGGTATTCTTGCAAGTAAGGGTGTGCTTTTTGTAGGATTCGTGCTCCTTCAATGAGAATCTGCTGTGTGGGACGGTCTGAAGAAACCTTTACAATACAATTTATGGTAACTGAAGATCCCCCTGGGCTAAATCGAATAAGATCAATAGGCATAGAAAGTTGTAACTGTTCAAAATATCGAAACTTTTCTTTTGAATTCTCAAATAGATTCTTTAAATGTTTGTCTTCATTGAAAACAACTGGAGTCAAGAGAGGTTGTTTCTTCATTTCCTGATCCAGAAGTTCATATTGTGGTTTTACATTAAAAAGAGTCATCCTCCTGTGCTCGACTGTTGCATGTTCATCTATGGTTCGAACTGGGTGGTCCAGACTGTGATTATGACTCACTGTTTCATTCTGTTTCCGGAGGTATTCTCTGTATGGATCCATGCATTCTGCCAATTGTCTTATTACCTCCCCTGCTTTTTTCCATGCTGGGCTACTTCCAACCACTGGTTTCAGCAGAATACTGAAAATTTCAAAATTGAAACTTAGTATTAACCTGTTTTAGAATACATTATTTTTGCTTAATCATACTACCCTACTGACAACATACATTAGGTTTCGTTTTGATAATACAGTGTTACTAAAATCTATAATTTATTGGGCCAAATTTAACATCAAAATATTATTTAAAAAACATTGTTAAAACAAACTGTGTGATAACTTCTGTTAAAAATAATAATTACAAAAGGAATTATTTAGCATAGCTAAAATATGAAATTTAATTCACAAATAATGATTCAAACCTATATAAGGCTTGGCTATGACTGTTCAACTGATCTGCTGAAAGAGGAGACTCCTTCAACTTCTTTCTCTTCACTTCATTGTAGCCATTGAATTTCAAAAAGGCATTTGGAATTGGCAGTACTTCTTTCTCAATGCAGCATCATTTATTACCTGATGCTGATTGGTCAAATACCACAACGCATTGCACAAAACCTAGGAGATATTTTCAAGAGTATAAACAAAATGTAAAAAATATTAAATCAATACTTAAAGTAATGCATGTAACAAGCCATTTATTTCAGTTTGTTGAAAGTTGCTGATTTTAATCAAAAAGTATGTTGTCTATATAATAATGCTAAGTGATTTCCATGCATTCAGGTATTAATTCAAGCAACTGTGGATTAAAGCTTTGAAGCATTAGGCTTGCATGTGATTTTGAAATTGTACCATACAAATTTCACACAACACAATAGAGATCTTCAAGCACAAAAATCTGATTTATAAAATTGTCAGATAGTTTTAGCATAAAGGCCTAAAAGTTAAGTTAGATTATGAGATAGATTGCAGTGCACACTGAAGGACTGAGATATATGTATATACTGTATACAAATTACTTTTCATCTTTGCTTCTTTAAATTTGTGTTCAATCCACCAACACACTTAATGGGCAAATATTAAACAGGACAAATTCTTATATTAAATATATAAAATAAAAGTTTATATCCATTTAATATATAAACTTTGAGCATTAAAATTTCAAAGTGTTGTCAGGTGAGCATGAAAAAACCCTGTATACAGTATTGAAGACAAAGAGGTATGCATATATACACCCAAACCAACTACATATTAAATACATACCCTAAGAAAATCTGTATAAAAACATTAAAAGCAACTTTTAAAGCATTTCAGATACATAATACTGTTCTTTTAAACCATACTGGAATTTTTTTTTATGTTTTTGTGGTGTTAATGAGGCCTTTTAATAAATACCTGCAAAAAGTAAGCCCCCTCTGTCTCAGCAGTAGATCTAGGGAAGTCTAGGTGCTTTCCTTTAAAGTCATCAAGGAGATCATTTAGAAGCTCATCTTTTCGAGTCAAACCAGTCTTCTTTCCAGAGCTGATGTGTTTGATAATATTAAAATATATACTTTGCCTATGCTATTAAACTTAGTTGTCAGTCAAACACAAATCTAAAACTTGTATACCTTGAATACATAATGAACAAATAAATAAAACAAAAAACATGTTTTAAAAAAGCCCAAGAAAAACAGATACACAAAAATTCAATACCTGGATGTTTTTTTCGCTGGAAATAAACGCCCTTTTGCCATCAAAACTTGGAATGCATTATTAGCTTTCCTGGTTGCAGATTCGGCCGCTATTGACACCCCTGTGTTCAGTGCAGGTTCATCTTCAGGCTCACAGACAAACTCTAAATATTTCATCTGAAATCCAACCAAATCTCCCACCGATACACTGCCTTGGACCTCATATGGATCTGTGTCTTTTGTATGTGGCTTACCTGGCCAGCACAAAATCGAAGTTTTGCTGCCTTTAGGCCAGTCAGATGGCCCCTCGTGATACATCTCAAAAACACTGAACAATGATGCATTGTTTTTTACCGTTGTCATCAAGTTTGTACCCCCCTGGTGATGACACTTTCGAATTGTTATTGCCAACAATGTGCTTCGCAAGCACGATGCCATTTTACAAAATTTCAAAATAAATCTTTAAATTGGTGTAGAGAATGTGTTTTCTCAAACACGGAAGTGACTAAGATTGGAATTTCTAAAAGTAAAACCGGAATCGTTGATATCCGGATTAATACATCGACGATAAAATGTTTAGGGTCGGGGCATATTTTAAGGGTCGGTCGGGGAACCGGAAACACACTATTAATTTATCTACGCCTAATTGGTTGTGGAATGCAGCTATAGCGTCACGAACATGGCTACAATATCATAAACACAGAAATAAATCGTTTTTATAATGATTTATCTTTCATTAAGAAAGCAAAATATTTTTAAAAATTCAATATATAACATATTTTCCCTATGTGTGGAACGGCAAAACAACACTCCTTTAACGCAATGTAAAACGTTTTAATATACCATTACTGTTTTCCTTGTACAAATTTGTAAAATCGTAACTACATGTACATAGTCAAAACTTTAAATCAAGATGTTCAAAAATGCAATGAATTGAGCATAAGCATTCAATCAATCGATGGAAATAAATATGGAAGAGAAACAAGGTTATCAAGATTAAGCTCAGCTACAAATCTGTAGAAGAATGCTTGCATGTCAAGGTGTGTCTAACCCATTTTGTAAAATTTAAACAAAACTATAACATATCTGAATGTACAAGGGTTGATCTAAAAGTAATGTCACGCAATGCACTGCTCTTTTCATGGGCGCTGTATGATTAAAGATAATAGATCAAAATTTATCCAACCAAAATTTTAATTCGATTCAAAATTTGATTAGATTTCGTTGAATGATTAAAAAAATATGAATGTTTATAAATGATTTATACGTGACATGGTCGGGTCATCGTTCTACGTATATTTAAAGGTATTTATTTCAGAGTAATTGACCTCGTTCACATGAAAAAAGCTCCAAACAACACAATATTTTAAAACAGATATAACATAAACTTTTTCTAATTGTTTAAAAAAAAAGTAGGGAACGTAGGAAACGTTACCATTCATCTCGGTTAACTACGCGGTGATTTAATCTCTAGATTAAGGAATAAAACTGCCGGAAATGCGAGTAGTGATACGGTGCATTTTTTTAAAATTTACTTCGATAGAAAGAAATCACTAGAAAATGTCTTTGAATTTATAAATATGCCTAAAGCGAGACAGAGAGTAAACATTGTACCCTCATTGTGGTTGCAATGTTTAAAAAAAAGCCTATGTCATGTAAATTAATAAATTAGACAGCTCTGAAGGTAAATTAAAACTAAATTCTTATGTCACCGGCCATATTATAAGGCTACATTATTTAAACAATTAAATTCATGCAGGATATGAAGGTGGCGATATTGCAGAGAAATTACTTACCCGCGTTAGCGGTTATGTATTTTTTCTGCAATGGCCGCTACCTTCATAACCCAAGAATCTTCAAAGAAAGCACTTTATTGTTTATATTTACATTTTTCTTTTGACAAGTTAATAAATTGATTGTAAAAAGTAAGTTTAATTAACTAACTTACTGTTACATGTAATGTGCATCCGTACGTTAGCTAAAAGAAACAGCCAAATCGTCTCCTCTGGGAATTTGAGTCTGACATCATCGTGGTTATTTAATGCAGTCCATGATTTTTCTTAAGTCGCTGAAAGGTTTTGACTAATCGATAAACGGGGCGTTTAGATTTTAGTCCTGTAAGTTTCAGTCGCTGTCGGTTTCGACTAATCGATAAACGGGGCCTGCAGAATTCAGTCCTGTTAGTTTCTATAGAGCTATGAATTAACTATATCTTTCCGTAAGAAATAGAGATAATCCTACTTGGTAGATGTAAATATAACTTTTTATCGCAAAGCTCACTTGGGTGTATTCGCTGCGAGTGATGTAGCATTGCGTTGAGTGATGACACTTTCTAATCGGTGTGTATTTCAATTGCAATTCGCAATAAAGGTTCTGATTGGCGCATTTATTTAGACCCGCCCATTTATCAAATGCATGTCGAGAACATGATGCTAACACGTGAAAAGATATGTCGAAGAAAGATAACTTCTCATAAAGTTGTACTAGCAAGTTTAAAATTACATACAGAGTTATTTGATAACAAACGGGGCGATGTTTACGTACATGTGTAAATAATGTTAATGAAAAGGAAAAAGAAAAGTTCCCTAAAAGCAGGGATCGGCACATATGGATTATCATGCAATCAGAGATTGTACTTCGCTTATCGAATAATCTTATTCAGTTTATTGTGAAAAAATTCGTCAGAAACTGTTTAGTGAACAAATAAACTTTACGTTACCGTTCATAATGTACCACATATGTATATATGGAAAATCCCATGATCTGATCAGTTTTTCCTCACAAAAAACTTGTTGCAAAATGTAGATCCACGGGAAAATTCGGGTTGACACGCCGTGAAATCCATTTGACGTTATACAGCATACGTCTTCACTTTTTTGTTTACAATAAATCTGTACTGAAAATTTTTGAAACATCGTCACCAGCTTCTCAAAATGAAGAAGTGTGGTTTGTTTATATACATGGAAAACTGGTGGTAAAATGGCGACTCAATCTGCACGTGAATTTTACAATCCGAGGTCGATTAGCGTGTTTGAGAGAAAATCAGCGGCAAGTAAAGTGTCAACATCAGTAGTAAATATTGGTTGATGAATATCGAGGAACATTTAATAAAATGAATGTTTCTACAGACTAAGTGAGTTACAAAATCACAGATCAGTCATTGAACACGTGTATATGCCGTAAATTTCAAATTTTGTGTAAGTGTGTCATATTAATTGGTCAAAGTTCAATTAAATGCAATATATGTAATATTCATTGTCAATATCTGTTGTGAATTATTTGGAGTAAGCTACAACAAAATAAATACTGCCTCATCTTAAATTGATGCGTTAAAATGATTTGAATTTATCGATGAAGTATGTGTTATACTGAAAAATGAATTGGGGATTCAACCTGTTTAAACAGCGTGTTTTTGACAATTGTTTATACAAAAAAGAAGAAGCGATTATTGTGAAAACTGTCAATTATTGCAGTGATTTAGTTTTTGCAGTTCAGATACAGAGTTAAACGACACATCTGGCAGTTGGTGCATAAAATAACAATACCACGTTAGCAGGTAAGAGTGGGCGGGTACTAAAACGGCCAATGAAAATGCTTGTTTTATAACTGAAACTCGCAATCCCAATAGTGTCGTCACTCGACGCATCAGTTTATCGCTCGCAGCGAATACACCCAAGTGAGCTTTGCGATAAAGAGCCATCGCTAAATCTGATCGCACATTAAACAATCCAAAACACTATCTATTGTACACAAACAGAGTAAACAATTATTCAGTGTTAAAAAGGGTATGATTTTTTATGAAAGCATCATGGGGAATTCTTTATTAAACTATAGCGACTAAATTATGAAGTTTAACTTAATGCAACGAATCCAGAAATGACGTCGCCAGCATGCGGCGAATATTCCCACCTCACGCTCTATAAGATATATTATCTTCGGAAATAGTTATCATAATGCATTCAAATTTTCAGATGTGAATTGATACGGGTAGATGTACTAAAGTACGAATTTTGTTCACTTTGCACCGCCCATTTTTTAAAGACTTATCGCATCTGTGACAATACTTCTGGATAACATAAAAAAGACAGATTATGTCTCTGCTTGCATTTTTTTTTTATTTTTGAGGCCGACAGAATTGAGAGGGGTATATACATCGAGCAGTGTATTACTTAATTATTTTAAAACCGATAAATATTTGATTTTTTTGAATGAAGAAGAGAAATGATTACATCATCGACTAATCCCCTTACTAATAAGAAAACCGCAAACAGCTAGTTCAATCTATTTAAAATTACACTTGTGAAATTGTATCTTTCCGATACGGTATTAATACAAGATATAACAGCATCCCGTAAAAGTATAATTCTAATTAGATAGTAAAAAGATCCACAGCTTACGTTTAGATTGTGATGTGAACTTTAAAATTTAAAACGTAATTGTTTCACGTTAACTTGCAAAAAAGGCTTTCAAATTGTGATATAAATTAAGATTGTAACAGATTTTAATTTATTTTTATTGAA
>WFKH01003881.1:49870884-49885863 GCA_016163765.1 Magallana hongkongensis
CTTTTTTAGATGGGAGATAATTACAAAACAGTAAAAAAAAAATTGTCTATAAGAAAATCTTCTCAAGAACCACTGAACGAGAATACCCAATTATTTACATCATACCTGTATGTATAGTGAAGACTGTAAATTGATAAAATCGAGACCCCCCAAATTTAAACTGGGACTCCAAGAGGGGTTCAAAGTTTAACAGCCAACTTTCAAAGCTGAAACTTGAAAATTGTTTAAAATTGGTAAACTTTGATCCGGATTATATGTAAATCATTGATGTTGGTATCGAAATTCAAATTAAGTAGTTGATAACCCTATCACCAAACTATTCAACTAACCAATACACTTATCACCAAACATTCTTATTTTGTTGACGTAAATGTAGATGCTCTTCAAGTTCTCTAAACGTTTTGATGCACGGAAACACATAATAAGAAAGACAAATTAATAAACGATTGTGAAGATTATGGAAAGGAAAAGGATTTGTAATGAATTTGGCGTCATAATAGACTATGATCATCACTGATGATTTTCTATGTTTGGTTTATAAAACAGCTGTGAATGCATCATCTAATTGCAACGGGTTATAATAAGATTCCTCGACACACCAACATTTTATTTGATGGATTGATAAGAAATCTTTATTGAGATATGAATGCAACCTAGAGAATTGTGATAGATTTCAACTTTTTTTTGTTCGAGATCAGTTTAATTACAATAATTGTGATCGGTTCGAATTTAAGATTGTAATTTAAGATTTTGCAATTTCTTTTGCATTTCACTACTTGTATTTTGTAACATTTTTTTGGTTGAAATATGATTGTATAGCAATTGTTTAATACGAATGACAGTTGATTCAAAGGTTTAAAAAAATCTTCAATTCTTCATCTTTATATATTTTTTAAAATCATTATAAGTTTTATTTGGCCATCATAGATAGAAATTGAAAAATGTTTGAACATTTTCTATTCAAGAAAAACAATCCTACGCTTAGTTTTTTTTCACGAAGTAATCCTCCTCATATCTTCATATCCTCATATAAAGGTCACAGTGACCTTCATTCACATCTTATAAATATCTATAGTTCATTTTAGAATTATGTTATATTTCATACGTTGATGCCTAGAATTATAAAATGGTCAGTATATGCATCTTAGATCTTAGAATATGATGTCCAAAAAGTAGATATTTCATGTATTGTAAAATGTATTGTTAAATCTGGAGTTAAATCTGGAATAAATTAGAGTTTTGCAATATTTCAAAAGAGTTCTTAATTAAACATTTCGAAATAGAATGATACAAGAACTATTGTTAGGTGAGCGCTTTGGCCCATGGGCCTCTTGTTAAAGGATCGTAGCATGAGTTAGCGTCTGTAGATTCTTGCATATCGTACCTTTCCAATTCAATTTGATATGCTGTTTGTTTTAAGATTCTGGGAAATTTTCAAATCAAGGAAACTGTCTTCGTTTCTTTGCACTCCAAGCCGTCAGTGCTGATGTCATGAGAAAAATTTGCAACAACAAATTTGACAAGTTTGAAGAGACGATAAACAAGATAATAGACGACTGTGAATCACATCAGCATATTCGAAGGAAGAAAGAACTGCTTTTACGTAAATGTTTATGTTATGTTTTCTGGTGTTCTTCTCTTTTTTTAGCTAAGTCAACACATTAACCTATTGTTATGAACGATGATTTTTTACATTTGAACGTATTAAAAGGTTAAAAAAATCTCGATTATAATAATTGCATGACATATCTGTATTTGTAAAAGGCGACACGTTTTAAGCTTTATTTTTTTTTTCATTAAGGTCTAAAAAGAAAAGAAACAAAATCTTTAGAAGACGTAGACATATCGCTAATGTATGCAATACTCAAAGAAGAAAAAAACTTTACAAATCCCAAAAGTGGTTGGGGAAAACGCCCAAAGGAAAGTGACATCGATATAGCGGATGACATCGAAAGAATTCATTACTACAGAAATCTTATCTGTCATTCAGATGCTTCGAACATGAAAACATCTACATTCAACGAGTCCGTCTTGGACCTGCTAGGGGTAACGTATTTTTTACCCGAAGGTTGCTTGAACTATTTTCAACCTTTTGAAATGTATGAGGGTCTAGAAATTCTAATGACATGACAAGTGTTTGGTAGTGAAAATCCATGTGTGCTGGATGTCTTGGTAACGCATTGGGAGATATAAGGAAAAAATACAAATTCATAAGAAATGTTTGGAGTCGAGAAGTCTCCGAAGAGTTAATAATGGAAAAATTTAAACACCCGATGTTAAGTCGTGCTGCGTTTTGGTATTAAGAGGGCTTGATGGTCGTGACCATTTTTAGACAGTATTGATCTCCTTTAAAAGAAAAGCACTGTATAAAAATATAGAAAAATATCTAAATTTAAAAGATATATAAGTTTATATCCTTATAAGAATATAAGGATTTTTTTTACTAAATAATAATGTATAGGTAAACATATTATATCTTAAAATTTTAGACAAAAATGATGGTAAATTTGTTGACCACCCAGCCTCCTTAACTCGATTTATATAATAAATCTAAGAAATTGATTATACTATATATCGATGTTTGGTGTAAAGAAGTAACAAACCAAAAACAAATAAATAATATATGGAACATATAATTTATGGGAAACTAAGAATTGAAACAGGCGGAGTTGACAGAATTGGTAAAATCACTGTGGGGGTGCCAGGTGAGAAGGCTATGAACCGTTTATTTATGTCATCAGGTCTGAATGATTCAAGCTTGTGCATTCATACCTTTTCCTTGCTCCATGTCCGTCCAATGCGGATTATGGTCAACTACCACAACTGTCTTATCCTTCCATTTGTGACCAATTATATTGAAATGTTCCCTATTGAAATCTTTTTCATCCTTATGGTGGAACGGTGTTTGATTCTTCTACGGAGGTAACCTATTCTACAATACATAATTATATTGTTTGGAGCAAACTTACAACTGTGAGGTAGATACAGTTGTCTGTGCGACATTCCAAGACGTGTTGCCAAACATTTTGTAGGTAGGACCCGTAACGGGGTTAATAAAACTGTCCGTGTTAGTGCCGCGCGCTTGCATAAAAACCATCTGGCCTTGAACATGCTAGATATCAGTGCCAGATCGTTGGCATGGTCATGATCTTCTAGTGTAGACATGCATTTTAAGAATTCGTGAACCTCAAACCCGTCTGGGTTTATTACGTTTCGATAACGCAGCAGCTAGTGCTTTCATCAATTCATATATTTTATTGGTGATGTTTACATATATATCAGGAATTCAATAATGCTATAGTATTTAATCTTATTTATGTTATAATGTGTGTTTATTATTTTCCAGAATTCTCCTGTGACATTTGCATGCACTTAGTAAACAAGTATAAAACATACGTGTACCGGTTTTTTATTTTCTTTATTCAGGTTGCATTATGTATTAATTTTCTTGTTGGTCTTAGTGAATTTTATAAAGTATACATGTGCTGTCAAACGTCTACAACAATTCATTCACTTCGCAGGTTGTCAGAAACAAGATATATTTCAAAGTGATGTTCTTTAACATCAGTATATGCGAGTGATTATAATATACATGTAGTACGCAACGAAATACATATGACGTCCCAAAAACGCTTCAAATATAATGTTTAACATTGTTGTCAATATGTGTTATTCGAATTTTGAGGAATACTACCGGTCAAAGTAGATGTTTGATGATTCAAATAATATCGTTTTTCAGCCATACTTTAGATTTGGGACACCTTACATTGCTGCGTAATTCTTTATTAAATTATATTTATACTTTTCTGGTTTATTTAATTCAATTAATGATTTAACGCCGCTTAATGATAAAATAATCATTAGGATTTCACTTGCAATGTCTAGAACCGTCAGTTTACTTTTTTCATTGACAACTGACCGCTCCAACCTCTAATGAAAAATCGGCGCTTTATTATAGAATTGTATCATCAGGTGCCACAAATATACAAGAGTCCCAAAGCTTGATGAAAAAAGCAAATATCCACACCCTCAGCCCCGAATGATAATCAAAGTACTGAAAGTACTGAGAAGCGCTAAGCTGTCCCTACATGAGCAAAAATATATTGCATTATACATGTATCATTATGAATGAGTTTAAAAGTTTACATACGTCATATTTATAGCCAATATTTTGCATTTTTGTATAAATTGAACTACAAACAATATCCAGGACTGCGTTCAATAACCGAGATGCGTGCATAGCCGCTAGATTATAGATATCTAGCGGTAGGTCTATTGAATGATAAGCTAGCCTAGCCTCTAGTTCATTGATTTGAAGTTTAAATTATCGACAGATGAATAACTTCACCGACAAGATTTAGTAATTTCATGCAGAAATATATGTGTTGAAATTCACAACAACTTATGAAACGAACGAAATATCATTAAATGATATAAATTTTGTGTTTGTTGCAAATTGGTAACTAAGGCAGCCATCTTGAATTTGATGCTTAGTCATAAAATTTTGGGCTATGTATGTACCTAGCGGCTAGCTAGCTAATCGTTGAACAATCTAGTTGCTACCTAGCTACTACAATAATGAACGCAAAATAAAGCGAGACTCGAACTCTAGGATCTGTCTTTCACAATCTTATAGCCACTCGATGAAAGCGTTAATTGAAGAAGTTGGTTAAGGTGGCTCGACACACCAATGCATTATTTGATGGATCGATGAAGAATCATTTTTGAAAAATGATTATACAAAAATGACACCGATATCAGCTTCCAATTATTTTATATGAATTTTTTTTATTTGTATTTTTTGATAGAAACCGGAAACATCGTTTTAGCTGCGAACAAGATATCTTAGAGCTAAAAATTTGGTATCATTAATGCACAATACAATTATCTATAAATACATATCAAAGACGGCCATAAAAACTTTATAATATTTTTGTAAAAAAAATAATTATGAAAATGAAAAACAATAATTGTAGATTTTTTTTAAATCTATGGATAAAAACTGCAAATAAACTGTTACTCACATAAAAAAAATTGTTGTACAATCATATTTAAACAAGAAATTGAAACGGAAAAGTGAAATCAAAGAAAAAATGGAAAATCTTAAAATCGAACCGATCCCGATTGTAATTAAACTGACCCCGAACAAAATCATATATAAAGTTAGAATGTATCAAAATTTTGCAAAAATTTCAGGTTGTTTAGCTGTAAAATGGTTTGGTCATTTACTGAATTTATGATTTATATCAATTACTTAGAATTAACTGCAGTATTTTTGTAAAATTTCAATTTTAAAATAATTCTGATCGGGATCAGTATTTTTTCAATCGGGATCGGTTCAAATTTAAAAAAGTAGCAATTTTTCTAAAATTTCGCAAATTCGTTTCAATTTTTTTGTAAAATATCACTGTTTAGTAAGTACTTTACGTGACTATATGTTATTCTTTAAATTTTATCCATTGATTGAAAAGAAATAAAAGAATTACAATTTTGATTTTCAGAAATATTTTTTTAATTAAAAAATTAAATACTTGACCAAACGATCTTTGGCATGTATTTATTCATAATTATATAACACATTAATTGACACAAAGTTTTAAGCTCTTAAATACCCTGTTTGTCCTGAAATCAGTTTTTCCAATTTCACTGAAAAAATACAAAAAAATTCATATAAAATAACTGAAAGCCGATATTGATCTCTGTTTTGTAGAATCATATTTCAAAAAGATTCTCTATCGATCCATAAAATAAAATTTTGGTGTGTCGAGGAACCTTAAAAAGATGATTTTAACAGATTTAAAATGGCGTCTCGAACTGAGTACCGAAATATTGGTGTCGGTGTAGCTTTCTCCTTTATAAAACTTTTGAATACATATATTAAAATTAGAAATAATTGAATAATATTTGGGAACACATAAGCAATTATATGTTTTTATTTCAGGAGGAAAAAAAAAATAAAATCTGAAAGTCTGAACAAGTTATAATGCAATACCTGTAGAAAAGTGCCAACAAAAACATATATTCTGAATTATAGAAATGTACTTTATAATATGAAGGGATTTTACTTTCAGTGAAATAAATGTTTGAATAGAAATAAACAGATTTTCCCTATAATAATTATTACATATAAGAAGCCTTGATTTACAACAGAACTATGCAAAAAGAAACATTTACATGACTTTTGAATTTAAAGTAGGAAATAAATGCAAGCACAATCTGTAAGTACAAATTACACTCTCAAGTGCCATTTTTGTACTACTTATTGTAATTTGAAAACATTCAAAATGTGTTGATATACAACAACAGGATAGTGAATACATAAACAATAAAAGGAAAAGCAAAATTAGTAGAATTACAACTGAAATGAAAAGTCAGTACCCATTTATAACATATGTGTATGGTCATTACGCCATTTTTCTAAATTGTCAAAATATAAATGATCATTAAACTTAATTATTAATTTATCTTTAAATAATCAATAGATGGGAAACTGGTGAATACCTATATACCGGTAATATTAAGTGGAAAATATAGAGAATTTTCTAATTTTATTAGAGAGAAAACAAAATATCCCTTCCAAAATGAGAAATAAATGACTATAAGGGGTTTGTTATGAGATAAAAGTACATCTACACATTGACCAGTGAAGGGAATGTGAAGAATATTTTTACAAAAAAGCATTACATGTACTATTACTACTACTGCAATAACATATAAAAGTTCTACTGCTAGCTTTATAAAAACAGAAAACAATTTTACAAAAGCATACTACTTCTGTAATAACCTAATAATAATAACAAAGTTCTAATACTTGTTTTATAAAACAGAAAACAATTAACTACTAGTGCAATAACAGAAGAACACAATCCATTTTTATATGAAATAAAAGACTGACTAGTGTAAGATTGCATGCAACATAATATGTCATTGTCATATGCAAGGAGTAGCTTCAGAATTTGCGTTAAATCATAACACTATTGTTTTTCTACATGTGCAATGTAAACAAATAACAGAAGTTTTATGCCTATACCATACACTTGAAACAATTCGTTTAATTTTTCTTCTGACACTAAGTTGCGGTTTATTTCCTTATGAAATGTTTTACTGTTGATCGACTTTATATTCTAAAAATTTGAAAGTCTGGAATTCTTTTCATGTTGCCCAACAGTACTTGTACTACTTTTGTAATACATATAACACAATGCTATCCATCTTGTTTTTTCAGTTCTGTTCTAGTAATTATTTTGCCTTTTTACCGACATCACAGCCCGTGTATTTATGTATGAAACCTCATTGCAACATGCTGTTTACAAAACTACGTATGCTTTTTGACCTTTTAAATGCACTGACAAATATTCTTTATTTTAAATCTTTGATTTTTAAGAAAAAAAATTATTGTGATAATTTGTGTGCTGCTGCAAATAATTAGAACTATTTTGCCTTAACACCGATACCGCAGCCGAGTACTTCTCTGCATTCTATTTTTAGACATCGAGTCATCAGATTATTTTAGATGATTATAGGTGGCACTTATTCGGAAGTGACATCCCCGAAAAGCAATGCCAATAAGCGCTTTGCGTACTGCGTACGCTTAGCGCTTAAAAACGTTCTATCATTAAGTGTTGCATTCGCGCCTTTAAATGACAAAAAATGAAACAGTTGTTTCTGTAGAGTTTGTTTTTGATGAAAAATAACTTTCTGTTATGTCCTTTAGAGTTTTATCTTCCGCATGTGTGCAGGGTGTACAGGGATGCATGTAGCTTCGAAGCTACAGAATGTGTGGCAGTTGAATCAGCTGATAACGTAATTATTACATTCATCTGTTATTTCCTCTATGTGTACTGTGTATTTTGAACCGATGATAACGGATCATGTAATAACTACATAAAAATTGCAAGAAGTAATATGATATTAAAAATAGTCTAATGTTTAACACCCCCTGTGATAAATAGTGTATCTTTAGAATGGAGTTGAATCTCTTAAACTACAGATGATATCATTATCTCAACATTTTTAACCCCCCAAGGTATGGTCGAGGGCCGTTCGGAAATTATTTAGACATTTTCCCCTACTCCCTTGGAAAAAGATATTAAACAATTAAAATTTCACCAAAAAGTAAACCAGGATACCATTTATTGATATGAAAATTTTCCAGTCAATGACATCATTAGATCTAACCTGGTAAGCTGACAAACTACTTAGGTCCAGTGACCCGGAGCAACATCGCTACGTCAGTTTAACGCGTTTTCCTTGCTCCTATGTATTGAAGAGGCATGGTCACGATTTTGGTCAAATTCTTTATTTTAATTTTTATTATTTACAGGTGGTATGGGACATCTGTCGATAATAATGTGAATTAAAGTACATTATAATTGAAATACTTTCACCGGTTTAGAATTTTCAAATTTAAATATATTTAACTAAAAAATACCTTTTAAAAATATTTGTAAAGGCAAAAATTGTAAAACCCGAAGCGGGATTCGAACTCATGAGTTACAGATTCGTAGTAAATCCTCTAACCCACTGCACTACAATACACACTTTATTTAGTGCTGTTAGGTGACAATATTGGGACAGAAACTACTTATAAAATTACACTTTATTTTATTGTTTATTTTCGCTTGATATTTCGATAGTCATAAATACATGTACCTTTGTGCTCAAACTGCGTTCATCCACTTATATGAAAAATGTCCAGATTATCTGTTTTGAAACGTCCCCTCTACCGCTTCAGGTTCAATACACATTCCAAAAAAGAGAGTCTACGGAGATTTTGCATTACTTCAGCCATGAAATAGCCCGGATAATAACGTTGCAAAATTGCGCGAGGTATTCCAAGTGAGTTCCGAATGCAGAAAAGATGTAAATATTTTCCATTATAAATCTCCTTAAGAAATTTGTTTTCGTTCCTGTGAACTTTTGTGAGTGAAAAATGATCATTTGTCAATGAAGATATCTTGGATATTTTCCCTATTATCGATTTCAACTGTATTTCTTTCACAGGTATGTGTATTTTTATAAAAAAAAATCATCAAAAAGTAATGAAAGCAATAACCTGGAACAGACTATAGTAGATATATGAATAGAAAATATACCGCCCACCATTAATTTTAGTTTTACAATGGTTTATGTAGATCTTTGATAAAGGCAATGAGGGTGGACACTTTTACGTGTTTACAAAATTGTGAATTCTATCATTTTATCATATTTCAGTATTTGTATATCTTTAGAAAGTGACAAGTCAAAATCCCTTATAAACACAGAATAGGAGAGATTTCAAACAGGTTTTAGGCTTTAGATCTAGGGCATACATTGAAAAAGTTGTTTCCTCTATTCTTTATCCTTCAGCCTCCTGCCAAAATTGTTTGTGAAAACTAGGGATTTAAATCAAGAGTAGGTCGTTTAGCATTTAAAAAATTGTCTTTTGATTAAACAATTACGGACGACGGACCCAATTCCATTTCAGCAGAGATATCGCGCAGCTAAAAGGAGGGATTGTTACGAACATCGAGTTCTCAATATTATGTCACAATCACTAAAACACAATGAAAATTCGCTTATGACGCAATATGTAGCTGTTCAACTTCATCAATACACACTTTATTTAGTGCTAGTAGTGTCTGACCTTGCTATAATTTAAAATGCTAAAATACCCTTTTCAACGACGGACCCAATTCACTTCTACAATGATAATGAATTTAATGAAAATTTTATACGAGTTGGAGTTACTAAAGATATATCAAAATCAATCCAAAAAAAACATGAAAATCGAATTAGATTTTTTGTAGGGACCATTACAAAATTTGTGTATTACTTTTCTTTTTCAATTGAACATAATGGGGAAAAGCGTTCTTGTAAGAGAAAAAATAATTTAAAAATTATCTGCAATCGATTTTCTACCCAAATTGAAATCTGATACTTATATGATGATTTTGAATTAATATCATTTAAAAAATGACCCATCATCGAATTGCCCATGTCAAAGTGCGATATGACGTTATTTTTTTTCAATTGTTCATTAAAAATTCTGCGCAAATTCTAAAAATAGGCTTTGTACATCATTTCGAACGGAGTTGATTAATGAAAGCAAAGAACTATAAGAGTTCGCTATATATTTTTTTAATAAAATGCTTCAAAACTTTTGCACAGGGACAGTTTTACTATATTTTTTCGATACGAGTATTGATGAGGATCGGAATGTATGTGATTTGTTCACTGGCTCAAACTCTGTTAAATAATCTATGTAAATGCTTATAAATAGCGTGAGGTAATATAAAACTCACTACAGAACTTTGACATCTCCTAACAAAATTTGTGCATGTTAAATAATGTTGAAAAGCGTATTTCAGCATGTAAAATAATAGCGGTGACCCACTACATGGAATATTAAAGTGTGTATTGATGGCGTTAAACTTCTATATATTGCGTCATAAGCGATTTTTTAGTGAGTTTTAGTGATTTTGACGTAATATTGAGAATTCGATGTACGTGACAATAACTCCTTTTAGGTGCGCGATATATCTGCACAAAGCGAATTAGTTCCGTCGTCCTTAACATGCACAAATTTATTTAGGGGACGTCAAGTCCTATAGTGAGTTTTATATTACCTAAAATAAATTATAACCACTTACAAAGGTTAGTTAACAGAGTTTGAGTCAGTGAACAAATCATTTACATTTCGATCTGCATCAGTACTCGTATTGAAAATACGGTAAAACCGGCCCTGTGCTTGAATTTTGAAGTATTGTATCATACAGAAATGTTAAGAACACTCTGATATTTGTTTTGTTTCATTAATCAACCTCGAAATAATGTACATAAACTTTTTCTTAGAGTTTGCGCAGTACTTCTTATGAAAAATTAAAGAAAAATAACGACACACCGCATTTAATTTGGCATGTGCCCCCGTAAAAATGAAGTCGATTACATGGTCATTTTTAATTTTTAATTTAATTTTAAATGATATTAATTAACATTCATCATATTAGTGTCATATTTCATTTTGGATAGAAAATCTATTGCAGAATTTTTTTTAATGATTTTTTCTCTCACAAGAACGCTTTTCCCCATTATGTTCAATTGAAAAAGAGAATTAATACAATTTTATTTTGAAATGGTCCCTACTAAACATCTAATTCGATTTTCATGTTATTTTTAGGTTGATTTTAATATATCTTTAGTTACTCTAACTCATATTGAATTTTCCTGAAAATCACTATTGTAGAAGTGAATTGGGTCCGTCGTCTTTAATTCAATATCTTTTGCATTCACTAGAATGACTCTTAGTTCAAGTACACGCTAGAACTAAGTATACATGTAAGAGTACTAAATGTATTGCACACAGAAATCTCGTCATATGCTAAAAAAGCTGGTCTGGATTACCCTTTTATCTGCATGATTTTGTAAACTAAGGCTCCTCTTTCCACATGTATGCCCACAATTTTTATAAACATATTAATGTCCAGTAACATGGCTGATCAAATCAAGTCATGAATATTTTTTTCGTTCTTGTATTCTACTACATATACAATTTCTCCGGACACTCCGTTTTCCTCTCACATTAATGACCCCCCCCCCCCCCCCCACCCTCGCGCTAACATCCGTGCAAACGAAAGATATTAATTTATGTTGTAGAACTTGTTTATCAATCGTTGTAAAATAAATAAAATTTAGTTATTTTACAGAACGAGCAAGAAGTTCGAGTGCGTTATTATCCTGAATACATAATTAATGGAAACAAATCGTAGCATTGACTCAAACAAATGGTAGTTCGATATCTTTTACATGTAACAACACTGTTTATTATAGTTTGGTTTCATTGTAATCTGCTTCTTTAATAAATTGGGTAATTGTTTTTTCACAATTATTTTAAACTAACTTCCCTGAAATATTTAGCCTTTTTAATTATCTACAGTTTTACATTTTCAAACATACACAAGAGAAGAGTATCAAAATCAAGATATGATAAAAAAAAAAAAAAACCAATCCCATTCGCACTTTCCATACACTGTTAATTTTACAGTCAATAAATCAATATAAAAAGATAAAAAAAAAACTTGCTTTATGCCATCATATTTTGTGCACGTTTCTTAATCAGATATTGTCGAAAATATTGATATCCTCCAGTGACAATCTCAGTTGATTTTTGATCCGTCGGATCATTGCATTAATAATTGCTTACACAATTTCATATTTTAGGAAGCAGACAGAAATGGAATGTTTATGCGAATTGCTTCCCTTCATACGACAAAACGTCTGCCTGATAGGAATATCTGTTATTGACAATAGTTGTTATATTGGAATAGCAGTTCTCTTTGCAATATATCTGTTACACTTACACTCAGTGAAACGTATCAGTGAGTATGCAATATAATATTTTCTATCATTCGAGTCTAGATCAGTTTAATTATGATAGGGTGTGAAATGATTTAAAAAAAAAAAAATTCTCCCATACCATTAAATGAATAAAAGTTAAGAAATGTTAACAAAGGCAAAAGCAAAATAATTTACATTGTTTTGAAATTTAAAACAAAGAAATGATCATTGTTTATCAGAATAAAATAGTGATGTCTAGAACACATATATAAACATGAATCAGTGTCACAAATACATGTTTATTTAAAAACTAGGATACTTTGTTGTAATATGTTTTGTAAATTAGCTTACCATTAAAAGTCAACTGATTCTGAAGACATATTGTTGATCTTTTATAATTTTGGATCGGGATCAATTTCTTTAGAACTTTTAATAGGGATCAATAAAATTGTAAATATAATTTTGTTTCGTTGTTTTAATTTCTTTTGTTTATGATTGTCTAACATTAATATTTCTTCTCTATAAGACAAATCTATTTAGCAGGATTATCCATGTGTTTAAAAAATGAACAGATGATGCTTTTGTTTTACTAAGTCATTTTTGAATTCTTAAATTAAAAAAAAAAATAAAATAAAACGTCTCATCAGTTATTGACATGAATATATATAGGCATGTTGTACATGTATTAGATATTGCATTTAATTACGGAAAATTTAAAACTCCACAGTTTCTTTCTTGCAACCAGATTTGTCACTTTTTGTGTCAAAAAAATTCAACCGTTTGGAATTATTAAAAGCATTCATCCTTCTTTAAACATCTCAATCATGTTTCAGAAAGAACACCTTAACAATCCTTAAGATCAAATATTGGTGTAGCATTCCTCTTCAATAGGTACTGTACCTGTACCCAAGCCCATGTGAAACGTATGTCATAGAATTTATTTACCAGAATTTAACGCAAAAACCGCATGGAAATCAATGCAACATTAACGGAGTTATGCCGCTTAAAAGTGGCTATTTTCACCTGCTTTGAGAAATCCAATCATAAGAAAATAGAATTACGCGATAACGAGTCTTTAGCGGAAATGACGTAACGAGGTCAACAGGAGAGAAATTTCCTTCCAACGCTATACAAAATAAATTCGATTTTACAGCCAAAATGATTGATATCGGTCTGATGTTTTGACGTATCGAGTTATTTTGACTATTGTATACATGTATTTAGAAATTTGTATCTGTATACATTTTAATACAGATTTTTCAAAAAGGATTTTAAAATTTGTTAATTTCGTCGCCTTGTAACAAACGTTTATGATACAACGACCCTTAATGATATAAATAGCATTAAGCGTTGCAATTGCAACGCTTAATGCAGTAAATTCTTGCATTAACAGTTGACATGTTCAACTGTTAATGATAAATCGCCGCTTAATGATAGAATTGTATCATTAAGCGGCACAAATGCACAGCAGTTGCAACCGTTAATGATACAAAATTGTAAAAATGAATGGAATTAAATCTTTTCATTTTCTTCAATTTGCTCAATAATCCTAATTTTAGTTTTAAAGATCAATTCTATGTAAAAATCAAAATTGTATATAGGAGTTCCGGCACGCAAAGTCACTAATTATCTTTATTTTGCATACAATGATACATATTGATGTAATCAGTAGCTAGATAACATAAATTTGTTTTGCTAAGGACTACCGTTGCCATGGTACCGGAGACCAAAGATACAGAAATGGCAAATCTTATCAACTTTAAAGCAATATAGAAAGTAATTTCAGCTTATCAAAGTTATAAAATATAAAATTTTGAATTAACTATTGATCAATTTTCAAATTATAGAAAAATATTGGTGGGCAAATCAACTTCTAAAGAATGTTTCCATTATTTTGAAAATATATTTTCCTATTTTTTAAATACCAAAGAAGTGATTATTGAACCAAACTCATAGATGAATAGCTGTAATTAAAATATGCACGTCATATAAAAATTAAAACATGTTACTAACCATTCTTTGTTGCCATTTGTGGGAAACATGTTTACTTATTTATCAAATATATTCAAGCATCATTGAGCATCGTTAAATCGACCTTGCTAAGGAAATATGTATAAAGTAAAAAAATAATGCAGAAATATTTAATTGTTCAAAACGTCATTGCAACGGCCATTTATTTTGCTAAAATGCAGCATCAACTGATATTACATGAAAGTTTCGAACATGTTTAGTCATTCAAATCATCAATGCTATTTGTCTCCAAAAAAGCTTAAAACGGCCATTTTCAATCTTGTACCTCTGTTACCATGACAACCGGTCTCCATGGCAACAGTTCAAGATTGTCTTGCATCTTTTTATAATTATACCAGTACTAAGGTATTAAAATAAGAACATAAGAAAAATCGGAGACTATGTATAACCACCGATTTTTGATATTCATAGACAAAATATCTTAGTTTACTACATGTATCTGTAATGTTTCTGCACGTCAAGCTCTGTAATAATGATATTACTTTCGATAAAAAAAAATTGCAAAATTATGATAGATTTTGAAAATTGAGCATGGCAGCAAAATATGCCAGATATTGTATAAATGTCATTCAATATAACATTTACGAGTAGCATTTTATTATTAGAAGAAAAGGAGTTGCTTGATCAGAGACC
>WFKH01003881.1:49887742-49914341 GCA_016163765.1 Magallana hongkongensis
TGGGGGGGGGGGTGACAAAAGGTCAATGATTTGATTGCACAGTCTTAATATTTTTGTTTTGTATAATATAATTGTTGCACTAAACTGAATTACTGTTTTATTATTCTGTAATAGTGTTCACACTTGTAACGTCTAACATGCTGGACAGAAATTCGAATAAAATCTTAAAGGGTGTTCAATTTAGTCTTTTTTAACTGTTGGCGGCATGTATACAAAACTATTCTTACGAAATTTCCAAACATTGTCTTCATCGCACACATGTATATATGTACATGTACAATACAATTCATCATCGTCATATACAATACATGTACCTATCTTCATCCATAAATTTTATTCATACATCGAACATTCTAACTTAATAACTGAATAAAGCTGCGTAATTACCCCCCCCCCCCCCCCCCCACAAACAAAAAACCTTTGGGCATGTCCATGAAGCTATCTAAGACTAAGATATGTCTCAGATTTATCTTAGGACATATCTTAGTCATAAGTGAGTTTCTCAAAGCCGTCCTAATTTACGATACCTCTTAAAAATCATCTTAACTTTAAGACATCCAAACAGCTGTATTATCCTTAATAAACTCAACAGTAAATATGCAGGTTGTGAACCACCACTTCCTAAAAGAAGAGGAAACCGATATCTACACCATGTGTTGTCTATAGTTCAATTCTGAAATTAATGAGAAGTATTTTTTGTACAAGCTAACTACTCTGAGTTTAATATAAACATCTTTGGTACAAGTTAACTATTTAGTTCTGGTCAAGCACTTACTTCCTGTCAGCCTTACTGACCAGTGCGGTCACACTTGTCAGTCTTCTTCCATCCTGTTAGATGCGTGCCTCAAACCACTATGTAAGTCTTTTTTAAAGTAGTAATTGCTTTAATTTGTCAGTATTGAATCATATTTTTGAAGCATAATTACAGATGGAAATTTATTATACAGATAAAACATTCTTAAAAGTATGGCACGCCATTATGGTCTTTATACGAATTTACATATTTTTCGAACCTATAAAGTTATAGTTCTACATTTTCCTATTTTGTATATTGTTATTTCTATTTGTTGTAGTTTTTACCAATATTTTGCACGACGGCAACGTGTACCACACAATGAAGTATGAAACCGTGTGACTTTTGTTAAACGTGTTGTGCTTGGTTATCTATCTGTCTGCACCAGGCAGAATACACCATGTCAGAGTACTTTGGGACATAAATAAGCACACAGACTAAATATTTACGTGTATTTGGATGATATGTGAAGATACAGCATTTCTGAGTTGTATGACTTAATATACCTAGTTATACATATTTGCTTTAGTTATATTTGAGTCTTAAAAATAATCTAAAAAATATATGGGCGAATTATTTACGTGCGCTTACCTGTGCTGATCGGGGGGGGGGGGGGTTAATACTTTTTTATGTAAAGTCAGTAAGTTTGAATTTCAAACACCCCGACCTCCCACCTTCTAGATCCGCGCACGGATTATGTAACATTGAGTACAACATTTCCAAAGATTTTCCGTCTCAAATCTTATTAACTACGTGTATTTCTAGATCTAAATGAGCCTTTTGTAGTTTGTATTTTATCCAGTAAATAATAAGCGGCGAATTATATCTATGTAATGGCAAATTGATAATAAAAAAATCATTGATTATTGTGCAAGAAAATATATTTATATTTGAATCTACATTTATTTGATAATTGGGGGCACTAGCGGTTGTTGAGATGCAATTTAAAATCGATGAACACATGATAAATATTATGACATGTACATGCACACCATTGTCTACATTTACCTAGGCAAACCCTGCTTGAAACCAGTACAATTTCCACGGCGTAGAGACGGTTTCTATCCCTTTGCTTGAATCCCCATCCTCTCCCAACCTCACCCTGGAGTTCGATTTTGTATCTTATAAATACTTGTAGGAGTGTTTGAAACTCTTATCTCGGAGAATTCCGACCTAATTAAGGTGACAATGGCTCACTGATATTTAAAATGGTTGATGAAACTTAGAGAAATAAAATGTTATTTTTTTAGGCACGCATATTGCTAAACGTTTAAACATGTAATAGGTGATACGAAATCGTTGCGAATAAAATGAATAATCGTCATTGGTGGATCAAATACCACATTAGTAACACAGTCATTAAAAATGTAATTGTTTATTCAAGTATGTTTATGATAGGCATTCACAAAGTATTTTCACATTATATTTTGTTGATATTTTATTTTTTAAAATAAGGTATCTTAACTAAGATACGTCTGAGATAGCTTCGGTTTACATCTTAAGATATGTCTCAGAGTGGTCATAAGATATGTCTTAAGATATATCCTAGGACATGTCTTAAGATGGATCTTAAGATACTTTCATGAACATGGCCCCTTACTCCTTGTTTGAATTAAATTTGTGTCCAGTTATCATATGATAATTTTCAATTTAAACTCGCCTATAGTAATTTCAAAATTTACAATATGAAACAAAACTTTATGGTTATTTTAATGATATAGAAATTCATAATAAGTCCGTATAGCATAACGAATAGAACCCCACCCCTCCCTCTATCAAACCGCCTGTGGCTGAAAACCCAAAGCATAGATCTTGCACAACAGTACACACTTACATTGGCCTAAGTGCCTGCGTGGATGTAGCCCCCCCCCCCCCAACAAAAAAAAAAAATAAAAATAAAAATAAAAAAATAAAAATAAAAAAAATAACAAAATAAATGAATGAATTAATAAACAAAGACTAAAAGATAACATTTAGAACTCCATGATAACACGATCCATAAAAATAGTTCTTTGGTTTATAAATAATAGATTACTAATCAGTCCGTGAGTTATATGACGAGGAAAGCCCTGTCTGTAGCACTTTTCATCCCGCTTCCTTTAAGCAACCGGTCTCCTAGGCAATCATGCAGTTGTTTCAAACAATCTAAATATTCAAGGTTTTATGCGCTAATATAATTGTGTATAAAGACAATCATGTGAAGTGTGTATGCATTCGCTTCTGTTATTTAGTCACAGTATCATCTGCTTGTTTTTCATTCAAAATTTTGTTCAATGTACATGGTATAAATTTTATCAAACAATTTCAAAATATGTTTAAAATATTGATTAATTAATAAGGGTACTAGTATTTCAGCTAACATCAAAATAAGTATTTTCATGTAAATTTAAGAGAAATGTTTGTTGAATCATTAAACCATTCTTGTTTAAATCCATTACGTAAAATGATTAGATTAAACTATGTCTACATACATAATTTTCTTATACCAGTATGAATACAGTATGGATACACAACTAAGTCATTTATTACTATTCATCATAAAGCGGCGATTATCTAGCTACTGAATACATCAATATGTATCATTGTATGAAATATAAAGATAATTAGTGACTCCTATATACAATTTTGATTCTTACATAGAATTGATCTTAAAAAACATAAAATTAAGATTATTAAGCAAATTGAAGAAAATAAAAAGATTTAATTCCATTCATTTTTACAATTTTGTATCATTAACGGTTGCGACTGCAACGCTTAATGATATAAAGTTTGTATCATTAGCGGTTGAGGGTGTCGATATTTGCTTGTTTCATTAAGCGTTAAGGCTGCTGTGCATTTGTGCCGCTTAATGATACAATTCTATCAGTAAGCGGCGATTTATCATTAACAGTTGAACATGTCAACTGTTAATGCAAGAATTTATTGCATTAAGCGTTGCAATTGCAACGCTTAATGCTATTTATATCATTAAGCGGCGTTGTATCATTAACGGTTGTTACATCGCCTTTTTACCGACGATTACGATATCTTAAAACACTTGCATGGGCAGATTTATGTTAATTATTCATATTTTTATTACATGATATCACTTCACACACGAATAATCCGAGACAATGACACAGGTAAACAGGTAAACTAACGAAGCTACTGCTCCAGACACGTGTGTATCTGGGGTATGTATACACATGGTACACGGGTCTGATGAACAAAGGGGGGTTTCACACCTCTAGACTGATTTGTGTATAATTAGCTACTCAAATTTTGTCAGATAAAACAGAAAAATAAATTAGACTGTGTAAAATCTGGCGTTCATAAGCTAATACATGTGTATAGTCCGTCAATCACTGGTTAAAGAATCATGCGTGCATGAGACTAACAAAAAGTAATTATATTAATGTTCAAAATAAATGCCTTAATTGTTACTTATCTAAGCTCTTTAGTGTAATCAAGTAATTAGTTCGGAAGTAAATACGTTGATCAATAATTTGGTCTTAATTTCTTATCTAATAAAGTGCAACTTTATTTTGAGCGTTATGTTCAGCAATTATACTCCAAATAGCTTACATTGTTATACTGACACCGAATCATTGTGTAATCTATATAAACTTGAAAATTTTGACAAACGGTGTAAATCGTATTTTTAAAGAATACGAGACAGACTTCATCATGCAGCTATCTTGGACTCTCGCCCTGATCCGTTTTTGATCCGTGTTTATTTGTTAAAATGTGCATGTTATTTTGATTGTTATTGGTCTGTAATAAATATTAATGAATAATCGAGCTACATAGTTGTAATTTTATGTCTTATACGAGGAATAGACCCCGCGCTACCTTTTACAAAATATGCATTATCAATGTCATTAATAATGTCATGGAAAAAATCATCCGAAAGAATGACACCATTAACAAAGAAATACGAAAATACATGTATGTTTCCTATAACAATAGTGCTTTGATTGATTGTCATTTTGCTACACAGACTATGAATTTATATGCAAAGTGTGTTACAAATTTGACTAAATTCATGAAGCAAACAATTTTCCGAATTCGGCATTTTTGTACGATAAAATACGAGTTTAAACTTAAACAACATTATATTTAGTCATCCAGGGTTGATAAGGAAATAAAATTACAGAAACAACTGTTCATATATCGATAAAAATTGCAATTGTTTCTTAGCGGCGTTGACCCTGTGACGTCACAGTTCATCTCGCGCCAAATCGGTTTGATTCCAAAACCTTTCAGGTGTGAAATCGGGTTTCCCCCAAATATCTTTAAAAAGTCTTATGCGATCGCAGTAAAATTTTCAGGATGATGTTTTTTCACATAGATCTCCATAATATCAAAAAAATGACCGGCACTGCAGATACCCTTTAACCTCCTGTTGTCAACATAATAAACCAAATGATCTAATCTTTTTTTTAAATAATTGTTTTATCTATAAACTATTATCTAGTAAAGACAAATTCTAATATTTTGAGCTTAAGGTTTGAATGTTTTCCTTTATTTTTAACAGGGATGTCAATTTAACTCGGTTGGATTAGTCGATTTATTTATTTTTAGTCGTGTGATAGTCGAGTACTCCTTGACTTATTTGAAACTGTGTGTCCTTTTAAAACTAAATATTTACATTTTCTACTGTCTTTGTCCATGATAACATAACGAATCAATTTTGAAGCCTAAAACCCAATAATTTCATAAAAAGATGAGCGACACAAAATGAGCGTGTCTTATAGCATAACCTAAAAACGGTATAGGCTGCGCCGGGTAGTAATACATAGCATGTGCTACATGAAAAAAAAGTGACTTTAATTTATGTTGTTTTAAAGTGTTGAAATTGGAAATAATATAAATATAAGTAATAAGGAATCATTCTTTGAGTATTATGAGGTGATAATTTCGGTCAGAGCGTGGTCAAATCTATCATAAAGCCCTTCGGGCTTTATTGGATTTGAGCTCGCCCCGACCAAAACTATCACCTCATAATACTCAAAGAATGATTTCTTATTCCTTAAATAATACATACAATGTATCTTAAAAACTCAAAAAGTTAACATTTAATAAAAACTTATAATAATACGCACTAGATGTACTTGATTTCAAATAAATTTAAACGTATTTTATCTAAATATCCGTTAGCAAATGTCTTAGCTTTTCCTTTTTCTTGTGACTCTTTCACATAATTGAGCTCCATCTCATCTTAGGCAAATGAAATGTGACCTGTTTCATGTTAAGTCATTGTCACGTGCTAAATCAACAATTAAAGTTTATGATTATAAAAACAAACGCCTGGACATGATTACTGATATGATTAAATTTTTGATTATACAAACATTTAATCCAGTTAATGTTTAGAAGAACAAAAAAAACCTGATCTCTTTAAGTACATGTCTGCCTAAGTACATGTGCATCTATTCAAATTAATAGTTTGATGTATAAACCAAAAGAGATCAATTAATAGCCGCTTAAAAAGATATACCACGTTTGAAAGAACAGTGTTACATGATCAAAAATGCCGAGAAAAGAAATTAAACTGTTATTATTTTCATTTGTAGCCCAAATAAAAACTTCCGCGTTAAGAAAAAAACATTGTTTTGATTTGTTTTTCACTTTTTTCCTTTACAACGCATAATCGACTAAGAATTTTTTTAATCGATGATCGGTGTGCCCGAGCAATGGTCGAGTACTCGAAAACTCGTTGACTTCCCTAATTTTTAAACAGAACTCTTCCTTCTAAGAAGATCTATATGGTCTAAAAATGACTACGACCATCGAGCCTTCTTGAATAATTAAAATATGTAATAACAGGTGTTTCACTCTTTATTAGCGCCATCAATTATCAATTGGATAATTATAGATTACTTTACAATTGTCTAGGATACCCATGTTCCATGATAAAATTGAACCTATTGCATTGATACAATTATACTTCTTGGTTTTTAGAAATACAAATCAAAGGAAAAGATCTAGAAAGTGTTAAAACTGGAGCTACAATCTTTTTGACTGGAACAGTGCAATTTCATCACTCTGTCAAATGTCTTAAATGGCAAAACTATTTTAATGGACAGTTCATTGACATCAATATTCATAAATCAAAATATCGAGGAACAACAACCAATCTGCAAAATCCAAAGTTTGTCATTAATGATGTTGACCACGAAGATGAAATTGATTACAGAGTTGAGGTTCAGAGAGCTAGCTCAAAATGTTCAAAAAGTACAAATTTTGCCTTCATCAGCAGGTATGTTGTTTATTTACTTAATCTGCAAGAATATTTGAGTAAAGATAAATTATAATTATTGTTTGTTTTTCGAAGATTGCGACTTTTCCTTTTTTTTATTTTGATAGTTAATTTTTCTAACTGTATTGCACAATTTATATTTTGTAACTTTTCCGTCATCTCATTTGAATCCCTCAGGTGACCTTTTCCATTCCTTCGTCCTGCTTCGAACATCAACATTCAAACATTTTCCGCATATGAGAAACATGTAAGAGTAACTTGATTTAAATTGTATTGGTGTGTAGCATCTAAAGAGGGAAGGAAACATAAATTGTAAAATTCATGACCTCAACCCTTAGGTGCTGTTTGATGTTTTGGAAAAAAATATTGTAAAAAAAATTACGCAACAAACTTTTGTACATGTGCATCTGATGTATATAAATTTAGCACATGATTGTGATAGGCAGGCTTTACTAAAATTAAGAATTTCGTGGCCCCCGGGTCAGGTTTTAAGACCTTAGGACGGGGCAAATATGGTTAAAATAGTGAACATGTATTCCATCATTAGAACATCTTCTCCTCTATTCCCATACATTGTACATAAACATTTTTTTAGAAAAAATACTGCATGATTATGATGTTTATGAAGCTATCAATCTAAGTTGGGAAATTCGTATATATACTAATCATTGTTTCAAAATTTTCAAATCATGCACAATTTGACAATGAAATGCATTCTAAAATTGTATAAGTCTCAGTGCATTTCTAACTCACAGTATCATTCTCAATTTGTTGATGGACAAAAATATGTCAACATATGGAGTTATCCCACACCTAATCATACATTAATTGATTAGAAAAAAAAATAGATATTAAAAGTCTGATATATAGGAATCGAGTTTGAGAAAACTTTAACCTTTGAAAATGGTTCCTTTTTATTTGTTTTTGTTCAAAAATTCATACAGACAATTTTGAAAGACTTTTTATTGATTCGTTTAAGCATTTAATACTTTTTTTGATGACGTCGGTCCTATAACAGACCAGGCCGTGCATACAAATTGAAAACCGCGCGTTCGGTCTGGTATTTTAAAGGACCGACGACATCAAAAAAATAAACATACAATGCTTATATTTATATTCCTATTGATGTTAATTTGTATGAAATATTTGTGTATCGTCGCTTTAAAGCCATTTTATACCCTCTTAGTTAGGGGGATGAAACATAGATGAAACAGCCATTTTAACATGATATTTAGTTCACTTTTGCGACTAAATATATGACAGAAATGTTGTCGAAGAAACCCTTTTTTCTTAACAAATGGATATAATTTAAGGAATATTCTTTAGAATTAGATATCAAATCAATTATGTAAGTTCATAACCCTACTTGAAACAAATGGAAAATACTGTTTCATTTAATATTATCAAAACGTGACTACGTTAATGTGTGTGTCCTTGCAATGCTAAGTGTGTTTACAGGAAATTGAACATCGCAGATTTGCGATCCAAACATGAGGGAAAATATAAACTGAATGTAATTATAATATGGCGAATGAGTAGAATTATAATTTTTGAAATAATGTTTTTTTTATTAAAATAAGAATAAAGGTATTTGCCGCATCTTTTTTCCCTGTTAAAGAAACTTTTTTAAAAATCTTAATGATGATCTACAGGAAAACTTTTTATGTTCAGGATAATTGTGCAAGACAAAATTATTCATAGATTAATCATCCATAATTAATAATAATGCCTCAGGTGATTTAAAAATTGCTTGTCAGTGTGGATTTTGTTTAGAAATTTTATTTGGGTGAAGTGTTTGATTGTTTTTTTTTATTATTTTATCTCGTCTTTAAATAATAATTTTATAAGTCCTTATATTTAGACTTTTAGCTAATGAGATTTTTTTTTATTCTTTAAGTTTTTGTACAAAGCATTTTTCAACAAAATATCACTCATGTGTATTTCTAATACATAAAAACTAGCAATTTTGCCGCTTATTGTGTTCCTTTTTTATGTTGTATAGACCACTTTAGATTTTAAAAAAAGTCAATGTTGATCAGCAATGCAAAAGTATAAATGAAGCGTAACTATACTAAGAGCTAATATACAATTACTATATTGAAATAAGTTCTTTTAATGTTAATCTTTGTAAACAAACACAAACTCAGTTTACCTGTTTTAACTATATATTTTTTATATACACCCGTAAGCTTTTAAAGTAAACTAAATTTTCTTTTTACAATGATTTTAATATTTATAAAGCTAAAACTACTTGATTGAGCACAAGAGCAACTAATTTCATGCTTGAGTAACTTTTTTGCTATTGTATTTATTATGAATCCGCCAAAATGCATTTTCATTTTTTGAGATCCTTTGTCGTTGGCTACAAAAACTTTTGAAATTTGTTTATTAGTACATTGCACATGTACTCTCATTACTTCACTTCAGCTATATAGGTTTGTTCGGACGAATTAGGATTTGTTCGGACGAATTAAGATTTGTTCGGACGAAGAAGATATTTGTTCTGACGAATTAGGATTTGTTCGGACGAATTAGCTATTTGTTCGGACGAATAAATTATTTGTTCGGACGAATAAGTTATTTGTTCGGACGAATTACTATTCGTTCGGACGAATAAGTTATTTGTTTGGACGAATAAGTTATTTGTGCGGACGAATTACGATTTGTTCGGACGAATTAGCTATTTGTTCGGACGAATTAGTTATTTGTTCGGACGAATTACGATTTGTTCGGACGAATTAGGATTTGTTCGGACGAATTAGCTTTTTGTTCGGACAAACAAGTTATTTGTTCGGACGAATAAGATATTTGGTCTGAATAAGTTAATTATTATAACAGAGAGAGAGAGAGAGAGAGAGAGAGAGAGAGAGAGATTTCATAATCATGGATACGCGGATGTAAAAAGTCTAAATCAGTTTACGAGATCATGCGCAGATCCAGGAAAGTTTCCCGATTAGGGGGGGGGGGGGTTCCTGAAAGATAATTTTGTTTGCCCTCTCCACCCCCAACTCCCCTCTAGATGCCCATGGAGATGCCCATCTAGGCAACGCAGGTTTTTCTTAAGTATCAAAAAAAAATTTCGCGCTATGCCATTACAAATAATATTACTCCCGCCCTTTATCGACATGCAAAATTTTGACAGATTTTGAGACTTGAGCTTATATTTTGGCAGCAAAATATGTCAGATATTGTATAAATACAGGGACGTCGAAAGATATTTCATTTTTGGGCGGCGAAATAAGTTGGGGGAGGGGGGTTGAACCAAATTAAGGTGTTATTCTACAGTGTGTCAAATTATTCTTGAATTTGATAAATTATATTGTCGCTTATTTGATGGTACTATATAAGAAACCGAGCAAAGTTGTACTTAATCTTTATTTCTTACCTTTGATGACATAAAATGTGTCACATTTATATTAAAGAAGTTTATGTGCATCATGCGTGGATCTAGAGGGGAGGGGGGGGGTCAGGTGGAGGCTGAACCCCTCTACCCCTTAGAAAATTCAAATTTCTTAAATTTACATAGAAAAGTTACAAAAAAAGGCCCTAACCCCCCCCCCCCCCCCTTTCAAAAAAAAATATCCCCTTGGCCCCCCCCCCCCCCAACAATTTTCTGGATCCGCGCACCAGCTATGTCCACGTAAATTTGATTCAACTTATCAGTTTCTGTTGAACTTCAAAGACGTTCAAATATCCTTAAATGGATTTCCGTGAATCGTGTGCTTACATATTATATATATTTTATAGCTCATAAAATATATAAGATTAGTTGTTTCTAACTTACAACTTGTAATTGATCATCAAAGCTGGAGCGATATTTCTTTAATGTCAAACCTATCTAATTAATGCACTGTTGATTGTCAAAACACGCCAGAAACATGTATATATACTCCCACTTTTGACTGCTCGCCGCTCCATTGAACATAAATCGCCTTTATCATAGCCGCTTCAGTGAATACAGATCACCGTTATTAAATTTCAATTCAGTCTTAATTTTTTTAAAATTCATTTTTTGGCAAAATTATTGGGGCGGCGACCGCCTCTGTCGCCCCTGTTCCAACACCCTTGAAATATCAGTGACTAGTACATGTATAACAATTAGATGGTATCATTTAAAGAAAAAACCACTTTCAAGGAAAGGGATGGCTTGATCACAGACCATCTCCCCCTACATCATCTACATCATTGCCAGATCAGATAGTCTCATAAATTACTCATCAAAAATGCTGTTTTATATACAAATATAACTTATTCGTCCGAACAAATACCTAATTGGTCCGAACAAATCCTAATTCGTCCGAACAAATCCTAATTCGTCCGAACAAATAACTTATTCGTCCGAACAAATCGTAATTCGTCCGAACAAATAACTTATTCGTCCGAAAAAATAACTTATTCGTCCGAACAAATAGCTAATTGGTCCGATCAAATCCTAATTGGTCCGAACAAATCTTAATTCGTCCGAACACATAACTTATTCGTCCGAACAAATAACATTCGTCCGAACAAATAGCTAATTCGTCCGAACAAATCCTAATTCGTCCGAACAAATAACGTATTCGTCCGAACAAATCCTAATTTGTCCGAACAAATAAGATTTATTTATTTTTTCATCTGACCCTTCCACGCCGCCGTAATATTCATATCATACATGTAACTATTTTGTCCGAAAAACAGGGAGGAGCACAGTCGGGGAATTATATTTTCTAAATTGGTTGTGAAGATTTTGATAAGCAAAATAAAAGCCCAAAGCTTACAAATATCATGAACCGTTTTCTGGATTATATACATTAGGCCTAACTTATTCCGACAAGGCAAAATAATATGGAAATTGGGAACCTGATAATGTTGCACATAATAACAAATTTGATACATGTACCTCCCTTCCTTCGTGATTTTAGATATTTGAAATAATATGATCTGCATCCTCCGATTTAGAATAAGCTTTTCTGATTAATATTTTTAATATCAACTGAACAGATCCATTCATGTATATAAAACGGTAGTGCACGAGAGGCTGTGCCACCCCCCCCCCCTCCTTAGTAGTTTCGAATTCATAATAAAAATATGTTTCTTCTCTTTCATATTCTCAAAAAATCGCTTTTTCAAGAAATTATATATATGCTTCAGCAAGTTTATTGTGATAAGTTGTCTAATCACAAGGAAAACTATCACTTTAACTGCTACAAAGTTCTGTGTACGAACGTGGATATATGTAGGTCCTGCATGTGTGTAAACTACTTTCATTCTTCTGTACTTATATTATGACGGAAATTCTACAGAAATTGGTTAAAGTACACGGGCTATACAGATAGCGCGTGATTGTTTATATTCAAAATATCGTATTGGGCGAAATCATAGTGCGATACTTATTTAACAATATTAATGTAAAAAGAATCCGCGTCGTCCTTTGAATTTTAAATCTGAAAACGTTGTAGCTTTAGCGGTCTTAAATTTAATTTTTAAACGATTGCTATCACTTAGTACATGTAAGTGGAACAGGTTAAACATTTCTGACGTTGTACTCATGACGTCAAAAACGGATATGCGACATTTTTTTGTAGATAATCAGAAATATAAATAGCAAAATATCTAGCAAGAACACATATCATATTTTTACATGAATAATTTATAAATCACTTTTTAGGTCACCTGAGTCACTCAGATGACCTAATGCAATTGGTTTACGTCCGTCGTCGTGCGCCGTGCGTCGTGCGTTAACAATTTTCCATTTTTAACTTCTTCTTGAAAACTACAAGGCCAATTGTTACCATTTTTGGTGTGAGGCATCTCTATGGTAAGAGAAATCTAAATTGTGAAATTCATGGGTCTACCACCCCCGAGGCGCCGCGGGCGGGGCCAAATATGCAAAAAAGCCAAATTTTCAAAATTCTTCTTCTCTACTCCCACACATGTGAGGAAAAAACAAAATGCATGGTTATGATGTCCATGAAACCCTCTACCAAAATTGTGAAATTCATGGCCTCTGGGTCAGGGGTTCCGGCCGTAGGGTGGGGCCAATATAGCCATAAAGTAAAAATGTATTAAATCTTAGACAATCTTCTTCACTACTCCCATATATATTTTTTTAAACATAAATGCATGGTTATGATGTCCATGAAGTCTTCTATCTAAATTGTGAATTCAAGACCCTTGGGTCAGGGGTTCAGGCCCTATGGCAGGGTTGTGGCAACGCACTTTGAAAAAATTACGCACTTTGAATTTTTTTTCAAAGTGCGTTAAATTTGGGACCAAATCAACGCACTTTGAAAAATTTATTCAAACTGCGTTAAATTTTGGACCAAGTTAACCCACTTTGAAAAAATTTTTCAAAGTGCGTTATGAAGGTACATCAACATTTTTTAGTATCGAGACACTTAACGCACTTTGAAAAAATATGTATAGATCACAAATTCTGGAATTGAATTTCAAATTTGTTTATAG
Organism: Magallana hongkongensis; assembly: GCA_016163765.1. Classification (NCBI taxonomy): domain Eukaryota; kingdom Metazoa; phylum Mollusca; class Bivalvia; order Ostreida; family Ostreidae; genus Magallana; species Magallana hongkongensis. Next base: position 49,901,221 of record WFKH01003881.1, read on the forward strand.
TATGATGATTTGCTTACACTAGTAAATCGATTTTACCGTCTTTAAGAACGGGGATGGGGACTGGGGTGGGGGTTAACAGGTCAATTACTAGTACATCATTTAATTGATTACAGGAAGAAGGTCCACTACCCCTAATTTTTCCTTCCAAAACATGTTATTCAGCAACTTGGAATAAACGTTTAAGATTGGAAAAAGAAATATGCTTTGTTGCAAATTAAGTACAGTGATATTGAAAAAAAAAGTAACTGCCCAAACTGTAATTTCTCCAATGGTATGCTAAAGAATCTGTAAGAGTTTCAACATAAACCCTCTTTTCAAATTCTAATCACTGAAATAAATCACTTCATTATAAAAAGAAAATACATTGACAAACATTGAATTATTATAAACTTAAAAATAGGCATTAGGCTGTGGGTTTTTTTTCCTCGCACTGATCTTCCAAAAGATCATTGTTTTTGATAAACATAACTATATATAACGTATCCTTTTTTCACATTATGTTTGTTTACAAGCACACACAATTGAAGCCAGTTGAAATATGTTATACATTGATCTCCATTATCAAAATATATAAATCATTTTCCTTTCCGGCATAGCCCAATGTACCATATAAGAAGTAAATGTTGACATAAACTACATCGCTTAGAAATTGCCTTTTCCTTTTTTGTGTATGCATTGCATAATTCAAATCTCCCGAGTTGTTCTTTATGTGTAAATTGTCAAACTAAGTAAGCTTATGAAAAAAGAAAAAAATTCTAATCGAGAAACTGTTTATTAAGTTAGCTTAGAATGCATTGGGTTCTTTTTTAAATATATCCCATTGAGCTAAACAAGGTTAAAACAATCATTTATTGTATATAAAAGTATCAATTAGTTCGACTAAACCCTGAACATTTTTTTTTCAAAGTGCGTTAATATCGACGATATCAACGCACTTTGAAGAAAAATTTTTTTTTTCAAAGTGCGTTGACTTGGTCCCAAAATTAACGCACTTTGAAAAATTTTTTCAAAGTGCGTAATTTTTCAAAGTGCGTTGTAACACAGGGACAATATAGCCATATAGTGAAAATTTATTAAATCTTAGAAATTTTTCTTCTTTACTCCCACACATGTTGGAAAAAAACTGAATGAATGGTTATGATGTCAACGAAGTCCTCTACCTAATTGTGAAATGCATGGCCCCTGGTTCAGGGGTTTAGGCCGTAAGGGGGGGGGGGGCCAATATGGTCATATAGTATTAATGCATATAATGTTCAAAAATCTTCTTCTCTACTTTCACACATCTGTAAGAAAAATTAACTTCAAAATTATGGTGACCAGGAAGTCCTCTACTAAAATTGTAAATTTCATGTCCCCTGGATTATGGGTTTTGACTCTAGGGCGGGGCCAAAACAGTCAGTTAGTGTTAATGCAATTAATGTTTAAAAAATCGTATTCTTTACTTCTGCTGATAATGAATAAAAACTGACTGCATATAAAGATAGAAAATAAAGCCATCTAACAACATTTTTAATTTCATGTCTCCCAATGTAGGGATTTGAATTTAGGGCGGGGTCAAAACACTCACATATTGTATTAGGGGTTCTTAATGCAGGGTGTGGCCAAAATGGTCATTTAGTGTTAATGTAGATAAAATGTTAAAAAAACGTCTACTGACACAGAATAAAAACTAACTGCATATTTAGAAAAACAAAACAAAAAATTAAGCTGTCATCTTTAATAATATTTCATGTCACCTACGTGTAAGGCAAGGGTTATGGCTGGGAGGAGAGGGGGGTTATATTTGTCTTATTATTTTACTCTGCTCAGGAATTTCAATGAAAGAAATGAGTTAATTCACATATTTAGAAAAGAGAAAGAATGAAACTAGCTGTCTATCAATGTTAAGATATTGTGAAAGCATTTTGGAAAGCGTTCGGGGGGAAGGTTGTAACAGTTAATGGAGCTTTCTTCCCTTGCTTCTTCATAATGGAGATATCTTCCCTTGCTTCGTCATAATGGATTTATCTTCATTTGCTTCGATCTTCATATTTAGTAATTAATCATTGAATATAATGTAATTAAAAAGTTGTAAGATCAAAAGAGTTATGGAGGTATTTTTATAATTTGAAACACAAACAGTTTTTGAACTTTTAAATAAATAAATAGACTTGTTAAGAGTAAAGTAATAATTGGCTAACCAAAATCACTGATAAGCAGTACCTGTAAAATGATTATGATATAAATACTAGATGTTGATTAATTGTCAATGAAGGTTGAATATTCAAAAGATGGATCAGAAGTGAATAACACATTATAGCTTTTAAAGCTGGGCAGTGGCGGATTCAAGGGGGGCGAGGGCGCACCCGGCGCCCCCCCCCCCAATAAAATTGTCAAAATAAAGTTAAATCATACTCCTTCTGGCAAAGAAAATGTACAACTTGCGAGTCTTAATTATCAACTTTTTGGACAGTCATTGGATTTCTCTACATTAGACTAATTTCAACGGTATAGTATGAAGAAAACCCATGGGTTCAATGGTGTAATGTCCATAGAAAACCCATATTAGTTACGCTCTCCATTGGTTCAAATGTGACCAGTCACCCACCTTTAAGTAATTGGTTATACTTGCTTGTGTTTTAACGACTCTTCCATGTTTATTATGATACAAGCTGTCATCGTTATCTTTTTTTAAACTTCATTTTCATCGTCCCATTTTAGTAAACTTTTTTAAACTGATTAATTTAAAGCCATTCGTAAAAAAAAAAGAAAGGAAATGTTTCTTATATTTCTGCAAGGCAGATAGTTTTGATGGGATTTCTGCAGGTCATAAATCTACAAACCTTTAAAATTATAAATAATTTTATTACTTTTAAGTATAATCAAGAGAAGAATTATCACAAAAGTCTAAATATGAAGACTACAATTTTAGTCTACAAAATCTCTAGAATTCAGCAGCTTCCGGGGGCTTCGCCCCCTGGACCCCCATAAAAATAAAAGGAAATGTTTCTTTATATTTCTTCAAGGCAGAGGTTTTTAATGCCATGGGATTACTGCAGGTCTTAAATCTACAAACCTTCAAAAATTGTAAACAATTGTTTTACTTTTAAGTATAATCACGAGAAGAATTATCACAAAAGTCTACATTTGAAGGCTTCATTTTTACCCTACAAAATCTCTTGAATCCAGGAGCTTCGCCCCCTGGACCCCCACCCGGGCTTTGCCCTGGACCCACTGGGGGCCTCAAGGCGGCCCCTAGACCCCCGGCCTAAAACTCGCGCCCCCTCTAAATTCAAACCTTGGATCCGCCCCTGCTGGGTTTTTTTTTTTTTTTTTTGTTTAAATGCCCACAGGGAGAGTATTGTCTGCCCCTGGGGATGGGGGATAGGAGGTTGTTTTAAATAAAACATGTATATTAGCCACCTTGTTTTAGTTTATCTATTATCATATACACATAAAACCTATCTTGAAAGTTAACAAATATGGGAAATTATTTTCTATCAGAGCCTTGTACCTTGTCAATATCAGGTCATGCACTCTATTATGATCTTTGAGTTTTTCGCTAAAACTATAGGTTTCATAGTCCTGTTTGAAAGCTTTCAGGCAGGGAGGTGGTTGCCATTACAATATTTTGATTTTTCTACTCCAGAATGAAACTTAATTAAATGCATATATCAGACTCCTCGATAAGTTTGTGTATGGCCTATGGTACTCAGGTGACCGTTAAGGCCTATTGGCCTCTTGTTCTTTACGCACAGAAACAGTATATAAATTCTTCTACATTGTTTAAAAGTTATTTGCAATTTTTCAAAATAACTTAATCTCGAATATAAAGAGAAATATCCTAGTTTTCCTATATATTTTATTAGAAAAGCGTCAAAACAGCACCACAAACGATACTAAGTTTAGAGCGGTATTGCATACAAATAGCGTTGGCAAATATGATAAAAAAATATATATAATAGCGCATATTTGAGCTTGTATCGTAGTATGCGCCGTTATCAAAGCTCTCCCTCGCAATAATCACCCTACTTTTATGTCTAGCTCAGTAGATAATGTAGCCGGGATTTAATGATCCGATCGCACGGGTATTTAGGCACTTTATTTCCTGATTATCTCCCCTTTTTCATACAGTAACGGAAAGGAAAGGTTGGTAATTTAAGGAGCTGAAAATATTTTTAAAATTTCGAAATAGTTTTGGCACTTATAATGTTTATAATAGGGCATTTATGCAAAATAAGTATCACAGTCAATAGCGGTTATATTTATTTAGCTCGATGGCATATTTTTAGGTTGATTGGAATAGATTGAAAAATTTTTTGTGCAAGCCATTAGACCTGCGGTTTACCACGAGGACAATTTTAATTGTCTATATATATATGTACCTTTTCTATATTTTGACTGTGAAAAGAATAAATTTATTATTAATGAAATAATTGAATTTGAAGTTTAAAATTAAAATAATTTGGATATTTTTTTAGCGAAGATGCCAAAGGTCAAAAGAGGTCAAGCTGAGGGGACCAAGGGGCCGAAGAGTAAGAGGAAGAGAAACGAAAAAACCCGCGACGTGGGATCATCTTCCGCACATGCAGAGAGCCTCTCCGAAGTAGAAGTCCATCAGATGATGGCGCCAATTTTGCTGCATGGTGATGCAGCCCCTGGAAGCCCTGGCGGCATGGATGCTGCACCCACCCCAGGTAATGCACTCGCAACAGTTGTGTGTATTGAAGGTAGCATTCCGCCCCAAATCAACTCTGTGCAGTTTTCGCTGGGACACAATGTTAATTCACTAATTAGACAGAAAATCATTCAGAGCAAATGCATTGATTTGGCTACATTGCTAAAAAAAATTCTAACACTGAGGATAGTGCAAGTGACAGGGTTTTTGTCATGGGCAGTGATGGTCAGCTATGTTCAAGGTCAAAGTTTAGAATAAAAAATTGTTACAATTGAAAAGTGGACTGATGCATTTTTAATTTATGTGAGTATATTTACTGCTGTGCACAGTGACAAAACTCAAGATTTGTTAAAATACATGCATGATATTAGAGTAGGGGCAGGGAGATCAGTGGGGTGGAAACAGTATGACGAGCAATTCAGGCTTAAAATGGCAATGGACCCATCCAAGTCATGGGCAGTAGTAGACACAGAACTTTGGGTTATGTATATGGTGGGGGCAAGCAATTCTTCTCCAGTTTCTGGGATTTGTGGAGTCAATAAGTGCTATGCTTTCAATTTTCAAGGGTTTTGCATCAGAAATCCATGTTCATATTCACAAGTGTATTTAAAATGTGGGCATGAGCATTCTATGTTAAACTGTCAGCCCATTCACGTAGACATGTGTCCAATTTCAGCCAACGTCTGCCTCGCTTATCAGGATATGGCTCTCCTCAAAGGTTTAGACAAGGGAGACGTCAAGCACCCTCCACCACCAGACCAGCTCAGCAATTCTCGGGGTACAAGAATTCGGGACCTAGGTCATTCACCAATTAGGGTTGATAAAATCTCTAGATTTTTACAAGACTATCCAGTAAGGGAAGCTGCAAAGGAGTTACTTGAGGGTTTGACAAAGGGGATTAAATTAAATTATGTGGGGCCAAGGTTGGGTAGTTTTTCTAGGAATCTTGTGTCAGCAAATGAGCACAAAGCTCAATTAGAAGAAAAGATTAACAAAGAGGTTGATGCGGGTCGGGTTATGGGTCCATTTTCTAATCCACCAATACCAATTATGCACATTTCCCCAATAGGTTTAGTACCAAAATCAAGTGGAGGCTGGAGGATGATTACACATCTGTCTTACCCTCCTTCTCTTGGTATCAATGCATTTATAGATCCACAATTATGTTCAGTAAAATATTCATCTTTTGATTCTGTTGTGGATATGATTGCAGAGTTAGGGCAGGGTGCAGAACTGGGCAAAGTTGACATTAAAAATGCTTTTAGGTTACTTCCAATTTATCCTGGGATTTTGAGCTTCTAGGTTTTAAATTTCAAGGAAAGTATTACTTTGATAAATGTCTGCCAATGGGCTGTTCATTATCCTGTGCCATTTTTGAAAAGTTTTCTACATTTTTAGAGTGGGCTACAGTTGAAAATTCTAGTTTACATACACTGTCTCATTGTTTAGATGATTTCATATTTGCAGGAAGTAAAGGTTCAGGAAATTGCTACAATTTGATGAGATCATTTCAGTCAATTTGCACAGAATGTGGTGTTCCATTGGCAGTTGAAAAAACTCAAGGCCCAGTCACATGTTTAACATTTTAGGCATAGAGATAGACACAGATCAAATGTGTATTAGAATACCTAGGAAAAAATATTAGAGCTAAAAGGTTTATTAGAAGCCCTCATGGTCAGAAAAAAGGTTAAAGTTCGTACATTAGAATCATTGGTAGGAAAGCTTAATTTATTTAGTAAAGGAGTCAGAGGTGTTTGAACTTTTAACAGAAGGTTTTATGATAGGTATTTCAAATCCAGATTTTTATGTTCGACTCAATTCAGCTGTTAAACAGGATATGACAAAGTGGCGTAGTTTCTTGGTTGATTTAAATGGAAAAGCTTATTTCCCCCAAAGGGAATGGACTAGTTCAAGGGTTCTTCAATTGTTTATAGATAGTGCTGGCTCATCAGGACTGGGATGTGGATGTTATTTTGGGGGGGAGGTGGATGTATTACCAATGGCCTTGTTGTTGAGTTAATCAGGCTATTATGAGAGACATAACTTTTCTAGAGCTAGTGCCTATAGTATTGTCTGTGATGGCTTGGGGTGAGGCGTGGAAAAAAGTTGGAATCCTGAACTCGCAGTCATCAAAGTCACCAAGGATTATGTGTTTGTTGAGACAACTGGTTTTATTTGTTATGAAATATAATATTACACTTAAAACTAAGCATATAGCTGGTATAGATAACAGTATAGCAGATGCAATTTCTCGTAAGCAGTGGAGACGTTTTTGGAACCTTGCTCCTGTAGCCAGAAAAGACCCAGATCCAATTCCAGCAATGTTTCACAGTTTGATCTTGGAAGTGAGGCCATTAGATTGTAAAATGCAGCAAATGCTGTCAACACTACATTTACATACATCACTGGCATTTCTGTCTTTGAAAAGTTTAGAGTTCAAACACAGTTGTCAGTTACCTGGCCATCTTCTCTTGATCAGTTAGTAAATTTTATAGCATGCCTGTCCCTAAATGGCTATTCAGATGCGACAGCTAGAGCTTACATATCAGCTATTGGGTACAAATGCAAGATTGATGGTTTGATAGAAAACACGAATAGGTTTATTGTAGCAAAACGTCTTCAGGGTTTTAAGCGTATTAGAAAAACGGCTGACGGTAGATTACCTTTGACTGAGCACATGCTTGCTCAATTGATTAGGGTGCTGACTAGCATATGTCATAACAGGTACGAAGCCACTTTGTTTTGTCTGCCTATACTTTAACATTTTTTGCATTTCTAAGAGTTGGGGAACTGACTTTATCTAAGGGTAACAAGTCAGAAGTTATTTAAGGGATTCAAGATTAAAGATACAAATTTACAAATAGTGTTAAGGCATTCCAAGACTGATCAGTTTAACAAGGGGGTAACAATTGTATTAAATAGTCATGCAGGCATTACATGTCCAGTGCATTGTATGATTAATTACATGCGAATTCGTCCAAAAATATCGGGCCCACTGTATTGTCATTTTGGCGGCAAACCAATTACTAGGTATCAGTTTTCAGAAGTAATGGGCAAAGCTTTGGCAGTGTTGGGTTTTAATAATAAGTTATATACACCCCATTCCTTTAGGATAGGTGCAGCTACTGCTGCAGCAAAGAAAGGTTTATCAGATAAGGAAATAAAGCTTGCAGGGAGATGGAAGTCAAGTGCATTTCAAATTATATCAGGTCTCCGCTTACATGTTCCAAATAAATTTTGCAGGGTTAAGACGTTCAGTCTGGATAGTGGGATCCCCCATTGTAAGAAATTCAGGAATTGCAGCCTTAAGCAGACCAAGGGGACAGGGCTTGGGACTCCAGACAAAAGGGATCGACATTTAGTGGCAGGGCTATGGGGGTTGCTATTTGTTGATCTTGCCTGCAAGCTCAGATGGTTAGCCCAGTTTGAGAATCCACCCGATTTTATAGTTTTTCAATGTGGTGCCAATGACATAGGACAAGTAAAAACTCAAAAGGTGTTCGATAGGGTAAGGAGGGATTTACGTTTAATTGCCTCTATCTTCCCAAACACAAAACTAGTTTGGTCGTTCATGCTGCCCAGGGTAGCATGGCGTTACTCAAAAAACGTTGGGGCGATGGAACAGACCCGAAACAGGGTCAACAGGGCAGCAGCCAAAGAAATCCTAGGTTCTGGGGGGAGGCTTCTTAGGCATACACAGTTTTTAGGAAAACCTAAACAACTGTACAGCCGGGATGGGGTTCATCTGTCAGGTCTGGGGAACGACATTTATCTAAATAACCTACATAAGGCATTGGAATACTTTGTAAAAAAACAAGGAGGGAGTGGTTTTCCCAGTGAATTAAACTCTAGGGTCCTTATAAACAGGTCCACAGTGGTGTTAAATTGAAGTTACCTACCCCCACGAGAGGTAGCCCATGTGGCGTAATTGTCACCTTCAATTTAACCATTGAACTGTGTTTAGTAGTGAGTTTGATGTGGTTGATGTTGATATATATGGATATATTACATGAATTTGGACTAATAAGACATTTGAGTAAAGGAAAATCAAAATTATGTAATACAACTATATTATCAAATTTGTGTTGAATTGTATCCGTAGCACGATTGCGGTCAACCCAGCGTGCTACTTTTCCCAGCAGAGAGGGCATAAAATGTTGATGTAGGGGGTATGCCATGTTGTCGGCTACCCCATTGTTGTAACCTTTTTTGACCACTGTGGACATTACCTGCCAACTTAATAAATCAGTTCCAAACACTTTGTGTTGTTTAAAATATACTTCTATAAGGTCTTTGATAATGAACTGTATATCCTAAAGAACGATTTGACAAATTTTCAGGGTATGTTTTCTCGTGAGATTTTTTATTGGGTAAAACCCGCGACCCTCCTGTTTGCAGTTTGATACACAATTACAGGCAGTCTCGACATCTTTGAAATATTTAGAAAAGCATCTTGTGTATATATTTTTGTTATGCACGAAATGTTGTAACCAAGACAATGATAAATAAATTCAATCTTAGCGTTTTAATAGAAAGCTCTTGTAGTTTAAACAATAATCCTTTAATAAGCATGAATTATTTTCATTTTTCTTCTCCCCGATTCGTTTTTTAATTTGATTATGGTATATTACTGATATATTATTTGTCTTATAAATTTAAAAGAACGGAAGATATTCTTCATTACATTATATATGGTGGGTAGTGTAGTAATTATCATCATCATTATTATTTTATTTTTTCATTAATACTTTATTCCTTAACCTTCAGAATATCCAGCTGTCCAGATTTATTCCAATCAACCAAATAATCTATATTCTATTTGTGAAGATGTCATCATGATATCTAAAATAGCCACGATCATCGGGCGTTCTTCGTATCGTTTTTCCAAATTATATGAACTGAGAAACACAACTGGTTGCAAACAGATTTAATTTAATTTATAAATGAATATGGCATTGTTTTTTCTTGTATTTAAGTACTGCCAAAATCTACACCCAGGTCGTCAAGTGATTTGGATTTTTCAACGATGTACTCAGTGATTCAAAATACCAGCAACATAGGACGTCCAACAAATGGTTGGGGACAGCTTCCAGGAAAAAATGACATAAAACCAGCGGATGACATAGAACGACTTCGTAATTACCGTAATAAGATTTGTCATGAAAGTTCTTCAGAAATGACAACAAAAGATTTCAACGAATTTGTCTTAGATTTCATTTGGGTAAGGTGACCTTTAAGACTCTACACGCTATCATTTGTGGCAATTTTGAATAACGGGGAAAATGCGTGTGTTTGATTACTTATAATAGTCACCTTTATGTTGTTAATTCTAAAGCTTAATTCGATCCTGTATCAAAGATATCAAATATCGAACAAAGAAAAAATATGTATTTTCCTGCCAGGAAAGTAATTCCTCCTTATGGATATCAATCGCCCATGTGATATCGACAGGTAAAGCTAGTCTATCATACAAAATTTGGAGGAGGGTCAACACCTTCGTAATTGTTACAGTTTCACGAAGGAAAAGATATAGTTTTTCTTCAGTAAAGCATAAAAATGTCCTATTTACGAGTACAAACAAAAGAAAAAAAAAAGCACACGGATGTGCGCATGTATATACTTCTCTTGAACAATGATATATGCCTATGTGTTTCCCCCTAATGACTATTTTTAGTTCGTGTATATAGTAAGTGTTATCTAATTCAAAGATGCAAAAGTAATGATAATGTGAATGGACTCATTGTTTTACACTCAAAATACATGTATATAATTTAAATTAACAACTATTAAGCATATTCAACATCAAGAAGGATATGTGATTTAATTGATAACAATAACGGCCGCCTGATTTCCTGCAGACATGCGCAATGGGGTCGGTCGTGCTCTTCCGTCATAATTATTTATGAAAAAGCATTACTTTCATGCCAGGAAAATAAACATTTAAAAATTATATATTTGGAATGCGATGGAATTCACTATAATGATTGTAATTTACAGGATAAAGAAAACTTTTATAAGTACTAGACTAACATATGCGTTTTCACTGTCATTCAAAATTAACGCAAAATATAGCGTGTATAGCTTTAAGAAAATCCATGATACAATCAAAATGAAATATCAAAAGCAAATTTGCGTAGCGTATTTTTTATGCGTTTTTTTTTTTTATATAAAGGTACAAAATATTATCATATGATAGATGTTCTACATTAGTTTTTTTTTGCAAGTGTAACAGGATATATTGTTGTCCCTTCCTCAAGATATTTAATTGAACTTAAATAATTAAGGGTAATGTTAAGTTTTATTTCGGAAATGTTAGAGTGAGTTAAAAGCATCAGATACGTATTAAACCACTTTGATGTCAAATACAAACAATTTTTCCTTCTGTTTTCAATAAAGCAGAAGTGAGAAAAGAACAAGATATATTGCACAATCAATATGTACTTGTCCCTGCTGACAAGGCAGGTAACAACATTGTCGTTGTTTGTAAGACACATTAAATTAATTGCATTTTAAAAGAACTGGGTTTCAATTCTACATATGGTTATCCTTCTTAAACCCATAGCAACCTATCCAAGCAGAACATACTTCAAAATCATAAATCAGTTTTGAATATCTTTTAAAATATCCCCAATAAACAAAAGGAATTTGATTTACCGTATTCATACTGGATTCCATTCACAAAAGATCCTTACAAAGATATAAAGCAGGTTCCAGTAATTGTTCTACCAACACTCTTTCATAACTCCTTACTAAAATTTTGACAGTAGTGAAGGAGAAACTTCTAAACCACAGTATAACAATATACTCCAATATACTCTGAATCAGATGTGGATACTTAAAAACTTTAAAAAATTATGAGAAACTTTAAGGTCACAAAATACTATCAAATTCAATAACATCAAAACTTACTATATTTCAACTCTTTATACAACCATTCCCCATGACAAATTAAAATCTAGTCATTTTGGTATTATCGACAGTTAAAACGAAAATGGAACTCGTAATTTTTGTTCACTTTCTTACTGGAAATCTACAATTTTATTTTGTTAAAAAACATTCTGATTTCACACACAAGTACTCTGAAGTTAACATTATAGACAACATCTATGTAGTTTTTGGAGACCAGGTCTTCCACAAATTAGTCGGAATTCCCATGGACACAAATTGTGTTCCACTATTGACTGACTTATTTTTATATTCATATGAAGCAGAATTTATTCAAAAGCTTGTGCAAGAAAAGAAAAAAAACCACTTACTGTAGCCTTTAACTCGACATGTAGATATGTTGATGATGCTTTAACCATTACCTGTAATAACAGTTAATGTCACTTATATATCCCAGTGAGCTTGAAATAAAAGATACCACAGTTTATGAGACATCTGTTTCATATTTGGATATTTACAAGAAAAAAGACGTTAATGGTAATCTAGCAACACAACTTTATGATAAACGTGATGATTTTATTTTTTCCATCGTTCACTTCCCTTATTTATGTAGCAAAATACCATCATCACATGCTGATGGGGTTTATGTCTCTCAGCTAATTCGTTATGCAAGATCATGCTTTACATGCGAACAATTTCTTAAACGAGGCATGCTACTAACAAACAAGTTGTTGGAAGAAGAATATCAGGAACCTCGATTGAATTCATCTTTACGCAAGTTCTAAAGTCGATACAATGACCTTGTCAGCTTGTACAATGTTTCAATAAGGCACATGCTGACTGACGTTTTCCATACCTGTTAGACCATTATTCATACACCGGTCTTTTTCATGATCTTGACAATGAGCACACACGGCGGGTGCGTCCGTTCGGCAGGGAATGCCTACACCTCATAGTCACTTGATTCCATTTCTATCTTTTTAGAGGCCCGTGTTTGCCCTTCTTAGAATTTGTATTTCGCTTTATGGATTTTTGAGCTGGTTGACAGTTTGTTATTGTTATTTTTCATGTTCCATCAAAAAATTAATTATGCAACATAATTATATATTATTATGAAAGTTTACATTTCCGAGACAGACTAAGACGCTGGAGGTGTTATATGCGTTTTTAAACTAATAGCATAACTTTTCTATAAACTAACTTTTTTTCAGTATTTTGAAAAAGACAATGTATGTACTTTAATAAAAATTCAACAACTTCAACAACTTTATTAATATAGACGCTTTTACACGTTTTAAATAAATAATGAAGAGAACTTTTTATAGAGAAAACATCAACCTATTTGAAAGTGTGACATTATGGGAAATGTATTTGCTACAAAATTAATGAACTGTGAGAGTGGCTAAATATCGGAGGCCAATATCTTATCATATTTTTTAAAATCAATCTCATCACTTTTCATGTGTGTGACTATGTGACTATGCCATTGCAAAAAGTATCTTGGAGAAAAAATGCGATGTGCAGATAATGTTTTGAATATACGTATATATATTTTTTTTTAAACAAATGGGGGGGGGGG
>WFKH01003881.1:49929424-49940486 GCA_016163765.1 Magallana hongkongensis
ATATATATATATATATATATATATATATATATATATATATAATACGTCACTAGAGAAGGGAGCCTTTATATAACAATTTCTTGAACTGTGTAAATTTTATATGAAGTAAAAAATAATCCTTACACATTATATATTTAATTATATACCTTAAATAATTTCAAAAATAGTCTGATAGTTTCGTTTCGGTAAGTTTCGTTTCGTTCCGTTTTGATTTCGTTTCGTTTTGTTTCGTTTCGGTAGATTTCGTTTCGTTTCGGTAGATTTCGTTTCGTTTCGTTTCTATTTCGTTTCGCACTTTACAGGTACCCCATTGAAATATCTGTCCTTTTAAAACCGTTATTTCTCATATATAAACCTTTTAATTTTCTGTTGTTTTTGTTGTGTATCAGGTAATATCACAAATAAAGCCATGATTGTCGATGTGGTTTGATAATATTGATTCAATTTTAATTGCCTTAATTGAAATGGTATATAAAGAAGCCAACAGAGTTGTCTTCTCTATTTTACTCTCATTAATAGAATGCTGCATATACATGTGCATTATTATTATCATTATTGATGGCAATCGTTTGTATATGATAAAGAATCAGCTACGTCGTGTACATTTAATCACAGACATGCATGCATACCATAAAATTGCATATCTGTATTTTAAATGGTAAAAAATATGTATGATTTCAATTTTTGAACATGACTTCATTTCAGATAATTTAATACCAATTGTAAATTATTGATAGAACCAACAAACATGATACAATATTTACATCTACCAAGTATGATTCCCTCTATTTCTTACGGAAACTTATAGTTAATCCAATGTTCTATAGAAACAGCCAGACTGAAATCTGCAGTTTATCGATTGGTTGCAATCCACAGCGACTGAAACTGAAAGGACTGAAATATACACGCCCATTTTATCGATTGATCGAAACCTACTGAACTTTATTTATTTTTCAACGATTAATAAACAAGTTCTACAACTTATTTAAAATATATTTCGTTGGCACGGATGTGAGAGCGAGGGGGTCATTGATGTGGGAGGGAGCCGGAGTGCCCGGAGAAAACCCACGTGTCTCCGCAGGCGACCACCATACCCTTTTACATACAACCGCTGTCGATCACGAGGATCGAACTCGGGTCGCAACAAAACCTACAGCGACTTAAGAAAATTCACGGACTGCCCAAAATAATCATGATGATATCAGACTCAAATTCCCATAGGAGATGATTTGGCTGTTTCTTTTAGCTAACGTACTGATGTACATTAACAGTAATTAAGTAAGTTTTAATTACCTTTTACAATCAATTTATTAATTTGTTAAAAGAAAGATGCAAATGTGAACAATAAAATGCTTTCTTTGATGATTCATGCGGGTTATGAAGGAAGCGATCATTGAAGAAAAAAATTACATAACGCGGGTTATGTATTTTTTTCTGCAATGTCGGCACCTTCATATCCCACATGAATCACCAAAGAAAGCATTTTATTGTTTAATAAGCTAAGTCATTTTACTGTCATAACAGAAGTACTTACACAAAAAAGTCTCAAAGAATGAATTGTTCAGATTTTTATGAAATACTTATGTTCTGAAGTTAATAAAAATTTTAGTTACTCAAAAGACAATAACAGGGAGGACTCAATATGACTGATGTAGAACAGTTCATACTTTCTAATTTAAAGCTATCTTTAAAGTGCTCATGGGTATGTTAAAGAAATCATTAAATACATATGCCTTTACCTTTGAATTACTATTATGTTCTATATTTTAACTCCAGATTATGCAGCACACTGGTTGCAATAAAGAATTTTACATTAAATCACTCCTTAAAGTTACATTAAAAACCATATTTTGCCCTGTTTTAGAGTGATTTTTAAAAATATCACAAAAAATGGAAGTGCAACATTTATTTACACAAAAATACCCATAAACTAAGAATCTATTAATAGTTACATGTCATTGATTAGACAGCTGTCGCCCACAATGAAACTCACATTATAACCTTGTAATGTGATATTACATAAAATATATTAATTTCGTTGTGGGCGACGGCTGCGGACACATTTTCCACTTTAAAAAACTACAAGAAAATGTGCCATTTTTCATCATGTTTTACTAAATCTTAGAAATATGCCGAAATGTTGAAGTCATAATTAACACTTCACCATATTTTCACGGTGGTAGTGGTATACCACTAGTAGATGACCCTGAAAATTTCAGACCCCAAATATGAATTATAAATTTTGAATTGCGAACTGCGTTCTAGAATGCAGTTCACTTTTGATTTGCGAATAAGCCAGAATCTCAAAAACTAGAGATGACCAATTCACCATATATTCACAGTGGTAGTGTTATACCACTTGTAGATGACCCTGAAAATTTCAAGCCCCAAATATGACTTATAAATTTTGAATTGCGAACTGCGTTCTAGAACGCAGTTTACTTTTGAATTGCAAATAGCGAACTGCGAACTGCGTTCCAAAAGTATATTGCCCCTCAATATATCTGCCATTTTGTAAGTTAAAATGCTTTTAGAATGTTTGATATATAAAAGTATTCTAAAAAAATAAAAATCACGTAGTTCGTGCAATATTGTTTGGCCCCTATATCTGTTCTGGAGAATTACCTATTTTGCCTTGGTACTCTAGATAATGTTTAATCGCCGTATAACTTGCCATTTTTGTATAGGAACATTTAAAAAAGTAAAAAAAAAAAAAAATGAAGGGGTGATTTTTCGTTTTTGATTTTCATTGATTAAATACTATCATTGTTTTCAATGTTTTCAAAGCCATAAGAAAACATGACTATACCTAGCAAGACCGGAATCTTTATGTATGAATTGTTACGAAAAATTGTCCCACAATGCTGAATTGAATTTCCTTTTGGTAAAACATAATCTTTCTACGCCATGTTGCAGAAAAAAGGCAGAATATAGCTCCGATCATCATTCAGAGAACGGCTTCATACAAGTTCCCATTTCACCCTTTCTAGATTTTCTAAACTTATGATTTTGACAGACCATGTATATTTCCAGCTGGTTTAAAAAAAAATATTGCATTTTCTAACAAATGGTTTACATTGTATGACCTTGCGATGAAAACAATTATACTTTCTCAAAAAGAATACAATTTTATATCTTGTGTAATCTCAAAAATTCTTTCCTTTCATACATGTTTCAAATTGTGATGAACATTGTACATGCTTATGTTGTATATTCATTTTTATAGCTATGTCTCTCTCTCCTCTCTCTCTCTCTCATTTGATATTTTTCTGTCATTTTTTTAAATGCTGGACAACATCGACGGAAATACCCGGAAACATTAACTGCGGTTTTCAAATTGTTTATAGAAATAAAAATTGATAGGAAAAAGAAGAAACAAAAGACCTTTTATTATTATAACAATGCATTTAGTTTATCTTCTACGACTGTGAAATTACAGAACACATTACACAATTTTAAAATCAATTGCTTTTTAACATTCATTGGTTCCATTGGCATGAAACAGGAGAATAAAAATGGAGTATGTTTAAAGGTATAATACAACGTATTTTTGTGAAAGGAATGCACAATCGTTCGAATGAATATCGATAAAACATTAGTTTAATCAAAACGATGAAAATATAAATAAATTAGAATAGTTTTATTTGCATGTGAATAAACATTAGTTTGAACAACGAAATCAAAACAGTGGGAGCAGAAATAATTTAGAGTAGTTTATTTGCATGTGCATCTGCCAAGAGGAAGGACAGAACAATTTGTTCTCAACGAGAAATATGTTTTATTTGCACTACCGGGGGAAATTAATAGTACGAAAAAAGCAACAGTATTTTTTAAATAAAATGAACAATTTTTCCATATCACAACAGGAAAAAAGGAGTTAAATATTCCATATTATAAATACATGTATTTTTTCTAAAAATCTAAATTTAGGATTTTGTCCCGAAACACGGATTTTTTAGTGTTATAAATGCATATACATTGAATGTTTCAGAAAAGATGACTCAGAGATCATTTTTTTATCTTATGATTAGCTTCTGTACACCGTAACACGTGTATCTCGCGAGTGGTTTTTTTCTGATCTGTTAAGCGACGCCATAACCTACTACACGGGAATTGAAGTTGAAAGTTATTTCTAGAAACGCGTGTATTGTTTTTAGTTCAGTGTTATCAAGAGTGTATACCTGCAGTATGCATGTATCTACATCTGTATAATAAAAGAGTTTTTTTTTTTTTTTTTTTGGGGGGGGGGGGGGGGTTATTTATTGCTACTGTCATGTTGTAAATTTTGAATTTACCGGGTGAGTTGTCATGTTGTAAATTTTGTATTTACTGCCACCCGGTAAATTCAAAATTTACAACATAACACTACAGTTATAGCTGAAGTACAACTCATTCGACGTGTCACCGGTAATATTGGGTTTACTACAATTTACTTTATTACTTTATTTAATAAAATACATGAGATAAAAAATCTGACAATTTATTTGTTTGTTGTTTTAAAGTAAAAATGCAAATTAATATTTTAAACCAAAAGGTGTTAAATTACATTGTGTTTTCAGATCACAGAAAATGAGCCATGAAAGCGCCCGACATTTAGATCGGATCGTCAGTTCAGCATTTCGTCGGCTTAGAAAACAAACATGATTTAAATTATAATGATAATTTATCAATTTATCAATAAATATTTTTAGTATTTTAGTAAATTTTTTTTATATTTTAATAAGGTCGAATGAATAAAAACATCATATCATATAGACATTTTAATGAAACAGAAAACTGAATATTATGCTAGTTACAGAAATCTAAAAGTTTCACAACATTGATTATTCCTCGTGCTTCTATGACTTCACGTAAATGGGCCATTTTCCGCAATTTATCAAAGCATAAAAAATTCCTCAGTTTTTCTTCAGATTCAAAAGTAGGAGGTACAGAGCGCAATGTTTCTCCAAAACCATTTTGACATATATTATTGTTCATATTTTTATGCATATCATATTAAAAAATGGTGTTGGAGCAAGCATGCGCTCGATGTTTTCTTTTCAACAAAAAAGATAGGACATTCCCCCATTTATGGCTAGAATACGTACTTTTAGTGAAATTAGCTCATTATTAATATATTATATTTCTATTATGACTTCGATTAGACAATTTATCTTTATAAAGTTGAACAAGATATGTGTTATTCTATCTTTGACCAAATCTCTTAAGCTCTATTTCTAACTTTAAATTTTGGGGCATAAAAACACTTTATCCCGCACATAGTCATTTTGCAGCCATTTTTTTTATAAATGCAAATGTTACTACGCATATTGCTACTATTTGAATTTATGTATATTGATTCATGTTTGCAATAACTATAAACAAGTTTAATCATTTAATTATGTTTGTTGTTTGAATATTAATTGAAGTAAGTCAGATACTGCTGATCTATGCTTTTATCTTTCACTCCAGGACAAGCTTACTATTACCAGCCACCAAGATTGATTCTCATCTTGGACTTCATCTCGTGCTTAGAGTCAACACACGACTTGCTAAAATTACCAACTGTCATGCTATCATTATGCGATTCGTTTTGCACTCGAACAGTGTCAACACATGATTTACTTTAACCATTCTCATCCTGGACTTCATTTCCGCTCATTGTCAACACATAAGTTACTTTTCTCATCTACCAAGATACCCATTCTTGTCATGGCTGGTACCAGTATTGAATCTGCGTTTTCTTTTGCTTCAATAATGGTAACCCCAAGAACAATTGTTTAAACAAAATCTGTTTGTTTGGCGGAATTTTCACGACAGTAGAGTTTCTCAGGTCTTTGATGTTGTCATCTGTTCCCAGGGCCTGCTCAGAGCTTGGAAACAGGTAGGCAACTGCTCCCAGGGTCCATTTAATTACTTTTATTATCATTTATGAAATGTATCGGACTATACATTAAAAAATCGATTTGTAGTGTTATCAAAGACGAAAACACTGTGAAATGAAAATATATCTGGATATTGACTGCATTATAACACACCAGGACAAAGAACTATGCACTTGTGCAGACAAACAATCATGCCGCGCTTATCCGTGCTATTTAAATTTTTTCTACACCCTGGTGTGTTAAACGTCCAACGATATCCAAAAATAAACTTTCAATGCTTAAAAGAAATGAAGCCACTGATTTCAATTGAATCTTTTATGTATCACTTTGCTCGCACACTGTATAAGCCAATTAGGAAATCAATATATTCTAGCCATAATTTTAAGCAATATGTGATTTGACATTTGGACCAACAACTCCGAGTAAATCTCTAATCACCAAAAGGGAACAACTGAACAATTAGTAAAGTAAGTAATATTACTTATGTAACACATCATTTTGACAATAACATATATTAATTCTTTTAATTGACGGAGATGTTTTATTTTGACTAATATTGTTTATGTACGACTTTGATATGCATCGGCTAATTTAAAAGATCAGTATTTGTTTTCATATATATATATATATATATATATATATATATATATATATATATATATATATTTTAAATATTACATGGTGGTTAACCTTTGATAAAGTGACCCGACAGTGTTATCATGCATATGCCCATATCCAACATAAACTTGTCATCTAATTTCTTGTTGATTTGGAAAATGGGACCTTGGTGACATGATGCATTTTTAACAAGAATTAACCAAGACTGGCTTAAATAGTCTATTCAGTCTAAACGCTAAATATTAATGCATCAAAGAAGCAGATTCAGTCGATGTAAGAAGCCAATATCAAATTACATATTTTGATTAACTAAGGCAATTAACAATTGCCAAAGTGATTGGCGATTATCGAGTATAACTCTATAGCAACGAATTTTATTCTAGTTTGTTACCATTGGACCAAAATATGTCAAAAAAGAATCGGTGGGTATTTAAAATTGGTAATGTGCATACGAAGATCGAATAAAAAGCACACAAATTTGGAATAGATTCTTGTGTGACCGTTGCTATTCACAACTATCATTCCAGTACACCTCTTATATCACAGATCAAGGCACAACGCTTTTGACAATACGTTTTAGCACAACTTAAAAACTGTTAACCTTGAAACATTTATCATCAAATTGGATTTTTAATCTTTGATTCGCACGATTAAAAAATAATGAAAATGTTTTTAGAAATTCTGAGGCATTTGTAGACCACAGATCGGCCTAACAAAGAAACGCCCTTTAAAATACTTTTTTCCAATTTTATCTGATATCATTAAACACACTGTCGATTATATTGCATGTTTGCATAGTTGTGTTGGTTATTGGCATTGATATGTTGCCTACTTGAAATACAAGCATAGGATCTTATGCTATTACATAATAATACACCTTTATAACGCGAACGGATCAATTATTAATGTAGGTCAACTATAAAATCGCGTCGACAAAAAAGTAAGGGAAATGTTAAATTAGACATCACTCAAAACAACAAGTCAAAAAAAATTCTAATAAATAAAGGAATTTGGCTCTAAGTTTGCATGAAAGTTTTAAAATTTATTAGAAATTACCATTGTTTAATTCAACACCTCCATTTCAATCCGGGTAAGAATGATTTGTTATGTACATCGGCTGAGTGTTTTTATATTAACTTACATGTAGATCTAACATTTCAGGGTGTCTATAATTGCATTTTAAAACCAGAAGTGTAAGATATAAAATTAATGTGTTTATCAGGTTTGCATTTAAAGGGGCATGGTCACGATTTTGGTCAAAAATTCTTTTTCCGATTTTAATGTTTACAATGCTTCAGTAAGGCATCTTTAATAGGCAACCAAATTTTAGTGTCATTGTCGACTTATAACCGAGTTACAGAGCTTACAATTTTTGATATGTAAACAAAGCTTTTGTTTACATTTTGAATGTTGAAGTGAAAATTCAAGTTTTGGGCCTAAAATGAATTTGTTAAACGTTAGAAACTGTTTATTTATGCTTAAAGTGAATAAGAAGATTAAAAAATCAGCTCGAAAAAGATTTTTTATTGGTATATTGAACCTATGTAAACAAAAACAGGGCACGAGCCTTGTTTAGAAGACAAAGAATTGTGAGCCCTGCATCTTGCTTATAACTCTACAACTGACTCTAAAATTTCATTTGATCGAAAGAAATGCATTTTTAAAATTGTAAATAATAAAAACAGAAAAATAGAATTTGACCAAAATCGTGACCATGCCCCTTTAAGCGGAGCTATTATGAACAAGCTTTGGTTTTTTTAAACTTTTTATTTAAAAAATATTCTCACCATGTGATTAAGGAAACATTAAAAATTGAACAATAACGGTGGAATGGAAAACAATATTGGGGAGAACAACAAACTTTCTACAGGACAAGTGACCATAACTGAAAGGATGGAAGGACAAGGTTCTAGTTCAGAAAGAAAAGTAGTGCAATCATCAGGTAAGTTTGAATAAAATTAGAAGTACACGTCATCATGTGTCGTTGTATGATAAGCATGGTTTACTTAATTAAAAGTCCCTCATAAAAAATGTTTAGATCAAGAAGATGATTTAATAAAGGTCCAATCAAGTATACAATAAATGAATGTCGTAATTTTTGTTTTATTTTGTATGTTATCTATGCGTACTTATAATTTGATTCTTATTTTCTTACATTATACTATAATATTTAATAAAAGATTAAAAAAACTAAACCTTACAGGAGGTAAAACCATTTTAGTGTAGAATTACACTGACATACAACCTCCGTTGACTTAAACTCAGTCGAGCATAATTATGACTGCATATTTTTCCCTTCAGTCGATCATTATACATGTATTCCATAAAAATTCTTTTTCTCTCTCACTCTCTCTACCACTCTCTCTTTAATTCTCTCTCTCTCTCTCTCTCTCACACACACACACAACACACACACACACACACACACACACACACACACACACACACACACAAAATAACTCTAACATAAAAATACAGTAATAAGTACTTCCGTTCGAAATATTAAACAGAGAATCACATAGCATTTTATACTTTCGTCGTTTTTCAAAATTGTTACGGTCTAACAGCGTAGCACTATGGGTTTGAACATAAACTACGATTATGTTAGTCATGAGTTTGAATCAAGCTGAGATTTTAAAATATACACCCTTCTATAAATTTTAAAACATAATTATTGGTCAATTATTTTAATATTCTGAACCGGTAACAGTGTTTTATTCATGGTACTATACTTTTACCCACAACAATATCGAGAGGTGTTTCATACTACCATAAAGCTTTACAACGCTCGTAAATAGGCACTGTCCATTTACATTCAAAAAGTGTTCTTTTAATCGAAAAAAGAACTGGGTACGCTAAGTATAACATATCGGCCCTGTCGAAATGTGAAAAATCAAACACATGATATCTTTAATATGTTCGCCGGAATAATTCATGTAGGACACCCCATGTATGAAAATAACTTTCGTTTGCTAAAATTCACGTGCGTTTGGTAATTGTAAACTCCGAAACCGGACCTTGTTTACGGATTTTGTAAAATATATGGGTTTTTGTTATGTTTGATCTGATATTTCTATAAGGTCGCATTCGAGTACATACACCAAAATTTCAGAATAGCACAATTTTAGACTGCTTTTTAACATAAAAACAAAAAAAAAATCTACAAAACTGCGGCCACTTTCGTTTTTTATTATTTTCTATTTTCAAGATGAACAAAAAATGGATGTTTTCATTGGTCAACTAAGACGTAAAATGAATTTCTTTAATATGACAATGCCTAATTAAATAAATACTTAAATGTAAAAATAGATTTATGTTGACAATTGACTTTAATTGAAGAAAAAATTTGTTTCCATTGTATTGTAATCAAGAGCAAATCATGGTTTTTTTTTTTTAATTGATATCAATCCGCACAAGAATATAGATTCAAGAAAAATCTTCTGACACATTTTGTATACTAAGGATACATTATGTTTGCCATCAATAGATTGTATAAAATATATCAAGTATGTTTCTCCATAACCAAGAACATTTTTATTGACTGAGAATAATATTGCTATAATTAAATTTGACGTATGTGCATATATTGTTACTGTATATGAAACTTCAGTGATGCCCGCGCTGTAATCGCTTTTATGCAAATGAGCTCAGCTCAGTGGTGGACGTCATTTTTAACACAAAAACTGATATTCAAGAACATTTGCGTTTCATTACTTACACTTTATTAAACATGAAATCATTTTAGTGTGACAAAACAAAGAGTTGAAGCACAAGAGTTGAAAAATTAATATTTAATAATTAGGAGCGCGGGGGGGGGGGGGGGGGCGAGGGTTTTATCTTTCGTCGAGTTGAAGGTCAGTGTGGCCCTGCAACATGCACATCGGGAAAACTGTGCGCCTGTTTATATACGTCATAGTTTAAACATAGATTAGCGTGGTAGTTACTGTGACGAGTTTAACGGTCAGAAGATGCGTAGTATGTATCAGTTATATCTTATTTTTATTATTTTTTTTTTTTACAACCAATTCGTCCGAAATAGGTATAATAACTTATTTTACACCCTGTTTATAGTACTTAGGTTATTATATATCACTCTGCAAATCGTTAAGTGATGGTGCTTCTTGTTATCAGCTATTCTCAGTGGGGAGCTGGTTGTTTCTTCTAGCTAATAACGTACTGATGTACATTAACAGTAATTTAGTGAATTATACTTACTTTTTACAATCGTTATTTTTAATTTGTTAAAAGAAAGATGTACATATAAACGATAAAATGCGTCCTTATGTATTATCTTACACGGATTATGTATTTTTTTCTGAAACAAATGTCGCCACATTCATATCCCCTCAGGAATCACCAAAGAAAGCATTTTATTGATTAAATTTAACACAGGCACCTGACGTTTTTAAAAACTGTTCTCTTAATGAATAAAATATCCTTGTACTAAAATTTATAGTAAAAGAATTTTAAAGAGAAAATTCTAAAGTGTCATGTGTATGCGATTTATAAATACCTTTAAAATTTTGAAAAAAAAAACTGGTTTGAAATGTAATGTAAAAATGGAACAAGGTTCTGAAAGG
>WFKH01003881.1:49941731-49958452 GCA_016163765.1 Magallana hongkongensis
GCTTACACCAGCAAAATCGGTCTCCTTCAAAGTTATAAATATTCAAAATACAGTTGAACTTCGATATCTCGAACACTGATATCTCGAATACGATGGATATGTCGAAGTGATTTGTAAGTCCCAATCACATATTTTTAAACTATTTTACCCTCAATATCTCGAATACTCGGATATCTCGAAGTTTGTAAACAGTCCCATCTAGTTCGAGATAACGAAGTTTGACTGTACATAAAATAATTTTTAAGAGCGTACAAAAAATAAACAAATCAAAACAAAGTGCATCATGGGAATATTTAGAAAAGAAAATTGTTTGGTTTCGTTCCCCGAATGTTTGGGTTTATTCAACCCACATGTTATGCATCAACTGTAAGCAAAACATACTTCAGAAATAATAGTGAACAAAATGTACGCAGGTTTATTTTTGATTGCCAGAACACTATTTATATTTACACTCGATGTCAAATTAAAGTCGTAATACAACCATCCCCGCCTCGACTTCAGGGGCGAATTTAATATGTGGCAAAACAACGCGATACCTTTTTAATGACGTTTTTTTTTGTAAAAAAAAAGACATCATTTTCTTAATATATTCGATCAGTGCCTACTATCTATTCAAGATATATTACTATAGTCAGGTACTCTTTACACAGTTGCGCTGAAAAATATAGTTCTGTTCATGATCAGCAGATACAACATTACAATAAATGTTTAGTATATCGATGTATATGTTATACGTGGAAGAAAACAAAATTAACGTAAAATTATTTTGAAAAAATTCCCCACCCCAAGAAATGTAAATGTGAAGTATTCATATTCCTACGCTAGCTTCCTCCTCAGTCTTTTTCACGAAAATATAGGTCATTCTTCGATTGACAATGTTTTCACTAATGAATATTGCTTATATTATTACAATAATTATATTACTTTCATGATTATAGTTCGTTAGTTATCACACAATCTCTATTAATTATTTGTTGTGTATGAGTGTGTGTTATTTCTTTCTTTTTTTTAAACGACGGAATGGTTAAGCAACACCTGCTCGATATTTCTGATCGCACTCGTGTAGACTCTGTTTGAAGCACAGATGTGTGCACTGTTTGCTAATGACGGGTGGCAGTATTTAATACGGATATGAAAAACTATATACGCCAGTTTCTTAACAAGTTCAGTGATTTAACTTAGAGATCGGCTGAGCACAGTGAAAATTAGTAATTTAAAAGTCGAATATCTTGGATATGTGGTAACCCGTATCTATTCTTGTTTATATTAAAATATGGCTTAATTGACCGGGAAAACTACCGCAATATCTGTTATTATACACATACTTAGCATAACCATCGTATAAAGGCGTACACAAAATTTGATATAAAATCGAACCAAGCAGCATTAAAAAGGGTTTTGTTCTGTTCTTGTATGCGTAACTGGCAGACTAAACAATAAGTAAAACTGATATTTATTGCCTTTTTATGTTATGACAGCTGTTTAGTCAGTTTCGGGTAGAAACAAACCGCTCCTGTATAATGATACTAACAGAAGACAGGAACATTTGACGGAAATACATACCAACGTTACCAAAACACATTTGTTAAAAATAAGGAGACTTGAGTTTTGTTTACAAAACAAAGAAATAAAAACTCTGTATCGTGCTTCTAACTCAATATATGACTTTTAGATTTTGACAAGACAAAAAAAAATACCCAAATTAACCATTCTAAACGCAAAGAAAAAGGAAAAATAAAATTTAGAATGGTCAAGTCCATTTAAAGAATATATAGATATCATCCTCTATATAAATATTTATTTAAAAAATGATCTTTCACCATTTATGCATGATTTTTTATCTTTGATAAGTTGTGGCCTAGGATAATAAGATTCCAGATAGTTGATGCATCTTAAAAAAGGATGTCCAGAGATATACTTCTTTTTATAATTATCATATTTTCGATAGTGCATGCATTTTTTTTTTTAAACAATATTTTAAAAAGAGATGTGTGACTTATTCTTAGGTGAACAATGTGGCCTGTGTGCCTCTTGTTTTATATTGCCACATGCTTAAGGTCGGTTAGGGCTAACTATTTTCAAAGAAGTTTTGGAAAACATCAATTGTAAATATGATTATGATATTAATTATATACTTTACTATTGATTTATTTCAAATTCTGCTTGTTTAGAGGTCAATAAATGTCTGATTCGTGAAGCATCAACTCGTGTCAGTACTTTCAGTGATTATTTATGTACTCGTAGTGCATGAAAACATTTTACCGGTCTTAACCATGGAAGTTAATTGCACTATATACTATTGATGCATAATAAATCAGTGGTTCCCCAATACACTGAGTAAAAATACAATCTTTGAAAACATTGTACATAAAAAATGATAAAACAGAATTAATGAATTTTTTTCATTTTTTTTTCATCTTTACCAAAATATATTCTGTATTTGTTATCATGTTCAACAGTGCATTAGACATGTTACAAATATAAAGAAGGAAAATTCTCCGTGAAATACACAACATTAATTATTAAGAAGAGGCACAAACTCCACCTCCATGATTTCTGGAAAGTGTATGGAGTAATAGTGTGGTTTAACCATGAACTGTGTGGATTTTAGTGAATACAACTGGCCCCGCCACGCTTCATACGTTATCCCTACTCCGTGCTGTGTGTTGTTTCCGGCCAGGTATTCGCCATTAGGGTTGGCACAATGGCATTTACTGTACTACCATCCGGCTCGGTATTTGTTGGCACAATCTTCAGAATGATTGATGTCGTTGTTTTTGTCCTTTGTTGAAAACATGATATTGTTGATTCCTCTATCTGCTGCAGTGAAACAATCAGCTCCAAAACCAAACACAGAAATGATCAGTATTTTCTGTAATACACAAGTACAATTAAATTAGAAAAATAATGTAACTGAATTAAAATTCTTAAAATACGGCATATACAATAGATTGCAGCTGATCAATTTATTTCTATACTGAGTAACCACGTCTTCCTCTCCCAACTGACTGATAAAATGTATTAAACTCATTATTTTTTATTTTGAATACATTAATTTGCATTTTTATTATAAAATAAAAATGGTAAATGCTTAATGGTAGATTTTCCGTCCACTTTTGTGGGAAAATAGTTTGTCTATTTGCCGCAAAAAGTTCAAACATTACGTTATGGGCTTTATTTCTTAAAGGTAACCTACCATGCAAGTTATTGAATCTAAAAACAGATTATGAACCACAAATTATTTCGAAAAGCAATCACACTTTTGCTGAGAAATAGTAAATTAAAAAAAACTGTGAAATATCACCAACATTACCCAAGTACCCGTATAATGTAACTCTATATTTCGATGTCTCGTCTCCTACATTAAAATGCTGTACTTGACGTAACGTGTCTGGTTGTCAAAGTCCTCCATGTCCATCCGCATCTCATACGTCCCTTGAGTCAAAAGATAATGGAGGATGTCATTACCTGTTACATGTATATGGAGTAGGAATACGGAAATATATAAATGCAGGAAAATCATCTTGTCATGTAACAAATGTATTTAGTAATTGGTTGACATTGCAACAACTTTTAGTAAAATTTAAACAATGACGAAAACTTATTTGACTTTATGTATCTGCCGTCACAATTAATACCAAAAAAATCCAATAAATGAAACGAATTGTACTTGAGAGTCCCTTAAACATGAATATAAATTTAACTTAAGTTGAAAGATATCCATTAAGCTTTACAGAGCTGATTAATTTTGAAAATATTGTTAAGCATGGATAGAAGGGTAAGGATTTTTTCTTCAGAAAATGATTTTTAAATAGGTTCGAAAAGTATCAAATCGCCATATTAAACAACAATCGCCTGTGTTTAAATATACATTTTCCTTTCTTAATACTAATTTGCAATTTGTATTGTCGAAATTGGTCTTGAGAAAAGTCAAAACGTTGAAACCTATACAGAAATAAATGCAAAGTGAGATATGTAGGAAAATATGAAGAAATTTGAAGACTGTTTACCAAGCCAGAATGCATTTGTAAGATCTCCAAATCCGTGTTTGTAGTCAGTCCAACTCCGAAAAAAATCCACAGACCAATCATGTCGTCGTTGAAATACAAAGAATTTTTGTGTGTAAAAATATCGAGTTGATGAAAGCTAAAACTTACTTGGTCAAGTTCAAATCTAATATAATCAGAGTTTAGCTCCACTTTTTCTGTGTTTATAGTACTGTATGATTGAATTTTACCTTGTAATACTTTCTTCAGCCAAATTTTAAAAATTGGTGTGGTGGTTTTGTGTGCATTTAATTATGTGTATTTATTCATTTATCTATATGTGTCCATGTTTAATTCATACTTTCCTTATTTGTATTTACTTGTCGTATGGAGTTTTTTTTCCTTTGATTATAAACCGTCCGGGTAAGGTGCGCCCGGGTCTATAGTACCCAGCCAGGATTTGTTGTTTTTTAAGTACTTTGAATATTATGAAGTGATAATTTTGGTCGGGGGATCAAATCTAATAAAGTCCGAAGGGCTTAATGATAGATTTGATTACGCCTCGACCGAAATTATCACCTCATAATATTCAAAGAATGATTCCTTCTTACTTATATTGATATAGTTTTCAGGAATTGTATGATTAAATATTTGAATAGAAATAAGCAAACCCCGCTTGCGCCCCAACTATCATCTTCACAACGTCAAGGTTTTGTGATAACGGAACTCCACACAAAGTTCCGTAATCACAAAACCTTGACTTTGTGAAGATGCCCAACAATACGTCCTTTGAATTTACTGGAGGACTGTATAGTACAAAATCACATGTACAGTTATCACAGGCAGAGACACTGAAAAATGTAAAATATTATAAAATATGTACGCAACTAACCCAAGACAGTCCCGTTACAGAGACTAATGACATCTATGTAGTAGGAAATATACTGGGCGCTTAAAATGCATGCACATAAGAATATGATCACTATTTTATTTTTCTTGTGAAAATAGTTTATAAGTTTGATTTAATTACTTCAACAGGATTGGCAGACCTTTGTGTCTGATTTACTAGTATATATTTCTAATAACTTTGTTCAAAATATAAAAATCTGCACAAATATCGTGTTTTGAAACTGACTTCTGATGTGATAATAAATCTTTTGAAATTTTAAATGTATCTGTACAAACTCTTTTTTTCTCTCTCTCTCTCAGCTACTTTATGACGTCATTTGTTTACACTTGTTACGTCATTTATGTAGAGTACAACGGCACACAGATAACTTTATATTCATTAAATAGCAAATTATAAGAAATGTTGAAGCTTTTATTATAATATTTCTTCTTATATTCATCATGAAATCAATATTGTATAATTGTTTTTACTACACAAAAATGTTGACCATTTTATCTGCAACATACGGTATGTATACTTGTGAGTAATTCAAATACACTGTGTCTAAAAACTAATAAACTAATAAAAATACCCCAATTTCTCCATGGAACGGTTTTATTTTTCTTTAATTAAAGTCAATTGTCAACATAAATCTTTTTTTACATTTAAGTATTTATTTAATTAGGCATTGTCATATTAAAGAAATTCATTTTAAGTCTTAGTTGACCAATGAAAACATCCATTTTTTGTTCATCTTGAAAATAGAAAATAATAAAAAACGAAAGTGGCCGCAGTTTTGTACATATTTTGTTTCGTTTCTATGTTAAAAAGCAGTCTAAAATTGTGCTATTCTGAAATTTTGGTGTATGTAAGTGAATGCGGCCTTATAGAAATATCAGATCAAACATTACAAAAACCCATATATTTTACAAAATCCGTAAACAAGGTCCGGTTTCGGAGTTTACAATTACCAAACGCACGTGAATTTTAGCAAACGAAAGTTATTTTCATACATGGGGTGTCCTACATGAATTATT
This sequence comes from Magallana hongkongensis, assembly GCA_016163765.1. Lineage (NCBI taxonomy): Eukaryota > Metazoa > Mollusca > Bivalvia > Ostreida > Ostreidae > Magallana > Magallana hongkongensis. Next base: position 49,947,644 of record WFKH01003881.1, read on the forward strand.
TCGGCGAACATATTAAAGATATCATGTGTTTGATTTTTCACATTTCGACAGGGCCGATATGTTATACTTAGCGTACCCAGTTCTTAAGTACATTGTTGACGATGGAACCACATGTAATAATTAAAAAAATTCAAGTATGTATAAATAGTTCTGCTTTAAAATCATGCAATATTGCATGTCCTTCTGCCAATTTTTTTGTTGGCTATACATGTATTAATTTTGTATGTTTTCAAATGGAACATTTTGTCGTTTGTATAGGGTGTTGATGTATTTTAATATTATAAAAAAAATGATTAATTATCTGAAATAGACAAATAGAAGAATTTATACTTTGAATAACACAAGAAAGAGAAAAACACCCACACCGCTTTCTAGTAAAAGTATTGTTTCTTTTAAAAATTACTTGTGATATTTTAGCAGGTTTATCTGATTACGACATAAGTATTTAACATATACGCTGAAAATAAATGAAAAAGAGTGTGAATTTGAACCAATAATCATCATCTTTGTGTACCAATTTTTATGGCTTAACACCTATGGGACCACGTGGCACCCAAATTAGATAACTGAAAATCTGATCGGAACATATCTAGAGCTGAAAACCATCCCATTAATAGATTTTTCAACATTGTTTAGACTATTTTAACATCCTTGCCATTATTCTTTATATCCTAAATTTTAAAATCTTTATTCCTTATGTTTATTTTGTCAGAAATTACAACAGCATTTGTTTGTTTTGATCAATGGAATGACAATTATTACATTGGAGAAGATGTTAAAATCAGAGCCTATTTTGGAAATTCGTTAGCTGTACGTTACGTTGATTGGCATAAGGAAATAGACGGTGGTAGCCATGCTATAGATAAAACATTGCCCAAGTACGAAGGAACTGCAGACCACATATTGATGATAAGAGGCTGTGATGTATCAGATGTCGGGACATATTTTATTCAAGTACATGTATCTTGCACAGACTGGGAAATATGCAGCAATAAACTTTTTTTACAGGTTTTGAAAGGTAAGAACGTTACTTTACATACCATTTCAATACATTTTAAGAATCGTTACAAGGGAAGACAAATTGCATACACTGAGTGTGCTACAGATGACTGTCTTGTTATTTAAGATACAAATCAAATTGTTGCAATTTCGTTCCCGATCATACATATCTTTTTATTGATTTTTATTGACCTTTTTGTACGAAATGATTTTACAAAGCGGACACAACTGGAGAGCTGGTTTATTTCTAATTTTCCAGAATAAAACGCAAATCTACTTTGAACTTCAAATTATATGTAACCAAATGACCAGTCGCATGCTGCGGCTGGTAATGAAAGTCAAGCAGCTCAAATATTAATAATATTTAAGCTGACGTGAATTCATTAAATAAATACGCATTATTTCCCTTGTATCTCCGACTACCGCCATATTAGTTGTCGATTTCTATTGTTACACTCTTCGCTACAAACCCCCTATATAAGGCCGAGAGCACTATCATGCTTTACCGCAATCAGGTATTTTATTAACCCGAACAGGTTTCATTGGACGAAAAGACTTGTAGAATCGAGTTTTGAACAAAAATAATATGACAACCCCTGCACTGGTATATATAAGAACAGCCAATGAACGAGGAAACAAAACAGACTGAAATCCAGGCACACATATTTAAAAATCCTCGATATATAATTGTACAACGTTTTTCCTGAATTTGTTATAACATCGAACACGCGTAACCCACACACAATGGCAGATTGTGTAATGACCGCATGCTTTCAGAAACAGATTGTTTTTGTAGAAACTGATGAAAACGTGTAATCATTCATTTACTGTGTTTGATGAAGTGCCGCCGGGATTTCAAAACGATGCAGACGTTATAAAATCTGTATGAACGACATGTGTTTGATGTGCATGCAAGGTAAGGCGGGACTATTTGTGCAAAATCAGCGGATAATTTGAAAATTCTTTTAAAGAATAAATCCTATTTTATGTGTTGTTGATTGTAGTTTTCTTTATTATTAAAAACGATTTGGTTGAGTTTTCCGATGGTGTCGCATTCAATTCTATCAGCTACGTCATGCATAAACAATACCCGCACCTTAACCCCAAACTTTTTTATTGGAGGATTCAGCTTACCGCTGATTGGCTGCTGGTTCATACTCATTGTATATGCACGGACAAAACAACACTGAACTTATTAGAGAATGAGAAATTCACCGGGTTAATCGTGACTGTCGAAATTGCTGTATATTTCGAAAGTGTATACTTGTGACAAATCATACATACGGTACATACATATAGCTGAAACTCTAGAAGAAAATTTGGGTTAGTAAAATTAATAAAAAGCTAAAGTGCATACAATACTTACATGTACGAAAACTTGCAATATTTTCGGCGCACAAAAAATACGCTAGTTTTGAAAATATTAACATTATATCATACCACATATGCAAATACATGTAATCCATCAAAAATTCTTCATTTAGTTTACTAATGTTAATAATTATTGCTTTACTTGTCCCAAACTTTCTCCTATTAAACAACCTTTAGGCTTACTTGGAAAGTGGATCAAGAGCCGTTATTGTATACGTAAACAAACCACGCCACTGTATGGAGCTGATGATCGATGGTTCAGAGACAAGTAAAATAATGAAATCTGCGGTGAAATGTTTGGGAATAATTTGGTATATATATTTACACCGAATGTGTTAGGGTAGCAGAAGAAGAAGCGAATCGGACACTTGCCTTGTGAAGACGCACACGCACTTTCCACATCGCCTCAAGTTCTTTCAAATAATCGTTTGACATTCGTTTATTGACTGTCGATTGCCAATCGAAAGGTGCAGAATTCGAGGAATTCATATCCATCACTTCGACTGGTAAGTTAGTATGTAATACATGTATATTACACATTTACGGTTTATACATGGAATGAACGCGGAGCACATATTCAACTTTTAATTTATATTTTGTTTAACGCCGTACTCGATCTGGACTGTAGCTTGAGACTATGGTTTAACGCCCGCTTAGAGAGAGAGAGAGAGAGAGAGAGAGAGAGAGAGAGGTAGGTTTGCACAGAATTAAACAATGGGGATAGTCGATATTGAGAAATCCTTCAGCTATGGCACTGCATAAGCGTGTACAGATAACTCCACCTAAGAAATGGAGTTGACCAGTCATAAAGTTTTCAGACCGGCGGCGTGTATTGTTTATGCTTGACGTAGCTGACAGAATTGATCGTGACGCTATCGGAAAACCTCAACCAAAGCGGTTTTGAAAATATTCTCTTTTACAAACATTTTACTACAATGTGTAGTTCATGTACTTAAAAGTCCGTGCAATCTGAATGCGTCGATCGGAAAGCAACCGACCGTAACTTTCTCGACCGGTATATATATCCCAGTGGCAGTTGAGGAGCAATCGAAACTACTTTCGTAAGAAAAATAACTTCGATTATAATGCTAATTTTGAGTTTTCTTTGATAGTTACATGTACAGTATTTTTTGAAAGTTGTCTATAGAAAGTTCGGTTTCTATCATTTTTAAAGGGACCTAGACACGATTTCATATGAAATTTTTTTTTTATGTATTATAAAGTTTACTTTTGTATTTTGAATGATTTACCAAAATTTGAATATTAGAAGTCATGTTACAAGTGAGTTAAAGAGGAAAGAAGTCGTTATGTAAACAAAGCTCGAGTCTTATATTTGTACTAATAATGTAAAGTAAAGAAATTACTATTTCTTTGACAAAATAACTTGTGGAAACAAGATAAACTCATTCAATGTATTCATAAATAATTTTATCAACAGAAAAAAGTAACATAAGATTGAAACTTTTACCAATACAAGACATATGTAAACAATAACAGGACTCGAGCTTTGTTTACAAAACAAAGAATTTAACCTCTGTAACTCGCTTATAACTCGATATTTGAATTTCAGAGTTTGACAAAGCATTAAAAACATCCATATTGACCATTCTAGACATTAAAAATGAAAAAATAAATTAAAAAAAAAAAATTGAGCTCAAATCGTGTCTAAGTCCCTTTAACATCATATGTATACAATGCACATAAAATGCACATGATTCCTTGATGACTGCAAAGTTTTCCAGCAGTTTATAGAACTGCCTGTTCTTAAAATACAGATTCATTTTAAAACAGACATTTACTACTGAAAGATTTTGCAATATTCTTAGCCTTCAGTGTGACATGAAATTGAATTTTAATACTTTGAAAACCATTGTTTCAAACAATGTAATGTCATTTTTTTTTAAAAACATGACAAATAACATTTCATCATCCCTTCATTTTTCTCATCATTTTAAAAAAAACTTTCAGAAGAAATGGCAAAGATAGTAGTATTCTAGTCTTTATCAGAAGAAAAAAATAGAAAACTCATTATATATGCTGTAACTTTGTTATTCATGATAGGTAAATCTTGCAAAATGAACGTAAATATCATAAAATAAAAAGATTTCTTGAGAATTTCATTGTGATAAAAAGCACTACTTTCCTACATTTAATTGATGGTTTGATATTTTTATTGATTTTAAGAGATCTTTCACTTCATATATTCCATTATATTACCAACCTTTTCTTTTGCAAACAAATGTACAAAACGCATCTACAAACAACAAATTGCATGTAAAATAACTCCAACTGCAAAACCAAAGTGGAATTCAGAATTGGTACAATAATGGGTGGAAATTTGTGTTTATGATACTTTTAATGTATGTTTTAAGGTAGCTCGCGGGTTTACTGCTTGTGAGAAAACCTACCCTGAAAATTTGTCCGCGTAATCCATAGGTTTCAGACTTTTATTTCTAAAATTTATTTCAGATTCGTCAGCGTGGTAATGGTGTTATCGTGTTTCAAACACAGTGTCGCTGATAGAATCAAGCGACGCCATTTCAATGAAATATATAGTAAAATGCATATCTTAGTCGGGAAACGCATTTCATAACAATGCTCTAAACTTTTAAACGATTTAGACGAATTTAATTCTACTCAACACAATGACAGAAGAGATAATTTTGAATCAATTCATAAAAAAAATATCAATATGTGTTCTCGGCCAATTTTTTGCAAAACAACTTTAAAGATTTAAAAGATTTCACAAAACCCTATATTTTCATTATTACGTTAGCCCGACGTCATCATTTTCTTACGTCTGAGAACCGAAAAATGAAAATGCGTTGATTGATAAGACTAGCTGATTAACACATAGTAGAACATGTTAATACTAATTAGACATTATGATGAATGTTATCGAATGCACAAATGCAATTAACACTGATTAATGTAAGGTTGTGAAGAGACGAAAAATGGCTAATTTTTTTTTCATGAAACTCTGAGTCAATCAATGCAAAAATAATTACCATACAACTATTGACATAATAAGTTTGTAATCGTATAAGATATTTAGATAAAGCCAAAAGAATTTTAATATTAAAATCGGTAGTTGAGAATACAGAAGTTATAATTATAAAAGAAGCGAAGTTCATGTATACGGTTCAATTTATTTACTTGTCTAAACATAATTTTAAATAGAAGAGTTCCAACGCACACTCATACCTAATAGAACAAAATGTGACAATGTATGTCACGTTTTTAAATTTTTAACACTTGATAATTATAAATGTTTGTATTAACTGCACTTAAGCTTTTTGAAATATTTCCTTTTATGTTTCTAAAGATTATTTGTCTTTTTAAAAAAAAAATGTATGAGTTCGCTATGACGGCCAACTCTTTACGAATCCTATTGTGACGTCAGCAAACCCGCGAGCTACGTTAAGACAACCAACGACTCAATAGACATCTTTTCAATGGTTTAATGGTTACAATACAGATTACTTCATAGAATTCTTCCTGTAAATTACAATTAAAAAAAATCAATGTTGTATCTTCTGATTGCTGTTCCTTTTGTGAACGTGAAGTTGAGACAATCCAACATGTTACATGCATTTAGTTGTTTGTAGATGGGTTTTGTACATTTGTTTTGCAAAAGAAAAGGTTTGTAATATAATGGAATATATGGAGTGAAAGATCTCTTAAATATACATTTATGTACCGGTAAAAAGGATTTTACATATGTTGATATAGCACTAACTACACAGTTGTATTGCATTGTACAAATATGCAAATCAAATTTTTGTTGAAAAGTTACATGTGACAAAAAATTTCCATTATCATCTAGAAAGTAATTGATGACCTTTACACCTTTTTGTACCAACTTTTTATAAACACTGTTTTCATACCAACTCTAATGTGGCTATTATACCAAACAGGCATAGATAAAAAGTTTTCTCCGACATAATTATCACAAAAATATTTTATAACATAAAGCATTAAGTTAAATACATCTTTCCAAAAATTACTATTTTTGGGAATAACACATTCAGTAATAAATGTATCACCAAATTAAAGTAACAAACTGACAAAGTCTTCACCGTTAATAGCCTTTAATATGGATGTCCATGAATTATGTCCAACAATTAATCTATTAATCCATGAACATTTTAATGACATAATAAATTTGTTTATATCCAACATTTTTTAACCTCCTTCTTGATATTCTTGAATAACTACTGAACGTTCTATTTTATCACACTTGGCATTCCAAACAAAATTCAAAAATGTTTTCTTCAATGTGGAGATTACCTACCCTTTGGGAGTAGGTAAAGACATAAATAAATAATTGATTTTTAGAATAACTATATATTTTACAACGGTCACTCGTCCGATTAGTGTAAGGTTTCTTCTTTACCATTGTTGAAGCATGCTTTAATTTTTGGAACTTGTATAGAATAATTTAACTCCGTAATTTTTTCAAGGTCGACAGAAAAGTTAATACCCAATAAGGTAAAAGTTGTTGAGCCCCAATCTAGTTTCCATCTCGTGTGCTGAAAAATCTGATTTGAGAATTTGTTTGAGCCAATCCATATGATTTTTGTTTTGGAACTGTTTATTTTCAACCCAGAAACGTTTGAATATAAGTCTAGAGTATCTAAAGATGCAAATAATGAAGTAGGTGAACCATCCAAAATAAGAGATGTGTCATCTGCATATTGACTTATTTTATGTTCTTTGCTGCCTATTGTAATACCCTTTATTTCATTGTCTTGTTTAATTAGAATTGAAAGTATTTCAGCACAGAGGAGGAACAAATAGGGTGCAATAGGTCTCCTTGTCTACAACCTCTTTCGATAGAAAGGTAATAAGATAAAAATTCACTTTGCAACAATGAAGCCTTAAAATTTATGTTCTGTATTTTAACCCACTGGATTATATAATTACCAAAACCAAAATAATTCAAGACTTAAAAATAAATGACCAAAAAATAGAATCAAAAGCTTTTTTCAAAATCAATTAGGACCAACAGTCCTGGAATTTTTTTTATGTTCAGTATAGTGCATTAAGTTATAAATAAACCTAGTATTTTCCCCAATGAATCTTCTTTTTATAAAACTTGACTGGGTATCAGAGATACGAATATCTAAAGAAGATCTTTTTATATAACTAAGACAACCTGAAATAAGTTTATAGATAACATTTAATAATATAATAGGCCGCCAGTTTTTAAAGTATTTTTTTACTTTTAATCTGCAATTTTAATATTTATTTTTGAAAAAAAAAAGATTTCTATACTTGTTAATATTAAATGCTTTGCCATGCTATGGTATGCTATTGTGTATGTTGTAAAAATATGCTTGTATTGACAGTTTATGTAATAAAAATGTAGAAATCAACTGTTGTTCAGATGAGCGATGTTGCCCATGGACCTCCTGTTTCTACTTCGATGAGTGAAGAGCTTCTATATATGTTTCATACTTTTAACATTGCAGGATACCAGTTAATCATACATAGTTCTATGTATTAAAACTGACATGAATTTGTAAAAGCATTTGCTCGTCACATTATTTTCGATCACTCCTTAGCAGCAAAGGTGGTATATAGTGGTGGTATCAACGGTCGGTTGATATATTCAGGTTGCACGGACTTCTGCTGGATAAACTACACTTAGTATATTGTATAATATGTTTATAAAAGAACAATCAATAAAAAACTTAAAGGGAGGAAATTTTGAAAGAATGACCAATGTTTCCACATTGTCTTGCACAGATAATGCTGCATTATTCCGCTTGCACACCGAACACGTGTGTTGTTCAGACAGAGTGCATAACGTTTGGATAGAATTATTTACCTCGGCAGCTCTACACCAAACAAAGTAATTAGTTAAGGAATCCACAATGCAGTTAATGAGATGTGACTACCCTAATGTTGAGATAACAATTAAAATAGCTCCAGCAAGGATTTACTAAATTAGAACAATTACATGTTCAAAAAATTCCATTCAAATCATGAAACAAGATTCCCTCAAAGCTCTTTGCATATTGCTTACATTATTTTAATTTTCTAATTTTAATCAACTACTTCTAATTTTCAAGAAATCAATAACAACAGAATAATTATGATTTCACCCAAATTTGTAAACTTTAAGAAAAACCTCGTTTACATAATTTAAAAGACTGACCTCCAAGTAAATTGCTTATAATTTGACATTTGAATTTTAACAAGCAGTCGAAACTTATTAAGATAGGAATAATTATGAAGTCTTAAATTTTCATATCATTCATAACGAATATACCCCTTTAGCTCTAAAACCAAATGAACTTGAAGAATTATAAATGTTCCAAAGAGAACATTTTAATGAAAAAAAAAATAAGGTAATCGATTATTAATTGATTACATATTATAGAGACAAAAATGGTTGCAATCGATTAATAATCGATTACACAAAATTCGCCTTTTAATCGATTACATTTTTAGGTAATCGTGCCCATGCCTGATAGTCACAATAAATGCAAGGAAATAGCAACGTGTTTGTTTTTTTTTTATCAGTTTCCACAAAACACCCCATGTTATTACTGTACTATCTACTACAGGTATGGTTTGCACATGTGCGATCATATGAGAGAACGTCACGATGGAAAACATTTTTGATTTCAGTCTTCTTTATTTTTTCTTTCACTTGATATTCCTTGCTAACCTTTACCTTACCAAAGACTGTCGTAGTTTTCAATACGCGATTCTACAAATCTTTCCGTCCAATGTAGCATGTAACAAGTTTTCTCAATAAAGGGAGTGTATAGTAATGAGCGTAATAATAGAAATCGAAAACTACACGTAATATAACGATAGTCGGAGATAAAAGAGAACTAATGCGTATTTATGATTTCATGTCAGATTTCAGATCAATTGCTAAAAAATAATACAATCAATATAACGAAAAATAGTTTGAAAAATTATATAACTTCTTCAGGTTTTCCTGAAGTGACCTTGGAGCAAAATTCTGAAACTTTTTTAAACTCACCGGTGAAAATAAAAGCAACAATTAGGGGTTATCCCAAACATGAGTATGTTAATTGGATGAAAAACAACCAGAATATAGATATTACCGATCCAAAATATGAAGGAAGCATCACTGATGACTGTTCTGCCGTTTTGTGCATCAATGACGCTAAAAAGGAAGATGAAGGCACCTATACGATTGAAGTACACAACAAAATGGGCAAAGGACAAAGTAGTTATAAATTAAATCTTATCGGAGGTAATTCATGTATACTTGATTAACGGATAATGTTCCAAGAGTTTAAACAGGTGTTGGAATATATATGTTTACCCAACATATTCAAATTAATACTTTTAACTTTGTACACGTTTGACTCCTTCATATGATATTTCTAAAGGTGTCCTGAATTTCATATACATTAGCTGTATATTACATGTAACCAATTAAAGATAAGGAGAGTAGTTTCATACCCACTTTGCTACATTCATATCTTTTATACACCAGTGGCGGATCCAGAGGGGGTGATATTATAGGTATTGCAACCCCCATACCTTTAATTTGACAAAAAAAAAGAAAACAGGAAAAGGTATGAGGAATAGAAAAAGAGTGTGAATTAACATTGGCAAAAATATACAGTATAGATTATCTCGACAGGGTTTGTACTTATAAGTCAAATGATTTGACATGTCAAATGCTAATTGTAGGGAATTTTTATGGATGGTTGCAACTGATCTACGAAATTTAATATTTTTTGATGTCCTATATATAATTTCACACTTACTTATAGGATCACTGGCCATGAATTTAAAGATATGTACTTATTTTAGAAACTGATTTTCACTGAATCCACAAAATTAAGACCACACTACGGTACGCAACTATAGGGGCTCGCCATGCATCCATAGATAGTGATGTCAGTATTCAAGAAGTCGGGTTTCCTTTCCTGGTCATTCTTAAGGTGTCTATAGGACTGCTCCATTTCCCATCCTTCTGGAAAATGTCCCTGCAAGGCTACATGTGCGTTGGTATAGTCCACTAATGCATTTTCCATAGGCGGTAATGTTCATAGCTCCGGCCCTTATTTTCGTTCAGCAACGAAGGACCTCTTGAAAAAAAACTCATCAACTTGTCTCTCTTCTGTTAAAATTTCGTGGTGTGAAGTCAGATTCGTTTTCCGGCAAAATACGTCTGTTTTGAAAAACTCGGAAAATGAAAGTAAAAGTAGGGAATTTCACAGTTTTGGAAAGGGTAAACATCAAACAAATTCAATTCTTTCCTTCAAATGGTAATTCAATTTTGACACTTGGTTTTAAAATTGCAAATCCTTTTTTTCTGACATATGTCAAGCATTCCGAATTAAAATGTACCAATAAATGTATATACACTCTGCAAGTATAGGAACTTATTTGCTTAAAGGCACTACTTTATTGTCCTAGGAACTAATTTGCTTAAAGGCA
>WFKH01003881.1:49973099-49987746 GCA_016163765.1 Magallana hongkongensis
TTACTATATATCCCTACCATAAATGCGCATCTTTAGATACAAGTTATAAATTCAAAACAAACTTATGCGAAAATCCTTTTGATATTTTTTAAAACAACACTTCTTCTACAATTTAGTAGCAAAACACAGGTACATCTAGCAAGGCAAGAGAGTTTGTTTACGTCGAAGTTACACGTGTGCTTGAAAAGCACAAGACCACAAGCCAAAAACTTATCACCCCTCTTCCCATAAAAAAAACAACACACATCACAAAAAATGACCTAGCTTGCATTATTACAAATTTTTTCATCTCATAAAAAGGTAGCCCCTGTCTCAAGCGGTATTCGAAGGAGAATTCGGGAATGGTTTTACCTCAGCTAGGTTTTGACGTGAACCTACGGTGAAATACTGTTGTGACATCTGCATAGGGGTCCATGACAACATCCTTTTAATAAAACTTGTAAAAACACAATGCCTTTTACGTCTGATGAGATGTGAGCTAGACTTCATCAAATTCAATGATATACCCTAAAATATACCCCCAGAAGACACCGTCTAGTTGATGCTTAAATGAAAAGAAGCGACTCCATTTTGATATTCTAACATCCGGTAATGTTAATACATTAGGGGTCTTTGCATGGTCTATTGTAAAAGAAGGCTGGAAATATTGTTCGAATACCAAAGCTTATATTTTGAAGAATAAGTAGCATTCCCTGCAAGGCAGATCTGTAATGCGATTAGTATTATCTTACTTTTGTCAGAACTTTTTGGCTTTTTATTTTGCAATAATATTGGTATCGTAATTTGCCACTGTATTTTTTAGTGTTCATTTTTTTTTTTGGTTTGGAAGTTGTCAGATGTAAAACCAAAGAAATGATGAAAATTACCAAATAAACATAAATAAATATTAATCATTATGTGATCGTTGTTATTGGCGACAATCTTATTTTACTTTATTTTCTTCACAAGAAGCATGCACTCTGTAGCTCTGCTATACAGTAGCGATATCTGTTTAAAACTGACAAGCAATATCATTTTAAAATACTACATATGATCTCGATTTTCAGAAATTGCTAAAATTTTTAAATCAAGCATTATCTTTAACCGGGTTTTCCAACGGAAAAATCCGGTTATTGAAATTGTGAAAATGGCGGGCGGGGGGCTGCCAAAAGGGTACCCTTATTGTACGGATAACTCCTCCTACAGTTTTCAAGATAAGAAGTTGTTCTTTTGCAGATCAATTGTACATATATTAGAGGTGTGCACATTGCTAGGATTTTGATTTCTGATAATTTATGAAAAAATACCAGCTTTTGAACTTAATCATTTTTTGACAAAATATTGCATATAGGGTACCCCTATTGTACGGATAACTCCTCCTACAGTTTTCAAGATAGGAAGTTGTTCTTTTGCAGATCAATTGTACATATATCAGAGGTGTGCATATTGCTAGGATTTTGATTTCTGATAATTAATGGAAAAAATATTAGCTTTTGAACTTAGTCATTTTATAGGCAAAATATTGCATATGGGTACTCCATTTCTCTGGATACGGTAGGCAGTGTTTATCAATTAAGGGTTGACATGGATTATGGATACAGTTCACATAAAAGAAAACCCGGTTTGCTGTCACATTGACAGCTTTTCACTTGTTTTAAACATGCATTAAGGCAGATTGTTATATTGTAAGTCGGAAATTTTGACTTTACAGTCAAATGGATAAATCATTATATGCTTCAAAAATAAAGATACACTAACATTTAATGCGAAATGCTTTTATTATGATTATATTTTAAAAAGTCATCAGCATTTTGTTTTCACTGTAACACGACAGCATGCATTAATCATTTTAAAAAATTATGCATTCTATAACTGAGGCATATCAAAATTCTACATCATTTCAGAATTCTGAGTAAGTGCATTTTTCTCAATAACGAACAATATGATTCTTTACATGTATTTTCATATCAATCGATATATTTTTAACACTTTCTTCCCGGCTTAGCGCTTTTCAGTACTTTCAGTACTTTGATTGGATTCTGTACTTTGATTTTAAAAAATTATATTGTAAATTTGAAATATTATCAGATTTTAAAAATTGCCTTGAAAGTTTTTTTTACCTTTTATGCGTAGAGAATGCAAAAGAATGCCCCTTATGGGTCCACATAGATTATTTATCCAAGCGAATGAAGGCGACTGCCATCTCAGTGATACAATTTGATTTAGGATATCTGCTTTATTAATTTTTGATTTAAGATTTTTGCGAATGTATATCTGCTGGCAAACATCTGGAATCGTACAATGAACGATTATTTTGATTTAACCAGTCTCCCTACTTGGCTCGAATTCATGTTATTAATTATACTTTCACCTAGCATCAAATAGACATGAGTTGTGGACACAAGGGTGGATCCAAGTCAATAAATGCAATAAAATAATATTGAATGATTACGTACAGAACGAGTATATTTACTGGTAACTTATTTAGAGTATACGCAGAAGTGAAGATTTGACAAATGTTGAATAAATAAAATGAGCCAATTCGTTTCTTTAATGCGCGATTTTAGTTTTGATGGATAGAACGCGAGTTGACTAATTAACGTCATGGCGAAACGTGTAGGACGAGTTCCTCATGCTTCGCGGGCATATACCTTGAATCGGACATCTTTGGTTAATACAAAAAAGTTAATAAATAAAATGGAATAATATAAAGACATTTTTGTTTTGATGGAAAAACCTTTCCAGAATGGGGTAACCAAGAACGCAGGTTGACTAATTAACGGAACGGCGGAAATTAAAGTGTAGTGCGAGTTAACCATCGGGTAGATTCTTTGGATCTGATAACTTTGATTTAAGATATGCAAATAGATACATACACTAACATTTTTTTTAATTTCATGCATTTTTATACCACAACAGATTGGTAGTAAACCTTAGACATTAATTTGTTAACAATGTACAGATTGTGTTAAGCTTAAAACGGAGAAGTTGAATGGGGGGGGGGGGGGGGGGCGCCCCCTCCCCATATTTTTTAAAAAAACATCTTTTATCTGAAATTTTTCTTTGGGACAGTGATTAATGTAATTTGACTTAAAGAACAAAGGATGACTGCACTTAAGGACATGCGATATTTGCGAGAAAATAAACTTTTAAAAGAAGAATTTTTCTTTCAATTGCAGAAATGGTCAACATCTAAACTGCAACTTTTCTTAATTGCGTTAAATAAAATTATGTTGTACCAATTACGAATTTGTTTTCATAGGCGGGGGTCATCGCGATTTCTTGATTCTCCATATGATAATGAGGACGCCCACTTTTATACTGACCATAGTCAGCGCACGTTTGTCTATTGTTCTCCGTTTAACAGTAGTTGTATATTCGCATTATCAAAGTTATGTCAAAGGGAAATTAATAGACAAACATGCGCTCATGGTTTAAATGAGGAAAAAACTGCGTCTTCTTTTTTTCGATTTCCCTGTTGTAACCAAGGGTTGATGCATGTTGAATATTATAATTCACCACGTGATTTCTCACCTCAGGTAAATTTGTGAATACAGAATTCTATCACGTGACGTATAAGGTAGCATGTTATGTGCTAACTAGGACAATTTTTTCGAACTCGTTTAGTTGTCAAGCATTGATTTAAAGTCTTCTGTACATACATAGGCGTGGTCTAATTGTTGAAATCATAGTAAATAGTATACTTGTACCATATAGAATAGATAGGGTTATGGTGAGAGAGTGATCACATAAATTTTTATACATGGCATTGTTATTCATGCTAGTCTAATATTAGTACCATTCTGATAAAGTCAGTTCCACCTCTCATGCATATTAATATCAATCTTATGTTTGATCAAGGGCAAATAAGCGAAAATTCTCCTTTTTTCGAAAGTTGTAAGGAGAAAAACATAATATGAGCTTTTTGTATCACAGTCTAAAATCTTAATTCATGTTGAAAATTGACTAGACTCTTTAAAAATTTAACAAAGTGATATTAGGCTAAGAAATAAACGCAACAGAAGCGACCGAAAAGGGCCCAAAACCCGGCGCTAAGTGCAGTCATCCTTTAGAGATAGGACGCACTAAATACCAACTCACTGGTTTTTAAAAAAATAATTAAAAAGTTGTTTTTTTTTCAATCCTGCAAAAAAGAATTAAGGCCACGTACATGTATAGCATCAATTTTAGTCTAGATTTTTCACTCCTGTCCACTCCTCTAAGTATCCAGCCATGCAGTGAGTGTTTCCAGCCATGCAATCAGGTTTTTTTATTTCAATTTTAAAGAATAGGTTAATAAAGCAATTAGGGAAAAGTTCGACAACAGTATATACAACAATGAACAAAAAATATGGTTCAACATGCTAACATTGTATCACATTTATGTGTAAAGTGTTAATTCCTACGCTTGCGCGGGATATCATCTAGTATTGTTTATTACGGTACAATGTAAGTAATAATTGGTGTTGGATTATCATCATTACTAAAGAATCATCCGTTTGGATTAAAACAAATATATATTCATTTAGCTGGAATGTTTACTGGGGGAACTTAATCGCCGAAGCGGGGTGTGACCCGATTTTCGATAAATTGGGCGAATTCATTCATCTTGAAAAGGGTACCTAACTCGCGTGTCTTATTAAATGTATATTACTACATTAAACAATTACTTGTCAAGTGTGTGTGTGTGTTAATTTGATAAATTTCTTCCAAAACATTCGATCCAAAGTATAATATATGTAGCAGGACTTCGCGCCATGTCTCATCCGTAGTTTTTGCGCGCCGATTAGTGGACGAGTCCAAAGGATCATGCGAATACTCCAGAGCACATTGTGTGTACACATTACAGGCACGTAGCATCGTGGGTTGGGAGTGGGGGCTGCCTCCCACCACTTTTTTGCAGCAGGCATTTTTCTTAACTTTACATATATAATAAATAGAAATATCATGGATTTGCCCGCCCCCCCCCCCTCCACTTTTGTCGGAACATTTAATAAATGAAACTGAAAAAAGGAATTCCAATTGAAATGAGGCTACTATTAGGATTTTTTTTATGATTTTGAAAATTGATTCTTTTTTTAATTGCTTGTCAAGATGTTTTGGATGAAGCTACCCCCACACACTTTAAAAATCAATACTTGCTTGAATATCCTTTCCTATTTCCTATGGTTGGAAATTTTAAAAATGCCTTTCAGTTGATTTTGCATCTTAATAAAACAGATACAATTATAAAAATTTGACTGTATCATCTTCCGCTTTCAAGCTCATATGAAATTATTTGATATGTGTACATTCCTAAAATAATTTGAATTGATGAAATGATTTAATTTTAAGTGATATACATGTACATGTACTAGATCGAAGAAAAGACTGAAATTTCTTCTTAAATCTGCTCGTTCCGTTTATGAATTTGTGATCAGCAGCGAAAATTAATATTCATGTCTTATAATATAGCCTAACTGATATATGCATGCTTCCTTTGAATAATTTGTTTAGTCAGGCAAGCTTTTTGTAAAGCTATTACTTGTTTAAAACATGTTTAAAACACGGAGTGCTTGTAAATGCTAGCCTCTAACACCAAATATAACCAAAGACTTCTCTAATTCTTGCCTTTCCTCTCCTTTTATGAATTCTTGTTTGCTAGTATCAAATAAAATATTCGGAGGGATACAGTCAGGAAAGTTTGGGATTAGGGATTAGATAAGACTCAAAAATAAAGTTTTAATTGTATACATAAGCTAGACTCCCCGACAAACCACAACAAAGGGTGATCTTCGCGGCCTGTGGGCGTGTTGTTTCACTTGTTGATACACATTTTGTCCGATTTAAATTTAATATATGCTTAGACATTAAGGTAACCGAAAACTTTTGATAACATTACATTACAAAAGCTACTTTAAACAAATTTTATGAGAAAATTTAGACACGGGACTTGCAATTACTAGTAATCACTTGTATAAAATAACGATTAAAAAGAGAAATGATTTGAAACCAAAAAAAAAAAAAACCCCTGCAACCAACAAAATAATTAAAAAGATAATTACGCTACAACAACAGTAATGGTCTCCGCAAATTGAGATTCCTTTTTTGGGCAGGCTCAAAAATATGTATATTAGTATAACTGAACTGTAATTTTAAAGGTAAATCTGTCTAAATGTTAAAGTATACTTATATGAATGATTTTTTTTTTTACATTAACTTGTTTCAGGCTATTCGACGATTAAGTAAAGATGATCATGAAGTGATAAAAGAAAGTTGTGTCATTTTAAACAGAGTGTTCACAACTGTAGAATTCAAAGACACTATGGAGACCTTTGTGAAAGAACCTGAAAAATTGGGTCAACATATTCTTATTAAAGAGGAAGAGGAAATGAAAATCTTCGAGAAAGAATCTGAAAAATTCAGTCAACCTCTTCTTGGTAAAGAAGAAGAGGAAATCAAAATCTTCGAGAATGAACCTGAAAAATTGGGTCAACATATTCTTATTAAAGAGGAAGAGGAAATGAAAATCTTCGAAATAGAACCTGAAAACTTCGGTCAACCTCTTCTTAGCGAAGATGTCATGTTTTGTATTAGGTTTATGTTAATTGTAATTTGTAGTCTTATATTTTCAGTGGCATTGGTGTTTATTTTTAATTTGAACAATTAAGAAATTTCAGTGTTTCTGTTGTTTTTATGAAAAGTGTGTTACACGCTTAAATATTGTATCCATTAGTCTTGTCTGCTGTTAATGTTTAGGTGGATTTTGCTTCGCTTTGCTCAAGGTATAACCTGTATATTTCGTTAGTTACATGTTTTCTAATTTCTTTTTTTGTGTGGAATTCACTGCTTTGTCAGAAATCCATTCCTGTAAAAGTACCCGACATATAACTTTCCAAACGTTATTAACTCACAGAGACTATAGCCGATCGAGATGCAAGTTTTACTAATATTGTTTAAGAGCTGTTAACATAACGTACCCAGATGTCAAGGAGATGTAAGGACCTCTGGACAGTCAATTTGTTCGAGACAGTCAGAAACACGACGCTGATGCTCTTATTTATAAATATTAAAGGTTTTATGAAAAGTTAAGTGAAGATATAATTGTAAATTGAACAATAGTGCTCCATGCATTCTTTGAGTATGATAATTTACATCTCTGCTAACATAGGCCACATTCCTATTACGAGCCTTAAGGGCCCGTGAAAGCGAAACTCTCCCATTGATACCGAACCCAGCGAGAGGCGGGCGAAGCTTAATATATGAAAATCAGTCAGAAATGAAATTAAAGGTAAACCAGGGGTACTAATAGTTAACAAAAAATAGTCCCATAATGTTGTAATATATTCACAAAACAATACAAGTACTTATTGAAATATTTGGTAAAAATAACGCACCTTTTTTTTTTTACATTGAACTGAAACTTACGCAATTATGCAACGGCGAGATACACGCGGAAGTGCATTGTAATCCGATCAGCCGTTACTTGTTAATTAAAAAAGCAGTGAATGAAAACAGACTTAGTGAGAATTTCCGATGCCATCGTGGTGCTATTCAATAAATTTCATGTAACATCATAGATAATTTTCTTTCGGGTTGACATCAACTTGTTCCATAGGAAAAAGACTGAAAGAGCTCATGCTGTGCCGATTAATATCTTGGATAAGCTGCAAAAAACGTCAATGTTTTAAAAAATTTTGCGCTGATTAGGATTTGTAATGTTCGACAGACATGAAATTACAACGTACCTAGCGTTTTTGTTAATCTGACATGTAACAGTTGTAGGTATTCTCAAACCATGAACATTATCTTCTGTATTTCAAAGTTCAGCAAGGCATTTTTAATTTTCATTTTGCACTAGTACTACTGTGTGTCTTGTTCAGAAGCAAGCAAAGCATTTTCACATGACAGATCACGCTTTTTAAAATACAATACCATCTGGAAGTTGTTCTGCTGTGTTTTTAATGGCAGAGCATGATAAATTTAAAATTCTTTACATCATCATGAGATTGAAACGAACACTATTTGCAGTCGGTGGTGTAACTTTAAACCACGAGTAACTAAATAAAACGACAATTTGTGCCATACACATTGCCAAAATACAGTCGTGGATTGAGGAGCAAGAGGAAAGTTACACATGGAGATAATATGAAAGTCTTCAGACAATTTGTAGTTAGTATCTCTTGATGCACAGGGGTTGTTCTGAGAATACCGTCCAAACGGTTTGACGATTTAAATTCCCTCTTGCGAACAATATCCCTGGACATTCTTACGTCATGGATGTACCAAATAACCACACAACGCATGGATTTAATAAAATTTGTTTGTAAAAGGTTGTACAGCTATTAGTTCTAATCTTGTTAAAGTTGCTTTTTTGTTCGGCTTCACAATAAAATCTTATGAAATATGATGCAAGGACCGCAAGAGTATCAGTTTTTAAATCAAGGACATCCGCAAAGATATTTATTTTATAGATTTAAAAAGAATTTTTTTAACATTATTGTTTTCTTAGTTGCTTATCTTTTCTTACATTATTTTTTTGCAATTTTTCAAATAATTATTTTATTGTTTTTTTAGTAGTTATAGTTTCACATTTTATTCACAATTTTTGTAAAACCTCAGAGAATCGTTGGTGTATAGTTTGTTGTATGGAAAGTATATTAATTTGTAAAACATACATTTGCTCTTTTTAAGGATATATCCATGTCATAACTGTTTGTATTATATCTTTTTGTTACTTTTTAAAACAATTTTTGCATGTACGTTAATGTGTTTGTTAACAGTTAATTTTAAACATGTTTTAATTTCAAATTGTCAGTATAGGGATAAAAGCAAGATACTGAGCTTACAATTCTTTGTCATGCACATTTGTAAACAAGGCTCGTGCCCTGTTATTGTTAACATTGGTTCAGTAAACCAGTAAAAATTCTTCTTCAAGCTAATTTTTTCTATCTTCTATTTCGTTTTAAGCATAGATAAACAGTTCCTATCGTTTATCACATTCATTTTAGGTCTAAAACTGGTACTTTCACTTCAACAACAAACAAATGATGTAAGCTTTGTTTACATATCAGAGAATTGTAAGCTATGTATCTCGCTTAAAACACGTCGAATGAGACTCAAATTTTGGTTGACTATTTGAAATGCCTTACTGAAGCATTGAAAACATTTAAAATGGAAGCACAATTTTTGACCAAAATTGTGACCATGCCCCTTTAACGCTCTCGCCGTTTTATCCCTTCACCTGCTGTGTCAGGAGAGTTTTGAGATAAACATGGCAATGGAAGAATTTGGCACTAATACACGTTACGTTAAAAAAAGTAGTTTTAACATTAGAGACAAGGTATCCAATTATAAAGTATTTGTATATTTATGTGAAGTTCGTAATTTAATTACAAAATGCAGTTCGGAAGAAGTTTATAAAGTTTAGTTACGTACAGTTAAATTATGTACAGTGTAATTATGTATATTATAGAGTGGCATTTTAAAACGCAAATCACATACCTTGAAAAGCAAAACATTTGAAGTCAATAAGGATATACATATTACTTCTTAAGTATTACTGATACTGACGTAAACAGGTCCCCAAAACTGTCAACATGTTTATGTCAAATTAAAACACTGCTGTGATGTCATTCCTTTGTACCAATGTCTAAAATTTTACCTGTGACAGTCTAATATTAATGAGCTTCTTAATATCAGACCGATACCAGTGGTTACAGTACTGATATCCTTCAAAATCGGATTGTCTCAGGTAAATCAACAATGAAATTCAATGGCAGTCTTTTAAATACGATACATGCCTAAAACACTTCTGTATGAACAAATATCAAACAGTTCTCGGCCCTTATGGGCCTCGAAACTCTCTGATATTTTTTTTCAAACAGAACTGTTTTCGGCATATATCCATTACATATTTCACTCTCGATTAAATCGTAAGTAGATAACAGTTTTTGAGAATGAAGACGAAATAAGTTTCAAATAATTAGATACATTTATTGTTAATATTTAATGTTGATTTTGAAGATTTTTATTTAATAATATTATTAGACTTAACTTACTCTGTGTTAAGTCCCTTTATGGAGACAGAGTAAGACAGCCCAGGAAAGATAACTCCTGTTGTTAGGGCCCTTGTAATATCCCATGGAAACCTCTATTGCCCATATTAGGAAATTTCGGTAAGAACATGCGCAAATATTTCGCGTTACGACCTCCTTTTGCTGTTGACAGTGGCAGGATAAGACACATAATCTGATCGCTTAATCCAATCTACCTGAATCATCATCGGAAGCATAAGTTAAGTTCAATTTCTACGTTTATATTACTTTTTCTTATATTTTCATTTGTCGTATCTTTATTTGCCTTTTTTACAAAAAAACTCGATGTAATATCTGCTTATTTAGGACCTACTTTTATTTTTGTAATCTCGGCCGTGCACGTGGTCAATTAAATAATCGCTAATTTAATGACATTTTCTCTACGAAAGTTCCATATTTCTTGATAAATTATCGTATATTAAAAAGTATGGATGATATGAATAAATTGAATTAGAAATTACACGTGTGTGGAAAATATTTAATTTTCCGTTTTTTGTTTTCCCTTAAGACATCATGTTTAGTGCTAAACGCAAGTCCACGTCGCCATATGTCCGCCCGTCCAGAGCGCGTGATACCCGGCCCACTTCCAGCAATGCAACAGTAACGATGCCCAGCGTTCCTGCAGCCAGTTCAGTGACAGCGACGCAAAATGGGCCCACCAGTGTTGCCTGTGGCTCTCGCTATGCAGTTGCTTTAGGATCCGCGCCCTCCTTTGACCCCGCAGCCAATGTAGTTGCAATGCCGCAATCCTCGCCCTCTAGCGTTGCTTCAGGATCCGCACATGTTCCTGCCTCTCGGATCCCATCAAGTTCTGCTTCTGGGTCATCTATATCTAACCCATCCGGGAATCAAAGCGATGCGTCTCCATCCACGTCAGGTATGCTAACGCTTGCCAATAGCTTTCCAAATTATTTTCATGCTAACTATCCCGACTTGTCTTCAGGCATTCCTACATCTGTCCCAGCGGTTTCTTTAGGTTTCAATACCAGTTCCCTACTCCCCTTGTAAGCGTATCCGATAACCTTTGCCTTCATGTTTCGCAAACAACTAAGGACAAATATGGGAAAAACAGTACATCGACTTGATTAAAGTCGTACAATCCGATAGTGATTCGGGGGATCAACAAAAAGTTGCTTTAGTTCAAGGTCAGTTCGTTCTACAACCGAAGCCCAATCAAAACAAAATTACTTTAATTCAATCATGGACCGATGCGTTCTAAATATTCGCCAGTATCTACCTTACAAAGTATCCAAATGACGCCCAGGGCATTCTAAAGTAGATGCAAACTATACGTTTGGGAGGCAATCGCAGTCCTGCTTCAAACTGGATTGAGTATGACTGGCAACTCAGATTAAAAATGTCCAAGTATACGTCCACCCACTGGGGCTCAGTCGATGCTGAACTCTGACTGTTATATATGTCATCACAAGCACCAATGACCACTCAGCCTCCTTCCACGTTGAAATGTTATGATTATAACTTCAGGGGCTCTTGCGCAAAGTACCCATGTTTATATCAACATTCATGCATTCACTGCCACAAAACTCACCCTCGTATCTATTGCAGGCTGGAAAGACCTACCCAGACAAATATCACACAGCCAAACTTGCAATTCAACTCACGTCAACAACGTAATCCCTCTCAAAGTCCCGTCAGATCTAGATTTCAACCACAACTCCCTAGACAGAGATACATGGGGCCTACGCCATTCTCCAATTAATATTCACACCCTTAAAAAATGCCTGGTGGATTATCCCTGTAAAAATATTGCAACCTCTTTGTATAATGGGTTTCAAAAGGTTTTACCTGCATTTCACGGGTATAAGGATTCCATTAATACAAAAAACCTTAAAATCAGCAGTTACTCGTAAACCTCAACTCCTAAGTATTATTCAGAAAGAAGTTCAACTGGGACGAATGTCAGATCCATTTTTAAAACCGCCTATGGCTAATTTAAGGTGTAACCCAGTATGTGTGCTACCAAAGAAAGACGGTTGTTGGAGGCTTATAACAAATCTATCAGCACCCGTTGGTAATAGTGTCAACAGCAGAATTAAGCATGAATTATGTTCCGTTTCGTATTCTTCTTTCGATCAAGCAATACAAATAATATTGTCTCAGAGTAAGGGATCTGAACTTTCCAAAATGGATTTGTCCAGTGCCTTCCGACTGATACCAATCCATCCATCACACTTCTGTTTGTTAGGCATGTTTATCGATGGAAAATACTATTTTAATAAATGTATGCCATTTGGTTGCGCAATTGCTTGCTCAACTTTTAAACAATTTTCTACTTTTCACCATTGGCTGGTTTCTAGAAGAGCGGGCAATGATAACATTATTCATTATCTTGACGATTTCTTATTCATAGGTAAACAAAAATCACAAGCGTGTTATAACACCGTACAAGTTTTTAAACAAACATGTCAGGAATTAGGCGTACCTGTTAACCACAACAAAACTCAAGGTCCCTGTACAAAGTTGACATTTCTTGGCCTAAGTTGACGTTCCTTTGCCTAGTTATCGACACAATTAACTATACGATATTTATACCTGATGAAAAATCTATTCAACTTCAAGAAAAACTTACTTACGTCCTAAATGCAAAAGAGGTTACTTGAGAGAAATGCACTCTCTTGTAGGCTCTCTCAATTTTTTTGGTAAAGCACTCGCCGGCAGTAGAGCATTCAACCGCAGATTCTACAATGCAACAAAAGGTATAAAAAAAAAAAAGACTCACCACTTCATAAAAATCACACATCCCATGAAACAGGATGTTTGTGTGTGGTTAGATTTCTTGGAAAAAATTTAATGGTAAAACTCAATTTCAAGAATTAAATTGGTCCAACAACGATACTTTACAACTTTTCACCGACAGCTGCGGCTCCTGCGGTGGAGGCGCATTTTTAACAATCATTGGACGGTTTTAGTGTGGCCTAGTACATGGGACCTAGAATTGCGCAGAGACATTTCCTCCTTAGAACTCATACCTATCCTTGTAGCTTTATGGTTATGATCAGAACAATTAGTAGCCAAAATTATTGATAAATACCAACAACATGGCCTTAGTCCACATTGTAAACTCCAATTCAAGTAAGTCTGACGGGGTTATGTCCTTGATTAGGCCTCTTGTGCTCATAAAGAATAATATCGAAATCAAAAGCTACCCGCCTAAGAGGATATAAAAACTCAATAGCAGACTCACTTTCTCGGTTTCAGTGGCAGAGGTTCAGGACTCTAGCTCCACATGCGGACCCTTTTCCGACCCAGATACCCCCTGCATTATTGACTCGCTTAGGCCTCATATAGACCATATCTTATCCGCTGCTGTCTCGGACAATACCGCCTTAACTTATCAGAAAAGACTGGATTCATTTTGCTCTTGTAGAAGTAAATACTCGCTCCCTGCGCTATGGCCACCTCCGCTTCATCAGATTATTAATTTTATAGCTTACCTTTCTGCAAACCCATGCTCTTATTTCACCTTAATGTGTTATTTGAGTGCAGTCAGTTATCAGTTGCAAATCCAAGGTAAACAAGACACCCTAAGGCATTTATTGTTAAGAAATAATTAGAGGGGTTGCATAGATTAAATCTATTCTAAGGATGTCCGCTCCCCTATAACTCTTCCTATGTTAGTCAGATAACGTCCATATTACCATATGTGTGCACCAATTCATACAAAGTCGTATCGTTTTCATCTGCATTCTAGTTAGCCTTTTTCGCCTTATTAGAAGTCAGCGAGTTTACTGTTACAAGCAAAAAATCAATTTCTCTTTCCTTTAGCGATATTTCCATTTCAGAATCCGTAATAACGGTCACAATACGCAGTTCCAAAACTTATCAACACTTCGCGGGCTCTACAATTCATATTGACTTCAATACAGACACATCAAAATTATTTTAGTCAATCTTGCAATATTTTACAATTAGACCATCTATTGAAGGCCCTCTTTTTTGCCATCTCAATTCAAAAACCCCTCACATCATACCAATTTACGTCAGTTTTACACAAAGCAATTAAATTCATGGGTTTAGACACTACCACATTTATTCATTCCGCTACGGTTGCGCAACTCATATGTATTCTACTGGTGTACCGGAAGAGGAAATAAAGGTTAAAGGAAGTTGGAAATCGAACACAATGTACTCGTACATTCTCATTTGATTGCATACTACATACTCATTTGCAGATTAAATCTAATGATAGGTTCTTCAAGTATTCATTTTGTTTCGTTACTAATAGTTACCAAGATTGTAGGTCATACGTCGGTGTGGATAGTTGGAAGTTCCATAATACGTAATGCATTAGAACATGCCATTGGGAACTACGGTAACCACCACCTCAACCTTAAGCCTTACAATATTTCTGTCAGATGGTTCGGCAAAGGAGGCATGATCTGGGAGGACCTTGAACCCCTTCTGCATAACATGGTCAGCCAGTTTGGTCAACCAGGCGCAATCGTAGTGCATTGTGGTGGAAATAGTATAGCTTCGATGTCTTTGCGTCGACTTCAAAAATTTATGAAACTTACCATCTCCAATATGCAAGCTCATTTTCCTACATGCAAAATTATTTGGTCGCAGATTTT
>WFKH01003881.1:49992746-50026301 GCA_016163765.1 Magallana hongkongensis
AAAATCTGCGACCAAATAATTTTGCATGTAGGAAAATGAGCTTGCATGTTGGAGATGGTAAGTTTCATAAATTTTTGAAGTCGACGCAAAGACATCGAAGCTATACTATTTCCACCACAATGCACTACGATTACGCCTGGTTGACCAAACTGGCTGACCATGTTATGCAGAAAGGGTTCAAGGTCCTCCCAGATCATGCCTCCTTTGCCGAACCATCTGACAGAAATATTGTAAGGCTTAAGGTTGAGGTGGTGGTTACCGTAGTTCCCAATGGCATGTTCTGATGCATTACGTATTATGGAACTTCCAACTATCCACACCGACGTATGACCTACAATCTTGGTAACTATTAGTAACGAAACAAAATGAATATCTGACGAGCCTATCATTAGATTTAATCTGCAAATGAGTTTTGGAGTATGTTATCAAATGCGAATGTACGAGTACAATGCGTTCGATTTTCATCTTCCTTTAGCTTTTATTTCCTCTTCCGGTACACCAGTAGAATACATATGAGTTGCGCAACCGATGCGGAATGAATGGGACTTAAATGTGGAGGTGTCTAAACCCAAGAATGTAATTGCTTTGTGTAAAACTGACGTAAATTGGTATGATGTGAGGGGTTTTGAATTGAGATGACAAAAAAGAGGGCCTTGAATAGATGGCCTAATTGCAAAATATTGCAAGATTGGCTGAAATAAGTTAGATGTGTCTGCATTGAAGTCAATATGAATTGTAGAGCCCGCGAAGTGTTGATCAGTCTTTGAACTGCGTATTGTGACCGTTATTATGGATTCCGAAATGGAAATATCGCTAAAGGAAAGAGGGGTGGATTTTTTGCTTGTAACAGTAAATTTGCTGACCCGTAATAAGGCGAAAAATGCTACCTAAAATGCAGATGTAAACAATACGACTTTGTATGAATTGGTGCACACATGTGGTAATATGGACGTAATCGGACTTAACAGAGGAAGAGTTATAGGGGAGCGGACATCCTTAGATGGATTTAATCTATGCAACCCTTCTAATAGTTTCTTAACAATAAATGCCTTAGTGGTGTCTTGTTTACCTTGAATTTGCAACTGATAACTGATTGCACTCAAATAACACCTGACGGTGGAATGATAGCACGAGTTTGCAGAAAGGTGTGCAATAAAATTAATAATCTGATGAAGCGGAGGTGGCCATAGCGCGGGGAGCGAGTATTTACTTCTAAAAGCGCAAAATGAATCGAGTCCTTTCTGATAAGTTAAGGCGGTATTGTCCGAGACAGCAGCGGATATATGAGGACTAAGCGAGTCAATAATGCAGGAGGTATCTTGGTCGGAAAAGGGTCCGCATGTGGAGCTAGAGTCCTGAACCTCTGCCACTGAAAGCGAGAAATTGAGTATGCTATTGAGTTTTTATATCCACTTATGTGGGTAGCTTTGATTTGGATATTATGCTTTAAACAAATGAGCACAAGAGGCCTAATCAAGGACATAACCCTGTCAGTCCTACTTGACTTGGAGTTGACAAGGTGGACTAAGGCTATGTTGTCAGTATTTATCAATAATTTTTTGGCTGCTAAATGTTCTGACCATAACCATAAAGCTACAAGGATAGGTATGAGTTCTAAGGAGGAAATGTCTCTGCGCAATTCTAGGTCCCATGTACCAGGCCATACTAAAACAGTCCAATGATTGTTAAAAAATGCGCCTCCACCGCAGAATCCGCAACTGTCGGTGAAAAGTTGTAAAGTATCGTTGTTGGACCAAATTTATTCTGGAAATGGAGTTTTACCATTAAAATTTTCAAGAAATCTAACCACACACAAACATCCTTTTTCATGGGATGTATGATTTTTATGAAGTGGTGAGGATTTTTTATACCTTTTGTTGCGTTGTAGAATCTGCGGTTGAATGCTCTACTGCCGGCGAGTGCTTTACCAAAAAAATTAAGAGAACCTACAAGAGACTGCATTTCTCTCAAAGTAACCTTCTTTGCATTTAGTACGTAAGTAAGTTTTTCTTGAAGTTCAATAGATTTGTCATCAGGTATAAATATCGTATAGTTAATTGTGTCGATACCTAGGCCAAGGAACGTCAACTTTGTACAGGGACCTTGAGTTTTGTTGTGGTTAATAGCCTAATTCTTGACATGTTTGTTTAAAAACTTGAACGGTGTTATAACACTCTTGTGATTTTTGTTTATCTATGAATAAGAAATCGTCAAGATAATGAATAATGTTATTATTGCCCGCTCTTCTAGAAACGAGCTAATGGAGAAAAGTAAAAAAAACTGTTCAAAAGTTGAGCAAGCGATTGCGCAACCAAATGGCATGCATTTATCAAAATAGTATTTTCCATCAATAAACATGCCTAACAAACAGAAGTCTGAAGGATGGATTGGTATAAGTCGGAAGGCGCTGGACAAATCCATTTTGCAAAGTTCAGAGCCCTTACCCTGAGACAATATTATTTGTATTGCTTGATCGAAAGAAGAATACGAAACGGAACATAATTCATGCTCAATACTGGTGTTGACACTATTACCAACGGGTGCTGATAGATTTGTTATAAGCCTCCAGCCACCATCTTTCTTTGGTACATGTAGCACACCTACTGGGTTACACCTTAAATTAGCCATAGGCGGATTTAAAAATGGTCCTGACATTCGGCCCAGATGAACTTCTTTCTGAATAATACTTAGGAGTTGAGGTTTATGAGAAACTGCTGATTTTAAGTATTTTTGTAATAATGGAATCCTTACACCCGTGAAATGCAGGTAAAACCCTTTTTGAAACCCATTAAGCAAGGAGGTAGCAATATTTTTACAGGGATAATCCACCAGGCATTTTTTAAGGTTGTGAATATTAATTGGAGAATGACCTAGGCCCCATATATCTCTGTCTAGGAAGTTGTGGTTGGAATCTAGGTCCGACGGGACTTTGAGAGGGATTACGTTGTTGACGTGAGTTGAATTGCAAGTTTGGCTGTGTAATATTGGTCTGAGGAGGTCTTTCCAGCCTGCAATAAATACGAGGGTGAGTTTTGTGGCAGTGAATGCATGAATGTTGATATAAACATGGGTACTTTGCGCAAGAGCCCCTGAAGTTATAATCGTAACATTTCAAAGTGGAAGGAGGCTGAGTGGTCATTGGTGCTTGTGATGACATATATAACAGCCAGAGTTCAGCATCGACTGAACCCCAGTGGGTCGACGTATACTTCGACATTTTCAATCTGAATTGCCTGTCATACTAAATCCAGTTTGAAGAAGGACTGCGATTGGCCCCCAAACGTATAGTTTGAATGTACTTTAGAATGCCCTGGGCGTCATTAGGATACTTTGCAAGATAGATACTTGCGAATATTAAGAATGCATCGGTCCATGATTGAATTGAAGTAATTTTGTTTTGGTTGGGCTTCGGTTATAGAACCAACTGACCTTGAACTATAGCAATTTTTTGTTGATCCCCTGAATCACTATCGGATTGTACAACTTTAATCAAGTCGATGTACTGTTTTTCCCATATTTTGTCCTTAGTTGTTTGCGGAACATGAAGGTCAAGGTTATCGGATACACTTACAAGGGGAGTAGGATTACTGGTATTGAAACCTAAAGGAACCGCTGGGACAGATTTGGGAATGCCTGAAGACAAGTGGGGATAGATAGCATGAAAATAATTTGGAAAGGTATTAGCAAGCGTTAGCATACCTGACGTGGATGGAGATGCATCGCTTTGATTCCCCGGTGGGTTGGATATAGATGACCGAGAAGCAGAACTTGATGGGATCCCGGAGGCAGGAACATGAGCGGATCCTAGGGCAACGCTTGAGGGCGAAGATTGCGGCATAGAAACTACATTGGCTGCAGGGTCAAAGGAGGGCGCGGATCCAAAGGCAACTGCATGGCGAGAGCCAGAGGCAACACTTGTGGGTCCTGTTTGCGTCACTGACACTGAACTGGCTGCAGGAACGTTACTGTTACATTGCTGGAAGTGGGCCGGGTACCACGCGCTCTGGACGGGCGGACATATGGCGACGTGGACTTGCGTTTAGCTCT
This sequence comes from Magallana hongkongensis, assembly GCA_016163765.1. Taxonomy (NCBI): domain Eukaryota; kingdom Metazoa; phylum Mollusca; class Bivalvia; order Ostreida; family Ostreidae; genus Magallana; species Magallana hongkongensis. The sequence continues at coordinate 49,996,794 of WFKH01003881.1, forward strand.
CAACTTGATGCCTAAGGGAAAACAAAAAACGGAAAATTAAATATTTTCCACGTACGTATAGCTGTTAATAAAATTTATTTATATCATCCATACTTTTCTAATATATGATAAATTATTAAGAAATATGGATTTTTTGTAGGGAAAATGTCATTAAGTAAATTAGCGATTATTTAATTGACCACGTGCACGGCCGAGATTTCAAAATTGAAACTAGGCCTTAAATAAGCTGATATTACATCGAGGTTTTTGGTAAAACTTACTCAATAAGTAAGGCAATGAAAGATAGCCAAATAAAAATATAAGAAAAAGTAATATAAACTTTAAAATTGAACTTAACTTATGCTTCCGATGATGATTCCAGTAGATTGGATTAGCGATCAGTTTATGCGTCTTATCCCGGCCACTGTCAGCAGCAAAAGGAGGTCGTAACGCAGAATATTTGCGCATGTTCTTTACGAAATTTCCTAATATGGGCAATAGGGGTTTACACGGGATATAACAAGAGCCATAACAACAGGAGTTATCTTTCCTGGTCTGGCTTACTCTGTTTGTCTCCATAAAGGGACTTAACGCATAGTGAGTTAAGTCTAATTAGTCTCTAATCAAAACTGCAAGAAATCTTGAACTTCAAAAATCACCAACATATACAGCTGTACATTAATTGGGTTTTTTATTAGACTAGTATACAATGCAAAAAAGAAAGAAAGATCTTTTGACAAAAAAATTTGAGTTTTATGATATCTTATGAAGATACATGTATGATTGAAATCTGTTCAAGAGAAACCAAATTACATTAACATATACATACATTAAAACCCAACCCATTTACATTAGCAAATTAACTAAAGAAGCAAGCTCAGATTTTGCAGCAGGCCAAGTTTACGAGTATATTTCAACTACGCCAGTGACTTGCGGACTACATGTACGAGTATGTTTCACCTGCGCCAGAGGATCGCATCCTGTTCTGCAAAATCATGTTATGTTCTGATTTTTAACTAATTAAGAAAATTGTAAAATGCCATAAACCCTTGCTTTAACAGTATTAAACTAATTTCACGCACAATTTGAATAAACATGGGGGATAAACCTTTTATTAATGGATTCCAGAAAGCCATAGCTAATGTCAGGGAGTCAAACCATGCAACATTAGGACTGAAATATGTGCAGCAATAATACATATACATGCAGTGTAAACAATAGTAACTTCTGACATCAATTTCTCTAATTTTTCAGTATTTTTTTTTTAATTCAAAATATGACTCATATTTCATAACTTAGGATTAAAGGCTTAGTTTACCAATTGCATTTCATTTATGAATGTTCATTATTGAAATTGTTCAAATGATTGTAAATAAATTCTTTAGAGTCATAGTTAATCACAATATGAACCACATGTACATACACATGTACATGATAGCAAAATGACTGCAACAAGTGATGAAAATCAAGTGTTAATATGAATCATATCAAGTATTTATCTTACAATACATAGTAAATCTATTACAAGTTACGTTTACTTGTTAATTGTGCAATAAAGCATAGCTAATTACATATGAACAGATATATAGATGTAGTTCTAGAACAGTTGAAGCATACCAATTTACTATAATAAATGTAACTATTCAGTGAGGGAAAATACAGCTAAATGCAATTGTCAACTGGTATGAAACCTTTTTAGAGACTGATTTAAACAAAATTTCCTTCGGCCTCAGGGTGTATGGAACACAACGCGGGGTAAATCACCGTACACCCTTGAATATTTACATTTGCAAATACGTTTCCCTATATAAACCTATAGAATATAGAATAGTTCAATTCTGTGTGAACTTTTTCATGACATCACGACGATCGCACGCGCTTATTGCTTAATTGACAGTTGCATTTTTGCAAACCTAAAAGCACGGTAATGTTAATAATTCTGAACGATTTGCCTTTTTCAAACGTAATTTACGTAAATATAAGTAATAAGCAGCAATGTTAAAAAGTTCACTGGGATATGAACTTGGTTGGTATGTGATCAAATCTTTTGAGAAGCCTTCGGGCTTCACAGGATTTGATCACGTGACCAACCAATCTCATATCCCGGTGATTTTTTAAATTTGCTGTTTATTTCTTTATTGAACCTTGATAACTAATATAATGGAAAATTCACAAAGCTAGTTTTGGAACTGCATATTCAGAATAGAAAGCTACAAGCTTTGGCGTCATGGCCGTCACAAAGTCTGCGTCAAAGACAACTCTCTCCACAAAAATATTTCCACACTATGCATCTGTCCAGACTAAAAAGTCACCAAGGGAGGCCCATAAGAGCCATCTCGCTTTGTACTTGAGCATAATAGTCATGATCTTGTCTCAGTTTTGGCATAATTTCCATGTACAAGACAAAATGAAGGATCTGAAAGATAACTATATCCTTAATTTCCATCTTGTTGACTGGCTTTCCTTTTAGGAAAAATAGACATTTGATTTCAAGCACTCCTTCTTCTCCTGCATCATGAATTCGCCCATCACTTGATGCTCCGAGAAAAGAATGAGAGGAGCACAAGGTCAGACCAGTGTCCTCCACCCTTACATCTCCAAAGGCAGATTTTATTGCAAGATAATCTTGTTTTGCCTCAGTTTCATTATCTTGGCCCCATTTTACAGCAGGGGGTAGTGAACTGTATCTGTAAGAATAGAAGTTAGTATATGATTCTTTAAGAATTGTTTGAAATTACAATTAAATAATATTAAGTTGCTTCAATGTTCCAGCTGTATTACATTACAGGCCCAACAAGTACATTTTGCATTCATACTGCAGTCTACTTTTTCATAACATTAATAGCTCTCATTACTACAATATATATAATTTTTTGGGGGGAATATTATTTCATCGGATACATGAACACTTATAAGGTGTAAATATGTATGTACATGTGTATACACATCTTTGCTGATGTCACAAGAGAATGGCTCAATTCCAAGAATGCATCTTTGATGTTAAGTTTATTTTTTATGCAATTCTTAACTTGAAGTAAGTTAAAGGTTTCTTTGGTAATTAACTGGGCAATGGACTTTGCATAATTAATATAAATTATAGATTGCCACAAAACTTGGGCTTGGAAGTTGTATATATGGCACAGTAACGTATGTACATTTATTAAATGGGGGTAACTGATGACCCTGCATATCAACTTTAGGAAACACCCCGGTAAGAGAAGTATGCTGATCAATAACTGGTGTGATATTCTGCGTAATCAACCAATTCTTCTTTCTTTTTCCCTGTAGCATCAAGGCCGATGTATGTACACATTTTTTGGAGCGATCTTTTGTTTACTTTCTTCAAATTGTTGCGCGAAGCCATATTGTTGTTAATGACGCTTGCCTCGCGGAAGTACTTATATGCATGCGCGAAAATTAGCACGAAAAGGTTTATTATGTCGTTGTACTAACTCAATATAACCATAGTTTAATTGACGTAAAAGTTTTCAAAAAATGATATGAGTTAAAGTGTTTTAAACAAGCAATATGATTTATAGTTTTTAATTTCCATTTTATACATTTATCAAGAGCAAATCAAAGTATGTTGAACAATTTATTAAACCTAAACATGAAAATACTTTACAATTATTCAACACCAACAAAGGCACAACAAATAAATATACTGACAAAGCATAGATTAAAAAACATCACACAAAATACAACATATTTGGCCTTCTCGGGGGCTACTCACATATAAAACTGAAAACTCCTGGGTTGACACCATCAGGAAATTATAAGCTGTAACTTAAGAAACCCGGGTTGACACCGTCGGGTTAATAATGGTTCCCGGGTTGACACCATCGGGATTTAAGGAGTAGTTCCCGGGTTGACACCATCGGGATTTAAGGAATGGTTCCCGGGTTGACACCATCGGGATTTAAGGAATGGAACCTGGGTTGACACCATCAGGTTTAAATGCAGGGACCCGGGTTGACACCAGCGGGTAGATATAACTAATTACATAATGCATAGAAATTTATCTGAATTAGGGGTAACCAGGCCAAAACGAATAAACATCCTATTGTAGTGAATACTAATAATTGATGTGAGTGAGTGCCCCCAAGAAGATAAAATTTACAAAAATTTACAACGAGCATATTTTTGTTTGTGCAGACTTGATAGTATTTTGATTAATTCTAATGTACCTTGTATAACAGTCTGAATTCCAGCGACCTAATGACTGAATCTGCCTCATCAAGACCTAATCTACAGAGGATTTGTTTCACATCATAAGAAAAATTGCCTTGACTTTGGGTTACCTTTATCATCAATAAATAAAGCAGCATGATCTTGAGTGTGACAAAGGTTCAAGCGTCTATCGAGATACATTTTCATAGTTTTAACTGGATTTAAATAAGAATTCTCAAAAATTTTAAAGGGACTTGGACACGATTTTATATCAAAATTTTATATTCTATTTTTTGTGTATAAAATGGTTTACTTGCGCATTTTGAATGATTGACCAAAATTTGAATGTTAGATATCAAGTTATAAGAGAGATACAGAGGTAAGAATTCAATGTTATGTAAACAAAGCTCGAGTCTTATATTTGTTTACAAATAATGTAAAGTATGGAATTACCATTTCTTTGACAAAATGACTCGTAACAAAAAAGGTAAACTGATTAAATATGTTCAAAAATAATATTATCCACAGAAAAAAGCAACATCTGATTGAAACTTATACCCATAAAACACATATGTTAACAATCACAAGATTCGAGCTTTGTTTACGAAACAAAGAATTTCAAACTCTGTAACTTGGTTAAAACTCAATATTTGAATTTCAAATTTTGTCAAAGCATTATTTATACCTATATTAACCATTCTAAACATTAAAAATGGAAAAATAAAATTTGAAATTTTGACCTCAAATCGTGTCCAAGTCCCTTTAATGTCAATCCCATGTCGAAAGGGATCTGTTTTTGATGAATTCAACCTCAAGATATAAAAAGACTCGTCCTCTGAAAATGTGACATCTTGTATAGTTAAAAAATCTTTCTGCTTGTGAAAATTTGTTGTAAATTCTCCACATCTTAGGAAACCAAAAAAAGCCATTTTACAGATACAGTCAAACATAAGGTCCAACATTGGTGAAAAAATACCTTTGTTCAGACAATCACACATTTGAGACAAAATTGAAAAGGTGATTGGTAATCTCTTTGATCTAATGTTGCATTGTTGCTTTTTGACACCACCTAAGACACAATGAAGCCTCTCAAAATCTTTAAACATAAGACATTGGCCATCTTTCAGGTAGAAAAAACGTACACCAGCAAGATAAGTTTTGATTGTTTCATACCTCAATTTTAACATAAGTTGACAATGGTATACGAAATACACAAGGATATCTTCATTTATGACAAATAATTTATCAAAGTCTAAGCACATTCGAGACATCAATAGAAACCTTTAAAACAGTCTAGTCCAGCTCTGTATGTTGCTGCAGTGCTGGACTCAATGGACGCATCAATTAAATGTTTGGCATGGTTCTTCAGATCGCGATAAGGCTCGAATATGCTGGGCATGGTTTCGGTACAGGGTTGTGGGGCCAGATGACGGAAGCGGTCCATCTGAAATCGAGACAAGGCATCAGCAATACAGTTCTTGACACCACTTATATGTTGAGCAAGGATAATAAAATTGTTTTTTGCTGAACATTGAGTTAGTTTTCGCATAAACTTCATAATTAAGGGTATTTTTGAACGCCCTTTGTTAATGATGTGAACTGTCGCTTCGTTGTCACAGTTGAATACAATTCTTAAACCAGACCACTGTGCCCCCCAGAGCACAGACGCGACGACGATAGGATAGAGCTCGAATAAAGCCATTGATAGGGATTGGTCTTCCGAGGTCAGTTCTTTGGGAAAATAACCTTGAAACCACTGATTTTTTAAAAATCCTCCAAAAGCCGTATCTGTGGCGTCTGTGAACAGATGTAGATCGGTGGCATCTGTGGTAGCATTGTCCAAGAAAAACGATCTTCCGTTCCATCCTTCCAGGAATTTGGACCACATGTGCAGGTCAAGTCTACACTCCGAATTCAAGGCGACGTAATGGTGTAATTCCCGAGCTTTGGTGGAAAGCGAAATAAGATAAGACACAAATGATCTGCCAGGAAGGACCACACGACTGGCAAAATTAAGATGACCAAGAAGACTAAGTAATTCAGGTTTCGTGCAGGATTTCCTTGTAGAAAACTGCTGTACCAGTTGAGATATTCTAACCAATTCTTCTTCTGGTAACCTCGCCTCCATCCTGTCGGTATCCAAGATAATTCCAAGGTATTCTAGTTCTGTAGATGGTCCCATTGTTTTCTTATTTGACAATGGGATACCAAGTTTAGCGAAAACATGGTGAACCAAGGCCATAGTTCGTGTTGCTTCAAAGTCTGGTGAATCAATTGTTAAGAAATTATCCAGTAAATGAAGAATGTTTGAAATTCCATAATTTTCCCGCAAAATCCAACATAACACAGATGATAGGTAGTCAAATATTTTTGGGCTTGATCGACTACCGAAGACTAGTCTAGTGAAAAAATAATATTTGTTGTTGTTTTTAATCCCATGATATGGCCACAATGAAGGGTGAATTGGAATAAGTTTGAAAGCGTCCATAATATCAGCTTTATATAGCCAGCTTCCTTTACCCAAAGATTGGATTATTCGCACTGCATGATCTATAGTCACATATTGTAACGAAAAATCCTCTTTGTTAATGAGTTCGTTTAGACTTGAATGATCCTGGTTATTGAGTGGAGCTGACATATCCACTATCAAACGCTTCTTTTTAGAGTATTTACTTTGTGCTAGTCCTATTGGGGTTTTAAAAGGTATCTCCTTATACGGTCCAATGAGATAACCCTTATTAAGTTCATCGTCTATTAACCGAGTAATTGTGTTTGGATCTTGCCTTGCCGATAAAAGATTTTTACATTCTAAAGGTATGGTGGGTAGGGGGATAATTCCTGTGTGGAATCCTTCTGTCAAACTTTTAATGAGAAAATTCACAAATGATTGGTCGATATAATGTTTCAGTTCCTCTTGCAGCACGGAGATTTTTTAGATGATGACACGCTAGACTGAAAATTAACCCCGCTTAATGTTTGGAGCGGGGTGTCTGGCCGTTTTTTGAGTCGTTGCATTTTTTGGCTGAATGATCTCCTTGGCACCGCAAACAAACATGGGCATTTCCACATCTAGCATTTACACAACCTTTAAATGAGTTAAAGTTATTGCAAATTTCCCTGTCTTGGTATGCTACACGAGGACGTCCTTGACTGTCTAATTCTTGACCTTTCCTTTGAATCGGTATAGTGGAGTTGTTCTTGGATGTTGTTATAGGGCAAAATCCAGCAGTATGGCTAATGCTATTACATATGTAGCATGCAGAAGGACGCAAGTTTGCAAATATGTTGCAGAAAAGAGTGTTATCCCTAACGGACCAGTCTACAGGTATGTTTGAGTACTTCAAATGTGCTGCTGCTAGTGCTGAAAAGGTTTTATGGTATTCATAAAAGCCCTTACCGCCATAGCGATTAGGCATGTCTACAATGTCTCTCTCATACAAGTCCAGCTCCTCCCGTCTCTGCGGGTAGGTTTGGCACATGATATTTTTGTAAATGCCAAACGCATAGATGAATTCTGAGATTGACAGGCTTCTATAAAGTCTTGGGTCTTTTTCTGGTTTCTCCATATTTCATTTCTTTGTCCCTGAGAGAAATGGCGTTGGTCGTTGGTATCAGGAGCTGTGCTAGGTTTACGTCTTTGCCTTCAATAATGGCCTTACGAATCGAAGGGGACACAGTTTCCACAAAGGGCAATGATTCAATAGCATAACCAAACTTCGTTTTTTGAAGAAAGCTTGACCTAACCTCGACACTTTGGCTTGGATTCCGTAGAGCGGATCGTAGAGTGAAACCATCGTGATGATCGTCCTCGGGCCTCTGTGCAATCGACCCTCCCGTATCCACTGCATTAGAACTTGTTGCTTGATCGCTGTATACTTTACTTTATACGATTCTTAGTTCATCTTGTAGCTTAGACACTGTTTCCGTTAGAGTCGAGATCGTTTGCATAAGTTGGCGATGGTCGCCGCCATCTTGGTATGCGTTTCCGTTACTCGAGCCCGAGGCTAACTCTACGGGGCGATCTTCAACATGTTCCACGCGACTACGACTAAGGGTCAGGTCCTTCACCTTCTTCAAGAGCACACTCTTTTTGTCGGACTGACGAAAAGTAACGTTGTTCTTTCTCAACTCCTCTCTGAGTTTTTCGACTGTCCAGTTCTCGGGTCTGTTAAGATCGTACGGGGCACCTGCACTAGATCTCGCTCGTGCACTCCGGCGGTCTGCCATTGTAAATCCCGTGAAATTAAAGAAAATGTTGATGTACTGCGATGATTAGGTCACAGTTTGTAAAGCTGGTCGAAAGTTTGGAAAAATAATAATTAAAATCACAATGCGTCTGCTTAGCTAGGGTCCGGACAAAGGACTGATGCTACAAGTAGTTACTGAAACTTAATACAGCTTAGATAAGAGAATCACGTGGTGGCTGACCACCAGAGATGTAGCTGCCCATTACGCAATGCATTACCTAATTTGGACATGGAATTTAGGTATCTGCAATAATTAGGGACCCACTGTCTGGTCTAAAAATAAACTTACAGAGTGACCATCATGCTTGTTTGCATATAAAGTATAAAACAATATCCTACATTGTTGAGTATAAAATAATATCCAGCAAATGATTGTTTAAACCTAAATACCTGTAGACTACACAATACATGAAGAATGAAAATATACACATGAAAATATTGGTTTATATGTATAAACAAAATTTTTTATACATAAAAAATAACATTTACATAAATATGAGAAAAAATATGTAGCTAAATCTTACGCCCTAAAGATCAATGGATTTAAAAATCATTTAATTTCTTTCCATTTGACAATTTTAAATGTGCATGAAAACTCCAATAGAGTTGTCTTTCTTTGATATCATTTGACCATGGTAACGTGACGAACCAAGTTAGCCTCAATTCCTTAGGTCGGAGCTATCAAACATAGTACATATTAGATACGATATGATTGTTTTGGGGTTTTTTTTTATCAATTGGAATATTTAGTATAAAATGAAATAAAATCATCAGTTGGAATAAGCAATTGCACAAAGAATAAATACACGAATATTAACATGTGTTATTGTAGACTACAAGGAACATAATAGTGTTGACTTAATTTCATTGATATATATAGATCTAAATAAGATCTAGATGAATCAAGTGTTGAATGGCAGATACACTGTTTCAAAAGCTGTTTCTTTTTCTGATTTTAAGGTTTTGTTAAACATGAAAACCATGTAAATTGCATGTTTAGGTATTCACCATTAAACACTTACCACAAGAATGTTAAACATTTAATTTCATTTGAATGAACACCGATTTCGCAATTTGTATTTTTATGTATTCATGACGTCGTGAAATAAAGAAAAACACACATTTGTAAAGATTTTTAAAAAGTAACGTAGAAAAAATATTTTTCACCTTTAAAACTTATAATTTTTAATATCCTATTATTTACTATAGACCTTATCTCAGGGAAAGAAGTTTTTGCTATGGAAAAACCAAAAACCTTAGTACTGGTGGAGAAGTATCCTACATTTCTAAAATACTAAGTAACAACCACGCCATTAGACTTTCCATTAATAAACTGAAACATGTTTCTCCGGAAGGATATACCGCTTAATGAACCTGGCAGCTTTACAACGTCATGTAAATGAAGTGACATTGCATGCATGGCAATGTGTTGATGTCATTGGTCTTGCATCACCTAAAAAGCACCGATTACTGTATTAATGACTATAATAAAGTGTATGTTTAAAATCAAAGCAACGTACCTTCTTTCATAAAAGTTAGCATTATAACTTTTCAGTGTTTATACAGGCCGCACGGCCCATTCTGATGGTTTTAAAATGTCGTAGTCCTTGGTGTACCCGAAGGTAATATGCCGCAATCACCGTATGGCTAGAGGGTACAATCGCACACTTCGCCACTTGTAGGTTAGTGATCTCAAAATATTTCGATCTTTTACTGTTTTTCTTTTTCGTTCGCTTCGTTTCTATTGATGTTTTACCCAAGTCGACGCAGAATTTTATGATGGCGCTGTGTTTCGTGCGGTCAGCCAACGACGTTTTCAAAGACATGTTCTTGCCGTTTGATCATCAAAAACTTCTCTGCTCATTACAACAGATTCAAATGACGTATAAAAACTTTACTGATGTTTTTACATGTTTTATAAAAAATGTAAATATTTATATCTAAAATCAAATTATGTGACTCAGAGCCTTGATTATCAACGGATGCTCATGCATTTAGTTACCAGTATTAATGAGGGTCTTTAACATGAAAATTTATAAGTTCCATGCCAAAATCAATATGCCCCCTGCCATGTAAAATAAAAAAAATATATTTTTTTTTCAATACTATAGTATAAACATAAAATTATAAACAAGAAATAAATGTTCATTAGAATTGTCATCCTGAATGAGTAGAGCAATAAGCAGTTAGTTATTAACAATAGGATGTAGAATGTCTCTTTGAATTTGAAAAAAAAGAATGATAATTTACTCTTTAGAATGTATAGAAGAATATATTGAAACGTTAAACGGGTTCAATTTGCACATTCTTTTAAATTTATATTAAAATTGGGTTTCCTTGTTAAATCGAACATTGTTCTTCTGATTCAATATGGCGTCGAAATGAAATTTAGTTAGCGCTGCAATAGTTATTATGACCGAGGATAAAGATTTCGACGTGCATTTGTTACAGTATGTGCAGCGTGCAAAAAGTTGTAAGCGACTTTATCAAGCTTTTTTTAACATTATATGATATTTATTAACATATTGTGGTGATTGCTATTTTATTGCTTTTATGAAGTCCTTATTTGAAAAATACAATTGATAAGATAACATACGTAATATTATGAATTAGAGTTATAAATAATTCTATATTATAACTTCATAAGACCTGTCATCATAGCGCCTAATGTAAAATTACATTTCTGCTGTACTAAAAATTTCGTTTAAAAATTATTTTAAGCTATTTAACAACTTACCAATATGCAAATTATTTAATTGTGTTAACTTTTGTTCAGACAGGAGCAAAGAAAACGATATAAATTGTGAAGCTTTATGCAAGATATTGTTTCAAGATATTCCTGCGATAAGTTGAAGACCTTCTTTCGTTTTCGGAAACTACATTTGAAGCTATATTGGAAAATATTTAGCATATTTCAGAACTACTACTGAGAGAACCAGATGCCGGACCACCCCAAATTTCACATAAAAAAAAGATTTACTGATGATGCTGTGGTACATAGGATCACAAGAAACAATACGGTCTATATATATTGTAGATCGATTCAATTTTTCTGAATCGACATTCCATTCGCACAACAGAAGGATGTTTTCCAAAAAAAACTTTCTTAAAAAATTGTGATTTGGCCAAGTGATGTTTGGACTGTAAATAATGATTTTGAGCTAAAAAAAAAAAAAAAACCAAAAAACCAAACCAAACAACCCTTCCCAACTATATATATATATGTGTGTGTGTGTGTGTGTGTGTGTGTGTGTGTGTTTAAAACCCCCTAGTAGACATTCAAATGATTATATTAATAGGAAAAAAATCACTCGGTCGTACTGCAAGAAGTGTGCAGAGGAGATAAACGATACACACAACTTTTCTGTGGTTTGCCAGGACGAGTGCACGATGCTGTTATAACAGCGTGCATCCTACATAACATTTGAATCCGGAACCAATATGAACTTGATAAACATTTTGATAATGGCCCTCACCAGGTTCCATTAATTAATCCAATGTGTGAAAAATGATGCAGAAAACCAATTAAAGAGACAATTACTGACACAACAACACCTAAAATCTGCATTTTCAAAATATACTTAAAAGTGTACCATGTCAAAGAATTAAGTTTGGCAATGAAAATTTGGTATAGAAACCGAAGTTGTCATCTTCTTTTAAAATTAAGCAATGCATATCTAATTCATGTAAAAAAAAAACTGTTTAACAGTTCAAGACAACAATTGTAATATTGAAAATACACCATATATAACAAATTCATACATTCGCAACAAAAAAGTAGATAGTTTGAGGAATATTTTTGATGCAACGAGATTACAGAATAATTATATAGAATGTATCCCATATCAAAAATATTTTCCACAAAGCCCATCTTACATCAAATATTTTTAGTTTGTATCGTTTGATACGGTAAAAAAATAATATTTGATATGTTGAAATTCCACAAATCATTATTATCAGTAGCTTGTATCTTCAAAAAACTGTTTTTTAACTGAAAAAACTGGAAAATCCTATACTATACGTGTCTTACCAGCTCCATCTGTTTACTTTATCTCTTGGCCGTATTGTAGTTATTACTGAAATGACCAGGTAACTGAGTTATATATTTTGTTGTGTAATTTGATGGTATTTAAGATACATTCTAATTTGTTCATATAAAATTATGCGTATAACATGCTTTAAGAAAAATATGTGTTTATAAGTATATTAAGTATATTGAAGACGCAGTGTTGTATTGTAGAGTAAAGCATGCAGTAATTCAAAAGTTCAATTGCTAGAAAAAGTTGTAGAAATAAAAAGTTAGTAGCTTACATAGAAGTATTACACTATGTAAGTGTACACACCAATGTTTAGAAAATTATTTAAGTCCTAGCAAAATGTTTAAAATGGATTAAGTACACGATTGAATAGCTACCGGTGAAAGGTTTGGTTACAAAGATTATGAGTTGAAAAGATTTGTCATGTATCAACAATAATTTTAGCGAGAAGAGAGAGAGAGAGAGATGCAACAGCTATGGGTTTGGATATATCGTTGTGGTCTAATTATAAATATTTAAGTGTTCTGTTGAAAGGACGAGCTTTAGATACATGTATGTATGCTCTCATGTTTACAGAAAAATCAGTGATTAAGTACGACAAGCTCAAAACAGCTTTACTTCGTATGTACGAATTCACCGACGATCTACTGTATCTATTGTAGAAACGCGACAGTAGGTTAAAGACAAACATATAGAATACCCACCACTCAAAGTTCGAGAAATCGTCAAAGAAGAAACTAGTTTTGATAACATACTGTAAGAGCAGCAAGCAGATCCTTCGCTCGAAACAGAACGACTATATGAAAGATAAGGTCGAACATCACGTGATGGTAAAATTAAAGTGAAATGGATTGAAAAGAAAGGTTTACTTTATCGTGAATATGAAACACGAAAAAAGAAAGAGGTAAAACATATTCTCAGCTCATTGCCCCAGTAAATTTTCGCCATATTGTAATGAAGAATGCTCATAAATCAATTATGTCAGGCCACTTAGCAATACAGAAAACGATTTCTAGGATTTTGTCGAAATTCTATATCTAGGTATGCTGTACGATGTCAAATGGTTTTGTCAATCTTGTGATACCTGTCACAGGACCGTGTCGAAACGAACGGTAAGTAAACTTCCGCTGGATAGCATGTTTTCGAAAGATGTACCTTTCAAAAGAGATGCGGTCGATATAGCGGGTCCTTTACATCCTCCGGTAGATAAAAGTAATCCTTTAATTTGACTTTAGTAGATAAGGATACAATATTTTCACAAGCGAAAGCTCTTCCTAGAATAGATACAGAGCGGGTGGCTGAAATATTCTTATTCAGACATATCAGTGGAAATATTGACAGACATGGGAAGTTAGTTTACGTCCGGGCTTATGAAGGAGGTAAGTAGGCTCATTTCATAGCTCACAACTACGTCATTTCTCCCTGTGTAAAACAGGCTAGTGGAAGGTTTTAGCGGTACACTCAAACAAATGCTTAAGCGTATGTGTATAGAAAGATCAACAAATTAGGATAAATGTTTACCAACTGTGCTTTTAGGATACCGTAAGGTTCCCCAAGAAAGCTTCGAGTGTGCTCTTTTTGAGTTAATATATGACTGTACCGTTCGGTGACCAAATCGACTTTAGAGTTAGCACTAGTTACTAAGACAAGAAGGCCAGAATGCGGAAAACGAAACCAGGTGAGAAAGTTTTGGTTCTTTTGCTATCTCCTAGTAATTTGCTTACCGGTATGCAATGGCAAGGTCCATATCAAATTGGGATAAAAATCACTAATGTAGACTAACAGTTGGATGTCAAAGGTAAAATAAAGACATACATGTATCACGCAAACAAGTATAAACATGTAGAAAAAGTATGTTAAACGTTCTGAACCAGTTGTTCATTGTGTTATGTCAATTATTGATTCAGAACAAAGTGATAAATCTAATGTAAAGTGTGACCAGCAAGCAGATTTTTTTAATACAGTCTCGAGAGCAGTATAGAAATGAGGATGAGAAACAAATTATGGACGATCTTTTATGCAGGTATGGTGATGTTTTGTCGAATGTACAAGATCATACTCATGTACTTTGACATGAAATACAGATAATGAGAGATAAACCTTTCAGAGTAGGTCCTAGGCAAATCCAGTTTCCTATGACGAATACGGTGAAAGAATGTTAAAGTAATCAGATAGTCCATATTCATCCACAATAGTCCTTGTTACAAGGAAGGACAACACCTTTTGATTCTAGGTTGATATTTGAACTCTAAATCGAATCACGGTATTTGATACTAAGCCTATGCCAGATGTGGATGCAATGTTTGCAAAATTGTCGAATCATATGTATTTTTCTCAGTTAGATTTGTCCGAGGGATATTGCCAAGTACATTCCGCTTGTGCTTTGGCAATTTTTCAGACTCTATAAGGTCTTTCCAGTTCACTAGAATACCTTTTGGCATCTTTTCGTCTTATTAGTGAGTTGTTGCAAACTGTTTCCAATGCTGATAGGTTATATTTTAGTCTTTACAGACACTTTTGATCAACATGTTTCTGAGCTTTCTGAAGTTTTACATCGACTCTGTTTAGTACAACTTACAGCCAGTCCAACGAACTATGCATTGGTGTATCAAAAGCGTGAATGTCTGGGGCATATCGTGACAAAATACACCATGATCCAGACAAAGTACTAGCTATACATCAGGCAAACCATCCTATAACTAAGACGCAGTTGCGATTGTTTTTAGCACTGGTAAATTTCTTCGGAAAATTCATTCCCAATTCCGCTCATATAGCTTATCCTTTACCCGATGTCACGAGGAAGTTCTCACCGTGCACACTGCAATGGAGTAAATCTCAAGAAAAAGCATTTCAAAATCTTCAGTTACAAAATCTCCATCTACGATTTTTATTCTGTAGACCGACCCATCAGATAGAAGACTAGGGTATGTTCTTTTACAAGAAGAAGATGAACACAAGCTCCCGGTGACTTACGTTAGCCTTAAACTAAAATCAAGTGAAGAACACTATTCAACTATAGAGAAGGAATACTTGGGATTCATATGGTCAGTACAAAAGATTCACAGATATCTTGATGTGAAAGAATTTATTTAAAGATTGATCAGCATCCTTAAGTGTACTCTTAAGCAAAACAATGTTAGAGAACTTAGGTTGATGCGATGACCTCTGTTATTCAACAGTATCGTGTCTGAACCATTGCGATCAGAAGAAAGGACAATATCTAATACGAAAGTAAGAATCGACCAGTGATTCTATGTAAAAAGGATTGTTAAAATGAACTGTTGATCTTGTTTTACCTTAATATATGTGAAAATATAGCAAAACATGAAGCCCACAGGCCTTGATGGTCACCTGAATACCACAGCTCTTAGATTGACCTGTGAGAGGGTCTCATATGCGAGTCTAACGAAAAAACGTTTCATTTAAGTACATGCATATCCCCACTTTTGACCCCATTTTACATTTCGAGTTATTTCTAACATACTCCTTTTTAAGTCATGGGTCCGTTTCTCAAAAAGGCTTACAATCAGGAGTTAGCTTAGGTCGGACTAAACCTCAGAACCCGAATAAGTTCCGTTTCACAAAATGGCGAATACTTAGGACTAAATAAAGGTATAGATCTACGCCTGCTCGTAGGCGTAAGTCCTTAGTCTGTACACAAAAAATTGCGACTGTTCTGGTTCTAAGGCAATCATATTTTTCGGTTTATATAATATGTATACTTTAGAACTTACAAGTATATTATGAACTGAAATTGAGTTAAGCCCATCGTTCATCAAATTGATTTGATCTTAATTTTTTTTTTTATAAATACGAACATTCATCGAACAACAATTGCGAATGCAATATCTTAAAGTTATACATGTACAAATACTTATACATCTATAAATATTACTATTTCCCTTACACGTAACATAACCCGAACAAAAACAGGCTAGAATAAATTCAAATGTATACAATTAAAAGACGAATGTACATTTTTTTCGATATACATTTTTGCCCTTAAAAGTTATTTAAATCTCATGAAAATACACAATCATACATTGTTTGTATGTAGCACATTGAACATGTGTGTACAAAGTCCCAAGTTATACACTTTTATTCTGTTTTCAAAAGAGAATAATGACTGCAACAATATGTCATATATCTAAGATGTGGGGGGAAATGATATAAAATTGGAAATTTATATATTTTTAATTTTTAAGCATTCTTGGAAAACTGAATGTCCCGTTTCAACTTTTTGTGATATCTTCAAAATCATTTTCAAGCAGAACAAAATATGACTAAAACTGTACCTACTATGGTTTCATCAATATTCGATGAATACCAATTTTCGTGGATTTCGTTGTTAAGTTGATCCACGAATTTAAATGTTTATTGAAGTACAATTTCTAATAACATTTAGTATTGAAAGAATCCTTGGCCTCGAATTCACGAGTCTTTGAAACTTTGATTTTCACGTTATCCACAAAAATTGATACTCACGAATATGAAAGAAACCACATTAGTTTTAAGTAGGGTACTGTTTATGCATTGTCATACATATTTTATTTACAAAAAGAAAACCAGTGATATGATAGAAATTATCGAGCATTTCATGTATCACTGTTTCTGAAACTGTGTTTGAAGTATGACAGCTTTTTCTGCAGATATGTGCGGACTTTTCTACTGTAACCTGCCTATGCATTCTATAAATGTTTACAATTTTACGCAAATGTTGGAAATTTATTTGCATTTGATTGTCATATATTTTAGTTACCTCTTTCAGCTTCATCTTTATTTTATCTATACTCTGTGTTTTCTAAAAAATTTCAAAATTACATCAAATAACATTTAAGTAGAGGAGCCATTTATATACTACAGTCAGTGATATAGATGTTTATGAACAACTTAACATTTGCACATTTTGTGACATAAGTTAAACATACACACTGTCGAGTAAATAGTTATATGAATTGAAACATTGATCCACCACATACAATCGTATCCTCCAAGCAAAAAAGATACAATGTGTGCATGCATGCTTAGTTCTTAACGGGGATGTCCAAATTATTCGGTATCTAAACGGAAACTTGCACTTTTTTAAGAAACGCAAATTAAACTCGAAAAATATTGGCGTAATTGCGCTTGTAGGAATTACTTAAGCCCCGATCAACGCCCATTTGAGGATCGGTCCCCTGTTATTCTAAGGAGAGTTTCAGTTTCGGTTTACTTTTTATCTGATTGGTAAAAAGTACAATGCGTCATGGAAGTTTCCAAATAAACATTTTAAGCCCTTTGGGATCGAATCACCTGTGAGATCACTAGAACGCAATAAGTTGGGGATATATTTATCCTATATGTCGTAAGTCTTTTATTCTTTAAATTTTAAATTGTTAAAAGAGTTAATGTACGAAACACTGTTTTTGTTATTTATTATACTAAAAGCTAAAGTTAAATTCTTATCCATGCCATTAAGGCGCATAAGGCCGGTGCTGATTCCAAGTTTCCGTGATGCTAAGTGAATGAGAGTCATTGACTCCCCCTGGATGGGACACCAGTCAATCGCAGGTTAACTCCCAGTATAACCCGATACTCAATTCAAACTGGGTGGTCTGAGACAATGAAGATTAAGTGCCATGTCAAACACACAACACAACAATTAACCACAGCGAGGTTTTAACCAGCGACCTTTCTGGCCTAACACCTATGACCACTGAGCCATGTGCTCCACAATTTATTTAACTACTGTTAATTAATATATTTCTAGTAATTGAAACAAGGCAACCAAGCAAGCTTAGCAACATCATAGTTGAACAGATGCGAAACAGAATTGATCGCAGGCAGAATAATTTATAAAAGAATGAGTAAACATGGCTTTGAAATAATTAAAATTATTTGAAGGTACTTTTAAAGTCTGTTAAAATGTATATTCAAGCGTGAAAACGGTGATTTAAAAATCTCAAGTTAGAATGGGATTTTATTTTTTAGCTGAACTAATTCAATTGACATTCTTAAAGTTGATGTGAATTCAATTATATTAAATGTATTTGGTAGACATATTCTGGTCGATATTCAGTCAACTATATGTGTGTGCATACCGGACGAGAGAGCCAGGGTCGGTTGGTTTCCTATCGAGACATTCAGATTGCGCTGGCTGTTTTATATGTAGATATAAATTTGTGCAATTTATATAATGAATACACTGCATTTAAATGCCAATTACTTTAACAGGTCGAGACCACTAGATTTTGTGACGTCGGCATAAATTTGCATTTTAAGTAAGTTATCTGTACTTTTATCGACAGACCAATCAGGTAAATGAGTTGCAAGGCATTGTGGGCTACTACATATTTCAGTGTATACAGAGCGTAATGAAAATATATACCATTTTGAATTGTCCTTAGGAAACTTATTTTCAATGATTTTTCAGAATTTATGAAATAAATATGGAAAATGATGTCTGATCTTTTATTTCAACGCTCACATTTAAAAAATATTGCTTATGAGGCCTTATATCAACCTATTTAAATATCCCATCGTCAAAGTTCAAAAGAGATTTTTGTCCTTTTGAATTAGAAGCAGTGAGTATGTTTTTCACGTGATATCACAGGTTTGGGACAACATTAGTAGAATGCGCTTTGAAATTTTCTTCAGGGACACTCATCAAAATACTATATGCTACATAACTTGTGCTTCTGAATTTGTATGTTTGTGCATTTTTATTACCGTGGCTTTTACGTATGTTAAAAATGTACAGTTATCTGTATTTATTTCTGGTGTACAATGATTAAGTCACCAATAATTAAACAATTATGCAGTTTTTTTTTTTATCAAAATCCATTCGTACTTGTATGCGTATGTTTGTTATACTTTATATACACTGATCAATTTTTGAAGCAACAATTAATTAACTAAAACAACAGTATTTTTCAATGTGAGCATGGAACAATATTTATGGTATGTAATCTTTCCTTTTTTACCTTTTAAAGTAAAAAACAAGTTGTACAAATTTTCCGACAAGCAATTAAATATTGGGTATAAAACCGACAAAAACCACGTGTGCCTGTTGAATCGTAAACACGTAGTAGACCGTTATGCTTTGCGACTCATTCACTGGATTGGAGATTCTGGTTGACGTTAATATTGTCACATGTTAAATAATGCTATCCATATAAGGTAGTGTACCCGACCTGTTTAAGCCCTTGTCACATTGTCTCGATTTTGAGCTAAGATAGTGTACACATTCAATAATCGCACTTATCCGGGGTTCATCGCAGAGATAGGCCGAAAAAGTTTGTATGCGAAAAATTAAAAATCTATATAAATATAAAATTATTTTTTTTCATACAGAACTGTTTGAGGCATATATCGTACTTAAACACTGCCATTGAATTTCATTGTTGATTTACCTGAGACAGCCCGATTTTGAAGGATATCAGTACTGTAACCACTAGTAACGGTCTGATATTAAGAAGCTCACTAATATCGGACTGTCATAGATAACGTTTAGACTGCTGGAACAAACAAATGACATCACAGCGGTGTTTTAATCGTAGGCTATCTTTCTTCATTGAAACAAATCGCCAAAACACGGCGATTGTTTCGAGCATGTTCGAAACAATCGTGACCGTAGTACGATTTTAGAGTACTTAAAACTTCCTAACACTTACGATACTACGAATATCCTAAGATCTACCCCAAATATCCTACACATACCTGTTTCTGCGATTGTTTCTCGAGTCTTCCCCGAGTGTCCTCCGAATAGTTAGGAATGTACTTCAATTTGATGCGAATATAATTTAAAAGCAGGCGATTGGGCGAGTGCAATACGAGAACTTTCCCAATGGAACAACGAATAACATGTAGTGCGAAAATACGAAAATGGTCAGTGTTTCGCAATATATTCTTTTGATTTCTAAAGACATCTTTTAGCAATTTGTAAGTATTACTTACAGAACCTTGTCTTTCGAAATGTTACATATATACTTGCAATTTCTCCTTTCTTTCTGTTGTCGCACAAACATAGTACAATGTCAAACAGACATCGTGGTCGTGTTGGACTAGATTCGAAAAAATCACCCTCTGTAGAGCCTGACGGAGAATGGTAATTTTTTTTTTCTTTAAGTAATCGTACCAATCATAGTATAAATTGTAACAGTATGACAGGAGCTTAAGAAATACAGTAGTAAACTAATTTTTTTTATCTTAAACTACTACATTTTAATGCAATTTTATATTTATACTTGTATAATAGTGTTGTGTTGTGCATGTACTATGCCTAAATAGTAGTCAGGGTTTGATACATAGTGCACGATCAAACCCTGACTACTATCTAGGCATAGTACATGCACAGCACAACACTATTATTATTATTATGCGAACTGTTGTATATACAGACGTGCTTTGCTAATAAGTAGCTGAGACGTTTGAGTGTAGCCCCTTAAAATCACCGGAAAAGCAACCGTTTGATCTTTCAAATCAATCAATTGATTTGCTTGATTATTTGATCAACAAGTTGCTGTACAATAAAAAAATCAACAAACATTTATGTTCTTTTCAAGAAATGAGACACGATTGACATTACCAAAAAAACTTGAGTTGTTTAGCAGACGAAATCTCATTGAATTTTTTACTTGTACATTCTTTATCAAGCGTCATTCAAAAAAGCGTTTTCGTGATGCTCATGTACATTTTTTTTTTAAAATTTTCAATCAATTTGTTCAAAAGTTTATCAGAAACTTTAACTTTAAAATTACCGTAAATAATGAGGTGTTTTTGGAAAGATTAATAATTTCAATTCTTTGATGTCAATCGTATGTATCTACGTTATATATATATATATATAAAACGCCTCTTACATCATCGGCTAACGTAGCGTAACGGTAACGCGTTGGGCTCTTAGACATAATGATTTTATGGGCCAATGGTTCGGAACCCGCTGTCGGCGCTTGACAATTTTCATTGAAACGTTTGTTGTGCTCTATATCGGCATAGTATGCTTACGTTATATAAACCCCGCGAAAATGATGAGTATTGAATATATAGCGACAAACTTACAGGAGGCATTATAATAAATAATATTTGAATAACAGTACTGTATTCATACACAAATTGGTTTAGTGTTGATAAGGCGTTAGTTTGAATGAAAGTAAAAATCCTATTGGAATACTTTTTGACACTATTTACTGACATCTCTGTTAAAATTCTAAAACTTATCTCGTGTTTTAAACACCAGCAAACTTGTTTACAATGAATTAAAGTAAAAAATAACTATCATTTTGACATGTTAGAAATATAAAAGCTTAAAAACAAACAACCAAAGGACTGTGGCTATTTTGTAATATGATATCCGGATTTGTGTTGAATATTATTAGCTACAGACTTCGGTTCAAACTTGGCTGAAAACATCAAGAACATGTAGAAGAGATGCTTGGACGACTGCTTCATTATCTGGAATCAGGAAATCCATGATTTAGAAGAATTCCATGAACTTTTAAATAATATAGACCCTGACATCAAATTTACGATGGAAGAAAATCAACATAATATTTTATTTTTGGATATATGTATAACTCACGAGGGAGAGAGTTTATCTACAGACATCTACTACAAACCAACGGATACTCACCAATACCTCTATTTCAATGCATGCCACCCAAGACACACAAAACGTGCGATTCCATACAATTTAGCACAAAGGATGTGCACCATAATGAGCGATGAAAAAAAAGAAATAAACGTCTGGAAGAAATGAAAAAATATCTTCGTGATCAGGGATGCCCTATAAAATTAATCGAAGATGGAGTTATAAAATCTAAAAATCTCGACTGGAAACAATTGATAAATACTCCGTCCCCTGATATAACAACACAATAATTTCTTCCATCTGCTACCACCTACAATCCGAAAAATAAGAATATCACACCGTTTGTTAAACACTGAAACGAAGTACCCAAAACAGATGAAAAGATGTCTAAAGTTCTCGAAAATTTCCGCGTAATATAAGGCAAAAGACAACCTAAACATCTGAAACGCATACTTGGCATGCCATACGGTGGGATTCATTTTTCAAAATCTTTGATGTCAACTTACCGTTATATGTAAATGTTAACTTTGCTTATTTTGTATATATTCAAATCCGAGCAGAGGTATCTCTAGTGAGCATTGGCTCACAGATATCTAGTTGTACGTATCTTTCATAATATAGTAAATGTTCTTGTTCTAAATTCAGTTATAAACTGAAGAATTTTGAAAAAAAACAAAAAACTTTCATGTACAGTTCGATCACTTCATTTTCCATTAATTGTATGTAATATACCAAAATAACCTTACAAATATTTATAAATCATATTGTGTGATCTTATATTTTTCATCTTTTATTTGCAAAATACATGTATACTTTTGAAAATAAATCCTTTGAGGAAACACACAAATAAATTCAAAATATTGTATAGAATAGTTTTATTTTTATATTCAAATTTTTTTTTTTTATTGGAGGTCAAATAAATTGTACCGGTAATGAAATATTGCTCGATAACGTATCCATAATTCATTTTTCATCAACACTCTTTAGGAAATCCTGCAGAAATAGACAGTTGTCATTGGTATAATGGAAGCAAGACAACACTAGTGAATTGAAATTGTTGTTGCCACAGATGGCACTAGGATGATACCCTTTAGAAGGACACGTTTACAGCATGCACCTATAAAAGGGTTCTTTGGAAGCCTATGTTTCGTCATGGGGGAAGTTCTCTTGAAGATTCCATTAGTATTAAATTAAAGACCTAAAGTTCAAATGTCTTCAGTAATAGAGACCTGTGATTCGACTGTACAACCTGGAGCGATTGTAAAGGACACATAATGCACTTATTTGTACATTGTAATTGAATATCAATCTATAGCAAAACCTTTAGCAGTATCCATAAATTACTGGACTTTTATTTCGCAACATTTGTATATTTGTTTGATCTTTGTAAAATATGTTTTGGTATACAGTACAGTTGGTAAATGCATTTTTTCTAAATTTTGAACATTTGTTAACAAAATGTATGAACTGCAATTTGAGGATCATTTAGAGGTCAGCAATTCTCCATATTTTAAATTGCTTTGAAATCATCTTGTTACTGTAAAACTTGAGATTACCGGTATCTAAAGAAAACTTGAAAATCTTTTTATTTATGATTTTTACTTCTCATTGTCCAGATATTTTGTATATTATAATATGCTATAAAGCTGATTTCTCAATGGCCTTTGCTTCTCAGGTGAACACTGTGACATACAGTCTATTTCTGTAATCAAATGATGTACAAATGCAACTTCTTTGTTTTGGTGAAGCATTATTGAAAAGAAAAAAATACTGCAATTTCAGAAGTTCAGTTTGCTAAATTCTATAATATTCTTTCATTATTTTGATGTTGTCAATATTTAATAAGTCTGCATGATAAATGAAAATGTATACCAGTAATGTCAGCTTGCATATCAGTATCAACTGGTTACGTGTATACAAATGTACTTAACAATATAAATATTTTGATTTTTAAATTGGTTTTCTCTTTTTATCTTCATTTAAGGCATTATTCAGACTTATCTTGTGCAGTTATTAAGTATGTCCACATTTACAACATGCATATACCTGAGTTCTCATATTAGTACTGTGTTCTTTATTATTTTGTTAACTAATTACCTCAACTTCTTTATTTTAACTGTAACGCCCTTATGTAATATCAAAGTCTAAAAGTTATGTACCATATTTCTTATCACAATAAAAATAAATCATAGAACTTATATCTATCCGTTCAACTATATCTTAAGGCAACAAATAAGGAGAACAATTTTTATTATTCATTAACATGTTACCATAACCACTTTTAATCATATATTATACTGAAGAAGAAAATAGTCATAATAACGTTATGACATTAACAACTTGCAATCATGCTTCCGCCTATTAGTATTTTCATTGTTTGATATATTTGTGTTTCAGGAAAAAAAACCAATGACATGGAATTTGCATTACTACATGTTTTACTATTCTTCAATGCTTTATACATTGTTACAGGGAATCCGTTAAGTTTGATGATATTAACAGATTACTTCTGTATCATTCATAAGTATATTCATGTCTCTATATGGGTATTGCAGTGATGCATGTAAAACAAAATTTTAACTTAATTGTGTTTTAGTCTAGTTCTAGATTTTATATTTGCTTTATCTAACGAGTTAATGTCGTGTATATATTCAAGAGACTTTTTTTTCGTAGACTTAATTACCTAATACAGGACTCTGTAGCTACATGTAGATATAATAGCCGAGGTTCTTGCCATGCACAAAGTTACGAATACTCGTTAGTTTGAATTGACTCGAACGAGAAACAGTTTACAAAACAAATACGTATGAATCAAAGATAAAAGATATCAATTAAGGAAGGAGTATTTTCTGGTTTTCGACTTGTCAAAAGTAAACTTGATGAAATGGTCATTAAATCAAGATGAAAGGAAATCAAAATATCATATTTTTCTTTCTTTTTTACAATCATACAACTTGGCATAAAAATAATAATCAAAGTTTAGAATCTAACAAGGACTATATTTTTGGCGGAACTTTGGCGTAGGAAAATATCACATGTTTTTGCAATTCAGAATTGCTGTAGATTCATGAGTCTATTTGGCATTTTTAAAACAATAACATTAGTATCGGATTTTCTCAACTAATGTGAACTAATGATAAGGTACTTGGATTTCAGAATATTTTTTAAAAATATGATTTGCCTATCAATTTACATTTTTATTAGCTCATTTAAGCGCTCAATCTATAAATAGATTTGTGTGAAAAAAATCACTAAAGTCGAATTTTCTCTTTTATTAAATGGTCAATGTATAAGCTTTTCTGTCAATTTATAACTTTATATAAGGTCTTCATAATATGTAAAAATCAGAAATATTTTAATATTGGAAGCATAAAAAAATAATCAAAATATCTTCAAAATTTAAGGAAATTAGAGGAATTGCGGGCTAAGCAATATCAATTTTAGTTTAAATATTAATTACAATTTAGTAGTATAAGCTGATAGACATTCTGATATTCTATTATATCTTTGAAGAATATACACTTCATATCATAAACAGATGTCTACATAACAGTAGATAACTACATTTATTTTTATCATCCTTTAAGTTGAGGAAAAAGGTAATGACCTTGAACTGACCTTGATGCAAAAACAAGAAGGTCAAATTTAATAAAACTGATAGAATCATTTGGTTATGTGATATGTTTGACTGTGTCAAAATTTTATGCATTTCTTAATATAAGAAGGATGTCTGATAACGAGAAGACTCCTTCCTTAAGGATGCTTACTGGTGTTAAAATAAAGTCTTGGAAGGCATTATTTTTGTAAGCTCTTATGTAGATTTTATACAACCAAAGCGTTTTGTTTTCATCGCGTCGTCAGGATTAACTCCTTGATAGCTAACGTTATTTGCAGTTTTATTACAACACACCTAATGTGTTTTCCTTCAATTTTATCTCACTTGAACCGAAGGTTCAGTGAGTTGTTCTGATCACCTGTTGTCTGTCGTCCGTCTGTCTGTCTGTTTTGTCAGTCCGTTTGCCCGTCTGTCTGTAATTTTTTCACATTTTTGACTTCCTCTCCAGAACCACTGGGTCATATTTAACCAAACTTAATGCAAAGCATCCTTATAGGAAGGGGATTCTAAATTGTTAAAAAATAGGCGAAACCATTTTTAAAAGAGAGATAACTATAAAACAATTAGAAAATAGGATTTTTGTTTTTAAATCTTCTTCCCAAGATCCACTGCACCAGAAATGCTAATATTTACACCAAAACTTGTATACATAGTGATTATTTTAAATTGTTAAAACTGTGACCCCTCGGACAAATGCTATGACCCGACGAGGGGTTTAAAGCTTAACATAGAAATATATAGGGGGAAATTTTTAAACATTCTTCTTCGTGAGAACTACAAAGTAACAATTTGTGAGATTACTACGCAAGCATTCGCAGATAGTGCAGGTTCTAAATTGTAAAACCCATGACCCTCGGACTAATAATAGAGACCAAAGATGGATCAAATGTTATATAACTCTTACTTTGTTTTGACGACAGGATTTTTGTTTTGCAAACTTTGCTTTTTGGTTACACTTATTGTAGATTTAATACTGGCTTGCAAAGTGTTTGAAAACTTAAATTTTGATGGTATTAAAAACCCATTATAATATACAACAACTCTAGAAATTGGTATGTGAAACAAGTTATTATTGCGTGACGATTAATTTTGTGAAACTGGTAGACATTGTTCAACCATATCATAAAAATATTCAGAGTCAACAATAATCCACTTTTTCAATATTTTAAGTGCAAAAAACTTATAGTACATGTATCAGAAATATTTTAAAATTGAGTTGAATTATGTTAAAACTCATCTAATAATAATAATTAATACACAAGTAAAGTAGTGTAGCATTTCAAACATTCTCACAGTATTTTAAGATATTCCACTATTTTATAAATCACATGAATTTGAGGAATCCTAATTTATTTAAAAAGTATTAGATTTTAACTGCTATCTAAAATAGATAACAAACACGTTGGGGGTAATAATACAGAAGCCGTTATCCAGAGATTTTTTACGAAAGAGTGCAAAAAGGTCCAATCCATATCCATGTAACATTGATACTAGTAAATTTATTTGTTTGATCTTTTGAAAACAAAACATATATGACATTTCCATAACGTACAACTATGTATATATATTTAGATATGATCCATATCCAACTACATAAATAAAATAAGTACAGAATTTTTCAAATTTATCAAACATATATCTTGGATATATCCTTATCAATGTTTACTCAGTTGACTAGTCTATCGGTATCCTAATAGCTAGGGCCGTTACTAAAAAAAGAACCGATAGCGGAAAATGGTGCTTTTTCATACATTAAAAATATTAGCCTAAGCCTGAAATTTGACTTTTAGAAAATCACTTTTTGCCTGATATTCTATGTTATATGAACACATTTATTTTTAAAAACAAATACTTTCCTGTTACACTTGTTTATTTATCAAAAAATAAATAAATTTGTTTACAAATGAGATAAAATGAAATAAGTTTTTAAAGAGAATTTAATCTCTTATATTTTTTATTTACCTACATAACTCTCTGAAATATTGAAAATGTTTACACCTTTATGCCCTTTGTCAATAGAAAATAATATTAATCAAAGGACCGGTTTTTTAGGATCACAATGGGTGTATTTTTGGTAAATTTATTAAAAATATATTTTGAAAAAAGTTCCGTAAAAATAAAATTTTGCATATGTTTATCATTTCATCTCTCTAAAAAGTATGTTTAGCTTTTTGTTAAATAAAAAACATGATTTGAACTAACCGTTGATTTATCTGTATCATATAAATCGCGTAAGATGGGTTTTTTTGGAAATCGGTATTTAACGGAAAGTATTATGGATTGAGATCGGTATTTAGAAATTGCAGTCACATACGCGGAAAACGCTAAAAACCTGATATGCCTTCAAGACTAAAAACCTATATTCAATTATTTTTATTGGTTTTAAAAACTGTTCTAAAAAATTAAATAACTTTTCTTGAACGTATAGTTTAATTCTAAAAACAATTTTTAGGGAAAATATATTTATGCTCGTTGCTATGCGTATAGAAGAAAGATGATATAGTTTTAACAAGTAGGTCAAATTATATTCCCCTTTGTGCATTTATATGCCTTATTACACTGGAATCGATCTCGGCCAAGATTTCATTTTTGATGTTTACGGACGTTCAGGGATTAATATTCAAAGATTCGGATTAAATTCAACCTTACAATGCAATGATGTTTTTACAGGAAAAAAGTAAGCGGTCTATATTTTCAAAAAGAATACGCAATCAACACAACCCAGTCATGTTTTCATTCCGTTGATTAATAATTGATTGCAGTTGTCAAGATTGTTAATAGAATTGCTTTAAATTACTTGGTTTCTTTGTTGAAGTATTAGATCTCAATTAGATCAGGCACGGACAAGACGTAATAACGCGTGAATTACGTCAGACGTTTTGTGACGTATGGATAATTACCTTAAGGATGACGTTTACTCAGAATGAAAAAAGAAATCCACTGATGATAATGAAAAACCGTCTATCGTATGTTATAGACCTTTAATTGTAGTGTTATTTTTCACTTTTAAAAAAGTAGGTCAATGACTTTTTTAGTTAATGGCCATTGAATATTTTTTGAAAAATCAAGAAAAATCCCTTGAAATTTTACACTACAATGGAGATTTTCTTAATTGTGAAAATATTACAAATAATTAAACGCTTTAAGAAATGAAATACAGTTTATGAATGGTAGTGGCACTAAAAAGATACAAAGCATTACGATTTCAGCAACAATTTTTAAAAATATTATAGTCCGAAATTCCTGTATCAGTTTTCAAATCCCTACCCATTTTTGATTTTTTACATCAAAAAATTGAATGATGATATAACAAAAACATTTATAGTATTAAACTACTAATATTGACCTAATTGTGTTGGCATAAAATTTATACGAGGTCAATGATAAAAATTTTGAGATATGGTGTCTTTTCTCGTATTTAAGAATTTTTCAATATTTTTGCAATTCGTGCCATACGATTATTTTAATTAATAAGCGAGATAAAACTAACAGAATTTATGCAAAATTATATCGACTAAAATTTAAAATCATAACATTTAATATTAAAGTATTGCCACCAATGGTTTAGTGGAAAACAAAATCTGCAAAATTTAGTCCGAATTTCCTCTGTTTTGTTAAAAGTATGTTTTTGTTTGAGCATAATTACATAATATAGTAAAAATTTTGAATGTTATGTCAATAATAATTAATTTCATAAATACTTTTTGTGTTTAGAACAAATTTTACTCATGACATTGAACTTTATAACAATCCGAATTTGAGAACTCAAACCCTGAGTAAACAACATTCTTAAATCACATTTACTCAGTAGTTGTTTGAATTCATTATTTACTTTTTTGCACCATCTCTCTCTCTCTCTCTCTCTCTCTCTCTCTCTCTCTCTCTCTCTCT
>WFKH01003881.1:50026311-50037833 GCA_016163765.1 Magallana hongkongensis
TCTCTCTCTCTCTCTCTCTCTCTCTCTCTCTCTCTCTCTCTCTCTCTCTCTCTCTCTCTCCTATGTGGTCAAAATGACAAACTTTAAAACACCTCGTTTAAGTCCTCTTCTTATATTTTGATCTGAATGTGACTATTATGATGACATGCAAATCTAGTTAGTTCCTCTGCCCTCTATAATTATAGAACATAATATTTTAAGATAAAATTTGTCGCCCAGTACATTTAATCCAGTAAACAATTTCTATCATTATTAGCCGGGCTCGTAGTGTAGCAATGGCCAGGCTATAGCTAAGGTGCATGGTTAATCGTATGTTGACTGAACAACCATTCAAATCATTCTCCGCACAGAAATGTGTGCACGATTTTGTATCATAATTAAGGAGGTTGGCACCTGAAATACTAGTAATGTCAATCATCCAAAATCCACTTGGATACAAAGATGGGGACCTAAAATGTTCATTTGTTTTATTTGTGACCCATGTCACAAGCCATTTTTTGGAAATATAGGGCTCCAAACAGAAATGATAAATTTCCTGAAATTTTTGCTAAAATTTGACTTGGAAATTGATAATTTGAAGAAATCAAACAAATATTATAGTTTGAACTATTATTCAATTATGATTTTAATACAGTATGAAGTTGAACACATGTAGTGACTATAAAAGTAAAATCTAAGTCGAAGTTTAAAAATTCTTGCTATACTGGTGGTTTCAAAGACCAGTACATAATGAATACAACAACAGATGTTACAAAATTTTGGAGTAATCAAATTATAACGCAAATAAAAAAAAAATATATATTAATGTCATCTTTTCAAATCTTTGCATACAAATAGATATATATTTAAGGTCTCGTTTTAAAAAAAACAAGTATGGGTCACATCTCAAAAATTTGAGATATAGCATGAAATAGGCTAATTTTAGGCCAAATTGGAGTTGAGTTTTTCTTAACTTCTATGAAATATAGGCTAAATATGCCAAAATATATCGATAGAAATATCAAAATGTTGTTCAAATATGTTTTTAGAACATCATGAAAATATCGTTATATACAAACTATCTAGAAGTTTGGTATGCGCTGAAAATTAGAAAGCTAAAGTAACAGTACTCTAAAACTAGTGAGTTATGAAAATTGTTTATTTCCTTCTTGAAAACCTTCCGCCACAAAATATAGTCCAATACTAAACTCTGTAAAAATTTAATTTTTCTAAAACAACAATAAAGTTTATTTAGCATTGTAAAATATAAATATACTACTAGAATTAATATGAGATGCAGAATTTTCAGACTAGAGGTGACCCAAAATGGCTACCCAGAACCTAAGGAGCGAACCTCTTTAAAGTATGCTGAGTCCGAAGAAATCTGCTGGCCTTCATGAAAATAGCGTTAAGTAGGTCAAAATGGTGATTCAAAATGGCGGACAACCAAACTTCATAATTTTCTCTTAAAATCTTTTCATTAAATGACAAACAATAACAAACTTTTACAGTCTCTTCAATGAAAAAAAATAACAATACAAAATCATAAATTGGTCTTGCAAACATTTTTATCATAATTAAGCTGTGCAAAGTCTGATGAAATGTGTTGGTTTTCAGGAAAATGGCGTTAATTTTGTCACAATGGCAATTCAAACTGGTGTAAAGCCAAATTTCATTTTTCCCTCTAAAGGCCTCTTAACAGGAAAATGTTTGAATATCAAAATTTTTAGTACTTATAATGTAACTGACAATCAAATTTGAACACTTTTACCAATAGAAAAAACAACTCCACCGGCTTTTTATTTTAAAAAAAGTACAATTTTTTCTGTTTTCCCTTTTTAAGCTACGGTATATGTTATTTATACAATCTTTTTTCATTCACACATACATGTAAAGGTTTTACAACCTGTGGGGCAATTGCACGCTATCAAATCTTTAAAAAAAGCTTAATGTCTAAGATCTTAGGTCATTAGTTCCAGCACAATTAAACAACCATCACTTAAATTTTTTATTTCATCTCAGCTGCATATGGCTATATAGGCATGCTTATATATGCCTGTCTCCCTATCATTACCTTTGTTTGTGTTTGTTTCATAAGCAACGTAAGGCATAACCGAAGTTGGAACATATTCTCGGGCTCTTTGATTTTATGAATAAAAGAAATTAAACCATGTCAGTGGGCAATGTGTCTCGGTTATACAAATAACTGAAGAACCTCTCGTATTATTTGATTTTCTGGTCAGTTAATTCCCATTTTCATACTTGTTTCTGTACACTTAACATGTTAATTTTCTCGATATGCTTAGAATTAAAAAGTTGTGTCACACCATATCAGTGAATGAAATGAGCCAAGTGCTAATTCGAAGTTCTAAAAAAGGGGAACATTTTCTCTTCAACAGCATTGAAAGGGATGTTTATCGGCTTTAAAGAGGTTCAAACATCCATTAACAAACTTAGTTGTGATGATATGTTGCAAATTGACACTGACATTGCCTAGCATAAAAAAGCCTCAACTTTTTCTCTAGATAAAGACAAGCATTGCTCTTACGTACTTTTATACTTTCCTCAGCACATTTTGGCCAAATAAATATCGACAATTTTGCAAGAGGTTGTTTTATCCTTAATGAAGACATAGATAGCTTGAGTCCTTATACAAAGTAATCCCTAATAATGTTAAAAATAGTAAAATGTTTAGGGTTGCCCAAAACATATTGCGCATACGTATTACTATATATAAATGTGGACGATATGTTAATTTCGGGCTCATTTGAAATCACGAGCTTTTCCAGTGCATATGATGATATATTAGTTAAATTTATTTGCTATATAGGCATTAAAGGAAGCGATAAACATACACTAGAATAGTTATTAATGTCGTACACTGTTCCCAAGTATCCGATTATACCCCTGTTATCGTATAAGCTTATGATATCAATATTTTTAAAGCCTAAAAACACCAATATTACAGTGCAGAAATATTTCTCCTCTTTAAAGGTTTGTAAGAATTTGCCACATTTCACGAAATTGCAGAGTGTGCCACATCTTCTTAACTATTTTAAAGGCAGATCGAAGAAATCGGTCCATAAAGTGTAATACCCCCCCCCCCCCATCCAGAAATATTTAGGAGGGATATTGAAAAGCATTAACAAAGAATGTTTAAATAAGAAATAGCCTTAATAAGACAAAACCGAGAAAATTAACATTTTTAATAATCAGTTGTACTGTATTTTTTATTTTTATTCGTTAAAGCGTTCCAATCTAATTTGTCATGTGCATAATATTATAATGTAATACTTATACATTTCACCCCTCTATACGGCTTTAAAAGAAAATTATGAAATGTGGCTGTTGTCCATTTTGAAACGCCATTTTGACCTATATAACGCTATTTTTGTAAAAGTCAGCATATACCTGTATCTTCAAAATTGGTATACATTAATTTTGAATAAAAACTTTGTTGGACCGGACTATAATTGTTATTAATGCTTTAATTATCATAATGATAAAAAAAACCATGTTGGACCAAATAATAATTATTTGCCGTTAAAACGTTACTCTAGAGCCCTTTTTAAAAATCAGGACCAGACTAGTAGTTCTAAAATAAAAGAGAACGTAGTATGTATAGCATGTCAGTTAATCAGTTTAAGTTTACTTTTAAAAATCACATGGAAGTTTTGTTTTTTGTAACATTCCTAATAATGTAAAGTTGCTGAGCGGCAGAATACAATGTTAACACTTTCTTTAATTTGATATCTCGTTATCAGGCAAAGTGTACCAATTGTTGTTTTAAGAGCGTGTACAAGAGTTTATTTTAGTTGGAGTGTTAAATACCTTGCCCAATTAATTCATAATGCCTGTCTAATTAGTCAGTTATAATGCAATTGATGCATGAAAACGTTTTCAATATACATCAAACGCGTCCGGATTTCAGTGTTATGACTACTTTGATTTAATTATTGAAATCCAAACCATATCCCTGTCGGTGACTTGATGTTCTAAATCACGGGTTTATAAAATATATATTGTTAAAAACATGTACTTTGATAGTCTCAGTTTTAAAAACTAGATCCTTTATCGAATTATGAACATCATCTGTTTATTTCTGAATTAAATTGTTCTTGTAACATTTGATCTTATAACATTAGAAATCTGTTTGGCATTAAATGTAACAGAGCGTTGCTATAACTAAAATATCAGAAAAACTCCAGTATCAAGATAGTTACAAAATTTACCTTAAAGAAGAGTTTATAAAGACACATATAAATGTGTTCAGAAAAACGATTTTTACTAATTTCCATTGATATATAGATATTAAAACGGAATGTTTTACTATCTTTCAATTATAGGCTACGTCTTATCGATTCACTGTTTACCCTGTTGACAAATGCTCTAGAGACAAAAATGATTTTCAGACAGCAGCTCAAAGAAGAAATTGCAGTGGAAGCTCACGATACCTGTGTTCTCCCGATAAATACCTATCATCTCTAATAGAATTCTGCACAGACCAAAACAGAAAATTATATGGAAAAGGTATTGTGATCAGCATTATCTAGGAGATAATAACTATTCATTAATAATGCTTAATGATATTACAATAACAGATATCTGCAGAATTTTTAGAAGAATATTACCTTCGTTTCTTCTTTACCACATCTTGAGAATTTCGTCATAAATGTTGTATGTATTCCAACCAAAGTACGCTATAAATGTTGTTTTGTAGGAACATAAATATATATGCTTTAGAAAACGTTAAAATTATGATCATAACCAAAGCAAACTTATGCATTACTTAAGGTGGAATGTGTCTCCTCCCTATTGTGTCTTACTTTCAATTGAAATGAACAATATGATTTTATAGAATTATTTACCCCAAAAATTGTTACTTAACAGCGTACTGCAGTGGGTTTTACCATTATTTACGAATCTGAAAGTCATGAGCTCAAATCCTTCCGGGCCTTTTATAACTTTTCCCTTTCCAAATATTTTTAAACATATTATCTGATCAAATATTGTAGAATTTTAAAATCTGAAACGTTGAAAGTTTTTTGATTATAATATACTTTGATTCACATCAGTATCGAAAAGTGTTCCATATCACTTTAAAAAAAGCACCAAGAATTCAATCTCATCATTATTTCAGGTTGTAATACACCTCTAATTACCCTTATAACACTGAATATTAACAGGTAACTGTGTAATATTGGAAGGTACAGGCGACCTGGACCATTACAGCTGTGAAGAAAAATTCAACGGTAGCTGTCCTTCGAAGCCATATCTTGACGATAAGATTTATAAATGTTGGTAAATTCTACCTCTTAAAAATTCAAATGAATATCTGAATGATATGTTTTTGAACTTTATATTTTTGCAATCACGTATTTTACTTCTACAGTCGATAAAAAAGGTCGATGCCAGACTTTATATCGGTATAACACATCAAATAATATTATTTAACAAAGATGTAACCTCTTTTTAGACGGACTTTATAAAGACATTTTATTTGTATAAAGATTCACAAATCGTTATTGTACAAACTTATCTTTAATAGTTAATATTCACTACTGTCTGTACGTTTTATTCTTTAAGAGAAGATATAAGAAATCAATTCAAAGTTGATAAATCTGAAATAAAAATACTGCGTTAAAAACAGTTACACAAATCAAAATATTCCTTATTTTTAACATATTAAATGTTTTTGCAACCAACATGCTACATATATCGTGACAGATCCAGCGTGTCTAGAAATTAATAAGGACGATGTTTTGTTGCTGACAGAGATTGCAACAAAGGGTAATATTTTGAAGCTTTCAAATCATGTACAAAGTACATATATATTTGGATTAACTAAAGATATATAAATTATTTTCGATTAATTATATTGTAGACAATTTACTACAACAGGGCCTCATCTCAACATTTCTGAAATAGAAAAAGTCAGGAATGGAACTTTAAGAGGACCTAAAAAATGGATTGCAATTGTTTATATAATAATTGCTTTACTTTTAGCGGGGTTGATACTGAGCTGGATCATTTTTCAAAAAAGAAATAAAGGTACCAAGTAGAAATAGATATAATCGAGATATGAATTTGTGTTGTGCAGTCAGTTCGTTACTATTTGTTGGCTATGGTAACTTTTTTTTTTCCAATTATTGGTCAAACTCAAAGGTACTTCCTCGGAAAAAGAAGCTGTATAGAAAAGTTGATTAATAATAGTTTTCAGTTTATCTTTGAAATTTTTATACTTAACTTTAGTTCTCTATGAGTCGAATAAACTATGCAGTTTCTTTTGGGAATTCTTCTTATTGATAATAGTTTCATTTCATTGAAGAAAGGTTTATATCTCTTAATGCAATTACATATAACGGATTAAGATAGCACATGAAAAATACTTTACAAGACATATATAACGTCGACTAAGCAAAACCTAACCAGCTATAAGCATTTGTATTGTTAACGATTTGGCACACAAAGGTAGCAATGTTAGCAGTTGCTAATCGGAGTTAATTGAATAAAATGTATATCACATAATTGCATAAATGTGATCTGAATAGGTAAATATAAAATGTTTTTAGAATTTTAGATTTTAGATAAAAGTTTAAGAAAAACTGAGTACGTCGTCCGTTTATCCACCCGTCTGTTTGTGCAATCTTGTCCGGTCCCTACCTATATCATTCTCCTTTAACCAACTTAAGGGGCAATTTTATTTAGGAACAGATAAAGTTAGTACTTCTGTGCAGTTGAATGTAAATAATCATTAAAAAAGTGTTTATATCTAATTTTATTGATTAAATCTCATCTGTGTTTTCACTGTTTGCAAGTCATACGAAAGTATGACTATATCTCGGAAAAGGAATCTGAAATTAAACGTATGTGTATAAGTTCTAACAAAAATTGTCCAACGTGTATAATGCTTATAACAATTTACCAGTATGCAAATTGTATTTTTGTCTGAGAAAAATGTCTTTAAAAAGCACTTACGGTGTATAAAAAGTTTCTCATGCATAGTTTGTAGAGGAAGACGACTTTACATGAAATAGAATGCAAATATACAGATACTGTGAAGATATTAACGAATTTGATTTCCACTACTTTACAGACCTAAAAATCATTGATGCACCAGGTCCATTGCTAGCTCCTTGCTATATTCCACATAAAACCAGTGATAATTACTTACGTCTGTGTCGATTAATTAATTTGCTTTGTGGCGATTTATTCCGGGACAATCTTAGTCGATACATTAAACCAAGTAATCTTAGGTCAGAGCTGGATAATAACAAACAAAAACTGGTAAACATTTTTAACAAACAACAACAAAATCTGAACTATCCAGCCACTGGAAATACATCATTGACAGCAAAAGATTTTGACATCCCTATTATTTACATTCTCATTCGAAACATTTGCAACATTCCTTCACACAAGGCCGGTTGGGGATATCCTCCAACAAAAGGGGACAACAACATCGTTGCCGGTATAGAGACAATACGACTTCAAAGGAATTCGATATAAGCTCATTCCACAAACGGAATGATCGAAGATCCAGTGTTTGAGAAGCGTTGGAAGGAATTGAGAGATGCTGTTGTACAAATCGAGACAGAGTTGACTGGTTCAGATTTATATAAGCGAGGTATAGATTTTCTACATTCTTGTAATTTTACTTCTGTTGGAACTGAAGCGAACCACAACGAAAAGAAAAGCACGCAAGGTAAGTTGAACTTGAAACATCTGAATATGTGTCAAAAAATAATTGCTATAAATTAATTGTATATAGGTAACCAACTATTATTTTAAATTTACTCCATCTAATACCCCCTGATAAACTAGTTCGCGGCGATTAACTTACATGTATAGTTATTGGCGCCTGGTCGGTTCAATATAGTGTGTGTTTTCCTTTGTTTACAAGTGTTGATTCACTAGATCATGATACTTCGAGGGGGCGGAGCTCCCACCTGTACAGTAACACCCACCTTCACTACATGAAAACAATAAATTCCATGAACATCAATTTATAAGCTTAACGAACAATTTAAAAACGAACAAGAAATCGTTGACCTCAAATTATTGATCATTTCTGGCAATACTTTTATCGGAACCGTAGAAACGTAATGTTTTCAATGTCTTAAACATATTCAAACATTTCAGAAATTATTCAACAAGCTGTATTTTTCTAAGAATAATGCTTATAAAAATAGAACGAAATAATACAGTTCTTAAAAAACTTTCCATTTTTGGCATTAGTTATGTCAGAACCAAACGAGCGCAATGCTTTCGTTTGGCAAGGCAAATCGGTGTCAGTTTCCATGTCGTCCTTGCGCTTTCTTTTTTTCCAAGCAATATGCCATACTGTAGAAACCTTTAGAATATCGTCGCGCAGTTCTTTATATTTTCAAACTGCCTTTTTTGAGCATTTACCGGTTTCCCTCATTATCTCTTGTGTATCCACTCCTGCCATATATAACTGTGTTGCGCAGATCCGGAGCGGTTACAAAAGAACGAACGCTTGACGATTGCTTAACGCATACTGAACGCAATGAGAGCGAACGCTGAACGCTCTGTGAACGGTGATCGCGAACGGAACGAAACGGAGAGAGCAAACTGGACGATGAACACACGCTGAACGCACAGTGAGCGAACGCAAAAATCGGAAAGTAGAACGTTTAATTGCCTGTTTCATTTAGTATAAATAATTTATCAAAACCAAGGGTAATGGTGATACCTATCAGTTGACGCATCTCATTTCAAGAAAAAGCAAAATTGTTTAAATTTTTCTGTGACGTTGATAAGTGTTTATGTGGCACTTACGATGTTTTTAATTTCTGAACAACTGTACTTTCACTGCTCCGCTTATGTGACCTAAAACGGTTCAAAAACAAAAATTATATATCTTTAAATTTACCAAAGCATTTGATTAAGTAACGTACATAGAAAGATCCGGCAAACAGAATATATACAAAATTTAGATGCATAGTATTGTTTTACTTCCACCCCGTAAATTCAAAATTTAAAGCATAACAATAACAATACCTTTTTTTCATATTATATTGAATTATTAATATTTAACAAAATCTAAATTATGAATTAAATTGTTTGATATTCAGCGGAACTTTGAAGTTTCAAGAGATAAGAGTAGGCATACGCGTACGAATGTTCTAAATAATTTATAAATAGAGCTTTGTAACAACCGTATATGATACAATGCAGGTTGATGTTATCATAAATGATATAAGTAAAAACCTTTGATGTGTCCGAGTCCGATGATTAAAATTCCCCTATAATAGATAATGTCCAGTAGAAATTAAACAATTATTCCCTTAGGTTTCTTTCAAATGAAAATACGATACGCATTCCTCTCCATTACATGGTATTAACATTTATTAGAATGTAACTTTATTTTGACGCTTTAAAACTTAGAAAAAATGAAATTCAATCAAGTGTTGTGTATCATGGAAATATGGAATGCATAAAATCGAAATTCCTTGGAACAAGGTAAAAAAATTTACCTGTATCTCGCACAAATAAATCGTACATAGAGAATTGGATAACATAAACATCAACTCGTACATGTATGTAAATAAAACGATGTTGATTATGCATTATCTTCATTTCTTTTACACTGACCACTTACTTTTCTTTAACTTATGATAAAACATAATATTCGTTGTGGAGACAAAACAATTTAATTGGTGTGTGGATAAATCATCAATTATATATATAGATAGATAGATAGATACTCAGTAGATATATATATATATATATATATATATATATATATATATATAGAGAGAGAGAGAGAGAGTCTCAAAAACAAATAGAATGAGAGAGAATTATTCCAATGTTTGTGCTTATTACATGTATATGTATATATCTATGCAATGTGTATCGTTCCGATCCTTTCAAATTGTCGTTTAACTGTATTCCACCTGTATCTCAAACGACCGTGTAGTGAGCGACCAGCGCGCTAGGTTCCGTTCGTCATCGAAAACAAGATTTTTGTCCTGCCTAGATGGCCGAGTGGTTGTAGCTGTGGTCGCTCACTGCTAGGAGAGTGGGTTTCAGAGGTCGTGAGTTCAAGCCCCAACCGGGGCGGAGGTGTAGTTCCAATACAGTGAATTTTCTTGTGCTTTATTTATATATCTATATCATTTACTATGGACAGGTTTATGTCAATTTGAGAGTTATTGCAATGTTTGTGCTTGTTATGTATGTATATATCTTTGCAATGTGTATCGTTGCGATCCTTTCAAACTGTCGTTTAACCGTAATCCACCTGTATCTTAAACGACCCTGTAGTGAGCGACAAGCACGCTAGGTTCCGTTCGTCATTGAACGCAAGATTTTTTTTTTTTAATTTTATTGTCATTTTCATAATTATTACAAGGAATCAAAGAAACAAAGTACATATTTTATTGGCACTCACACACCTTTTCATACACTTGCACACATAAATATCAGAAACACATTCTAATTGTTTACAGGAAAATTAAAGTTCAAAAATATTTTTCCAGTTTGACCATTGTGTGTCAAATTTTAAAATTTCAAATGATTTAATTGATGTATCTTTCAAACCTGTATTTGAAATAGATATCTTGTAGTAGTCCCTTTAAGTAAGGGATCTTTTTTGTTTCAAACAGTTAAAAATATACTGTTTGGTATACAAAATTATAAAGTTTACAACTTTGTTACCCTGGTTTAGAGGTATTTCACCAAATATTACATTAGTAAGATTAAATCCAATTCTATTTGTAGTTTTATAATAGATATGCATGCTGAGTTTATTCCATAAGGGCAGTATTTCTAAACATTTAATGAATACATGTGGAATTATTTCTACATCTTCTTTGCAAAAAGAGCAACAATCATCAGTGCTTACATTGATTTTTAAGAGGGTATTTTGTAGGCAACATTCTGAAAAGAATTATGTAAGGAAGCTACTGTACTGAGGTATCAGCACTTGTTTTAAAACATACTTTAAAGAACTCTTTAACTGAAACATTAATTTCCAGTTGCATGTATAATTCAGTGTTGCATTTCTGAATGGTATTTGGTGTGATATCTTTACTATTAATAAAATTGTACAAGAATTTCTAACAATTTTCGAACAATAAAACTTACTCAGAGTTACATGGAATGTATGGATAGTAATCTTTTTTAACATCAGATCTTTTTATAGACTGAGATATAAGGAAACTAGATATTGCATTATTAACACTGTTATATAGCATTGTACATACATTAGACATTAGATCTATGCAATGTGTATCGTTCCGATCCTTTCGAATTGTCGTTTTTAAAACTGTATTCCACCTGTATCTCAAACGACCGTGTAATGAGCGACCAGCGCGCTAGGTTCCGTTCGTCATCGAAAGCAAGATTTTTTGTCTTGCCTAGATGGCCGAGTGGTTAGCGCGGTGGCCGCTCACTGCTTGGAGAGTGGGTTCCAGAGGTCGTGAGTTCAAGCCCCAACCGGGGCGGAGGTGGAGCTCCAATATAGTGAATTTCCTTGTGCTATATATATATATATATATATATATATATATAGCACA
>WFKH01003881.1:50037933-50050550 GCA_016163765.1 Magallana hongkongensis
TATATATATATATATATATATATATATATATATATATATATATATACAAAAGTGATAAAACTACATTTTGTACATTATATCAATATTGGGAAAGGTGTTGGCAGTGCGGCCGATCGCTCTAGAATATATAAAAATTCAATATTCAAACGATTTGTTTATATTGAAAAAAAAATTGAAAATGATATTACATGTACATAAACAAATTAATTCCGTTAATTTCTTTTAATGAGGCACAAATTAAATATATGAACATGATTGTTTTTAATAATCTTATAAAATTTTTTTACAAAATAGTACGAAACTGGGAGAAACTGATCAGTAGTCCAAAAAATTGCTGGGAAAAATTGCCCAAAGAAAACGACACTGAAAAAGCTAATGACATCGAACGAATTCATTAATATAGAAATTTAAATTGTCATAAAGATGCCTCCGAGATGAACATTGACGAGTTCGACGAATCCGCCTTTGACCTTATAGAGGTAATATGTGGTAACTTAATTATAAAGGTGGCAAGAAATATCATTTACCTACATGTATTTAATGGCTATGAGGACAATAGCAAGTTTATTGACTCTCGAGATAGCAGATGTTTCACGAGGGGAAGCAGAGTAACTGTTGTAAAACGAGTGGGACTATTACATTGCTTTTGTCCAAAAACATAGAGGCTCAAAAACGCGAAGAAGATGAAATAGCATCGACACTCGTCGTTTATTTATTTAGACAGATACACGGGGGAGTTACAATAATCATAGTTTGTTGATTTTTGTAGGACATATTTAATTATCATGGGTTAAATTGTAAAAATGTTCAGTTATTTGGTAATTTATTCTTAGTCTTTGGTACATTAGCATTATAGGAAATTCCATTGTAGATTGATCGATTAAATTTGATATAATTTGATAGTATGGCTTATCTTTTTTTTCTTATGGGGGAGAACCTACCTACATTTCATATAAAATGACTATATTTAATACGGTTATATTTGATAAATTCTATTTCCTTATTTAATTCCATTACTATTACCACCCTTTCCCTCCCTCTCCCCCTCCCGCCGCAAATCTTAATTAATTATTCGCTCTCCTATTTCTGCGGTTGTTCGACATATTTATGAATTTAAAAAAAAATTCAAAATCGGATAATTTTATCCTCGCGCTGGATTTTAATGGATTTTGCTCTTTTTCGTTTTAATTTTCTTAAAAGTCAAAATAATAGCGCCTTTTTCTAGCATAAATATATGTCTATTTAAATCCTTATAGAGAGTTAATTGGAATTTGAGGAAGTGTGAAGAAATGATAGAAAAGAATAAGACTTAGTATCCCGATAGCTTATAATAATGTGTATTCAAACGGAAGAACTCTCGTTGCTCGCAACGAGATCGCGTCTAGTTCCCCTTATGTTTGCATCAGAAATCTGCGACGTTAATTTTCCCTATTTGTACCCAACGAGCACAAATATAAACGTCATCGCCCGTTTTGAATATGTTTCTTATTGTTAGATTAATTAAAACTTTTAAACTTACATAATTAATTTGATATGTACTTATAAAATAAACGTTAAATCATTTATATTGAGTTATAAAAAAATAGTTTTCTCCACAAAGTATTTATAAATCCATCTACCAGAATTGTGAAATTCATTGTCCCTGGGTCAAGGGTTCATGAGGTTCAGGACGAGACCAAAATGAACATATTGTAAAAATGTATTTAATCTTAGAAAATCTTCTTCTTCACTCCCATTTATATTTGAGAAAAACAGCATGCATGGCTTTGATGTCCATTAAGTCCTCTGCCGAAATTGTGAAAGTCGTGGTCCATGGGTTATCTAGGGGCTCAGGCTATAGGGTGCGACCTATATGGTCACATATTGAAAACGTGTTAAATCTTACAATATCTTCTTCTAACTATCCACAGCGGGGGTATAAACTGAATGCATGAATCTAATGTTCATGAAGCCCTCAACCAAAATTGTGAAATTCATGTCTTCATTGTCCGGGGTTCAGGCCCTAAGGTGGGGCTAAAAAGGCAAATAGTAAAAATGTATTCAATCTTAGAAAATTTTCCCCCTGTTAATTCACATCAGGGGGAGATAAACTGATTACATGGTTATGATATGCTAATGAAACCCTCAATCTAATTTGTGAAATTCATGACATTTTAAGATTAGGATTCAGACACCATAATTAAGCTTATAATGCAAAATTGAGACATCTGACAGGTCAGTCTAAAGGCTATGGTATCCAAGAGCCTGTTGGCCTCTTGTTCAATAAATTTATAGTAAACACTCCAAAAATAATTATATAAATAAATTTAATTGGA
This sequence comes from Magallana hongkongensis, assembly GCA_016163765.1. NCBI lineage: Eukaryota > Metazoa > Mollusca > Bivalvia > Ostreida > Ostreidae > Magallana > Magallana hongkongensis. The sequence goes on from WFKH01003881.1 coordinate 50,040,249, forward strand.
TTTTTTTGTCCTTATTCTATAACCTAATGTATGTTTATAACTTATAAAAGTATTCTCTTAACTCACAATAAAAAAAAATTGCTTTGCATCGATAAATTTTTAGGAATTAATTAAAACATCAAAGACAAGTGTAGTTGAACTCATTTATCCAATAGGAGTTATTATCTGTGTCATAGTCTAGATAAGCATGTGTTTATTGAAAATCGATCATCTGTAAAATTGGCAGTGGTTTGTCGGTTTGATCTTCTTGTATAAATAAAACAGTTTTATCATTGTAAAGAAATTAATTATTTTGCAAAATGATACAGGTTTTAAAAAAGCTTAGATGTCAAATAAATTGATACTGTGACCATATAGGACATTAATGGAAATGATTTTTAAAATCATTAATCATATTGATCATAATAATTGTAGTGTTATGGTAATTTTAAAATTGCTTATAATACCAAATTCTCTTTTTGTTACATTTAAATGATGGAAATATGCAGATTATGATAACGGTTTGCGAGTTTATCCAAATAAACAAGCTCATCAAAGAAACTCATAGTCCTATGGGATCAACTTTCTAAGATATGGAGATGCATTGTACCAATTAAAAGAAGTGAGGAAAAATTTGAAATTATTAAGGTCTTCCGTTTCCAACGGAAGACCTTATAGAGATTGTAATGTTTTTTATTATTATTAAGGTCTTCCGTTTCCAACGGAAGACCTTATAGTGATTGTAAGGTTTTTTCTTTCTTTCTTATTATTATTATTTTTTTCCCCTTTTTTGTCGGCAGAATTTCTCAGAGATGAGTGGATAGATTTTCCTGAATTTTTCAGGAATGGTAGATATTGATAATCTCTCGAGGCGTTTTTTTCATTTTTTCAAATTTCATTTCCGGTCGTCCGTTTCCTGTCCCGCGACAAAGAAGCTTGTCACCTCGAGATCTCAAAAACGACAAGGACTTTAAAATTCAAACCTTGTGGGATGATAGACCTGTATATGTAGATGTGTTTAAACTATTTTGTTTTGTTCGTCGTAACTTCCGGTCGTCACCGGAAGCACTTCAAAAATATTTTTTTTTACGCATTGAATTTAATTTACATAAAATGGATATATGAGTATAAATCTTTATTTATGTCATCTAAGCGATGTTCATTCAACAAAAAATTTCCACTTCCGGTGAGATATCTCAAATATCTCAGGTAGCTTTTTAAAAATAAATTTTGTACCCGCAAATCTCAAAAAGTATAAGTGATCAAGACACGAAACTTTCATGGATGATAGACATTTGACTGAAGATGTGTTTAACTGCTTTCGTTTTGTTGGCCGTTACTTCCGGTCCACACCGGAAGAGTTCAATCAAATCAAGCTGTTTATAAGTTTAAATGTTTTCCTTTGCCAATTTTAGATAAATTGATAGGCAATAAAGTCCTGTTTTCAAATGCATAAGAAATACTAACTTTAATTTTTCACTGATTACTTCCGTTTCTCCGTTTCCTGTCCCAAAACAAAAAACTTGACTCCTCGAGATCTCAAAAATGGTAATGACTTGAACAATCAAACTTTGCAGTATGATAGACTTATATATGTAGATGTGTTTACATTATTTTGTTTTGTTCGGCGTAACTTCCGGTCGTCACCGGAAGCACTTCAAAAATTATTTTTTTATTACTTTTTTTAGTTATTTTACACAGAATGATTATTTTAGTATGGATCTTTTATAAGTCATTTATGCGATGTTAAATAAACAAAAAAGGTCCATTTCCGGTGAGATATCTCAAATATCTCACGTAGCTTTTTTATACTAAATTGTGTACCCGCCGTTAATCAGAAACTGTTAGTGATCAAAACACAAAACTTATGTAGGTGATAGACATTTGATAGATGATGTGTTTAACGTGTTTCATTTTGTCAGCCGTCACTTCCGGTCCTAACCGGAAGGGTTCAAACAAATGACATTGTTGATAAGTTTAGCCGTTTTTTTTTTACACTGTTTCAGTAAGCTCGATAAACAGTAGTGTACGAGAGGAAAGTTTTTAAGATATATTAACATTTTTTTTCATTAAGCAATTCTGTTCGTCCGTTTCCTGTCCCGAGACAAGAAACCTTTTCTCAACGAGATCTCATAACTGACAAAAGCGTAAGCATCCAAACTTTGAGGAAATATGGAACAATGTATGAAAATATGTTTACCATGTTCCGTTTGAATCAGCGTAACTTCCGGTCGTCAGAGCAAATTTCAAAAATGACTTTTTCTCGTTTCGTTTTGTTCCACATAGAAAAAGTTACCGAAAGATTCCATCACCGTATCGATTATATCCTTTTTGTTTTTTATAAGAGAAAAGCATTTTTTTTTTAAAGATTTATACATGAGGAACGGAAGACCTTTTTGTTGCTATAGCAACAAGACTCTAGTTATTATTATTATTATTATTATTTTTTTCCCCTTTTTTTGTCCACAAGATTTCTCAGAGATGGCTGGATAGATTTTCTTCAAATTTTCAGGGTTGATAGAGAATGATAATATCTCGAGGCGTTTTTTTCATTTTCTCAAAATTCACTTCCTGTCGTTCGTTTCCTGTCCCGCGGCAAAAAGCTATGGTCAATGAGATCTCAGAAACGACAAAGACCTGAACATCCAAACTTTGAGGGATGATAGACATATATGTGTAGATGTGTTTAAACTATTTTGTTTTGTTCGTCGTAACTTCCGGTCGTCACCGGAAGCATTTCAAAAATTATAATTTTTAGGTATTCAATTCTTTTTCCATAGAATAAATATGTAAGTATACATCTATACATATGTTATCTATGCGATGTTATATCAACAACAAAAATCTACTTCCGGTGAGATATCTCAATTATCTCAGAAAATCTTTTTAAAACAAATGTTTGAACCACGAGATCTCAAAAACTGTAAGAGATCAAGACACAAAACTTACAAGGATGATCGACATTTGAGAGAAGATGTGTTTAAACTCTTTCATTTTGTCTACCGTCACTTCCGGTCCACACCGGAAGAGTTCAAACAAATCAAGTTGATTATATGTTTCACTGTTTTTCTTTGATAATTTTATTTAAAATAATAAGCAATACAGAAGTGTTGTCTAACGTAAAAAAAATAGCAAATTTTTTTTTCATTGAGCACTTCCGTTTGTCCGTTTCCTGTCCCGAGACAAAAATTAATGACTACATGAGATCTCAAAAATGGTAACGACTTGAACAACTAAACTTCGTGGGATGATAGATCTATGTATGTAGACGTGTTAAATCTATTTTGTTTTGTTCGGCGTAACTTCCGGTCGTCACCGGAAGCACTTCAAAAATTAGGGTTTTTTTTTACCTTTTCTAAGTTGTTTTTAATAGAATGAATAAGTAGCATAAATCCTTACATAAGTCATCTATGCGATGTTTGACAAAAAATTTTACTTCCGGTGAGATATCTCAAATATCTCAAAAAGCTTTTTTAAAACCAAATGTTGTACCCGCCAGATCTCAGAAACTGTAAGTGATCAAGACACGAAACTTACATGAATGATAGATATTTGATAGAAGATGTGTTTCACGTTTTTCAATTTGTCAACCGTCACTTCCGGTCCTCACTGGAAGGGTTCAAACAAATCACGTTTATAAGTTTAACATTTTTCCTTGAACAGTTTTACTTAGCATGATAAACAATAATGTTTGATAGGCAAATGCTCGGGAATTACAAACTTTTAGTTTCATTGATCACTTCCTGTCGTCCGTTTCCTGTCCCGAGACAATAAACGTTGTATCCACGAGGTCTCAAATTAATACGGTAATGACTAGAACAAACAAACTTAGTGGGATGATATACTTATGTTTGTCGATATGTTAAACAGGTTTTATTTGAATCAACGTAACCTCCGGTTGTCACAGAAAATACTTTAAAAAGGGTTTTTTTTCCTTCATTTTCTGTGTTTAGCTTGGTAAGTTCTGAGAGTTTTCTTCAAAGTAAGTGTTATATGGAATACATTTTCTACTTGGAAGAAGCATTGCTTTTTAATAGATTAATACATGTTTATAAGAACGGAAGACCTTTTTGTTGCTATAGCAACAAGATTCTAGTTAAAATATACAATTGCAAGTGTCACGACAACTCAGATTAGAAACCTATTCAAAGATGAGCTTTTGTATATCTATTTTCATTTACTGAAGGCGGGAGAGGTTATTGTTACTATGTGAGTTTTTTCTCTATAACAAATGAAATATTATCATCGGATACAGAAATTTATAAATACATTACATATGTATTAACAGTAAAGTTTGACATTTGGTATTTTTTTTTAACTTTATTTTTGTGTCACAAAACTTTATTATTCAATTATTTTAGTTACTTTTATTAAATTCAAATTTGTCCCATTTAAAATTAGCCATGCGGAAGTATAAGTCCCATTAACACTGTTATAGTTTGTTTTCACTATTTTGTACACTATAAAATACATGACCACTTATCGCAAGAACATTAAACAAAAAGTATGTTTCGCACCGAATTTATGCTTTTAAGATTAAAAAAAGCTTTAACATATAAGCTTAATAAATGCATCTGATTGTTACTATCTGTAAAAGGCGAGGCAAATATACATACACATAAAATTTTCCCTTTTGTCAAGGACGGGTAATGAAATACAATGATACAATTCAAAAACGTTTTTATTGAATTAGTTTTAGTCATATTGCGAGGGGTGAAAAACTGAAAACAAGCGTACAGTGTAATATGACCAACGAACGAATTGGTCAGAGTACTAGGGTTTATTTTCCATTGATCCTATTCGCGATTAAATAAGTATAATTGATTTCTCGTATGATTGCTTTCTGTGTAAATTTTAACGGAATACCGAACATACCGACAAAGTATCACAAGTTAAAATTACGTTCGATAAGTCTCGTGCTCTAAATGCATAAAAAAAGTAGGGCCATGCGGTAACGCAGCACTCTAAGGTCGCTCTCTAGTGAAGTGTAAGAGAATAGCAAACGACATAAACTGTAACGATACTGAATTGTGTTTATCAAATGAAGAAGCAAATACATTTAATTGGGTTAATAATAATGTTGTATTAAAAGTGTTGTATGTATGTAAAAGAAGCGCTAGTGAGCAATGTTCCGATGTAATTCTTGTTTTTGTTTTTCATTTTGCACTTTAATGTTTTATATTCGGTACTATTCGCATAGTTCGACCAAAAAAATATTAAAACTTCTTTAATTAGAATTGTTCTAGAATGACAAAAAAGGGAACCGCATTGTCATGCGTTTGTGATTTTTTAAGAATTTTACATTCAATGATTGGCAAAATACAAGTTCATCATCTATTCAAAAAATACAAATCTTAACTTCATTACTTGATGGGTTTTGATAAGAGATTTATATATCTACCATATTTCAAAATGTCACCCTACCATCTGAAAAAGAAAACATAACCACATCTTAATTATTTTTAAAGAACAATGTATACAAAATAAAAATATTAAAAAGATTCTATCACTAAGGAACAATGATAGTTCAGGTATCTGAAAATGTTACAACATTCCTTTTAAAATGTAGAAAAATATAAAATGGCCCAAACACATGAAATCGATAGTTACTTATTTTTGTAAGTATAAATGACTTTTAAGTGAATTGTTTTAGGTTATTCACCGAAGTAAAGATGATGAGGACTTGATAAAAAACGCATGTGATGCCCTGAACAGAGATTTTACCAAAGGAGAAAAACTAAAAACTATGATAAAGGATCTAAAGTTTTTCCAAAATGAACAAAGATTATGGGATAAACTTTTAGATGAAGGTACTGATTGATACAGATAGAAAGAGAGAGAGAGAGTATATATATATATATATATATATATATATATATATATATATATAAAGCACAGAGAAATTCACCTTATTGCAGCTCCACCTCCGCCCCGGATATATATATATATATATATATATATATCATCAACAACACCAGGCATCTTTAAAGTTTCGGATCTAATATATAGTTACTAAGCCAGTAAACTGAAGATATATAACACTAAAAGTGGCTAACTGGTAATGGTAAAGGTATTTATTTCTTTTGTCCTGAAAAAGGGACTGGTTGTCATGAAAATTTGACAATATCAATAGCTACGTTTCGAGTTCGTCCGGAACACCGTTTTTATTCTGCGTTTAGACACGCCGGTCACGTGATAATGTAAAAATGTTCCTCATATAAACTTCCGGTTTAGATAGTTTACATTGACAACATGTCGTCTGTCACAAATTCTGGCACGAATTGGTATTACTGTGCAGCTCCCGGGTGCACATCAGACGACAGGAAAAGAGGGAGGTATGGATACATGCAGAATGTCCAGTTTTATGCATTTCCGTCAAAAAAGAAAGCTCCATCGGAGAGAAGAAAGAGGCTTGAACTTCTACGCCGTGATGTAAACTTCGATCCTTCGAGGAAAGCGAGAGTTTGTTCCTTGCATTTTATGGATGGGAAACCAACAAGTGAACACCCATTTCCGGAACTTTTTTCATATAACAACTTTAAAGAGAGCAGAAAGGTTACTGTTTAAAATTATTTTATGTTTCATCTGAAAATTATATAGTTCATTTTACCCACAATAAAAGTATCGGAATGATCTTCATTTTTCTCTTCATTTCCGCATCCATTGGGATGTAGAAATGATATTGAATTTCAAGATGAATAAATTTTTTGATGAAGGAACAATTAATTATGCTTTTTTCATGCATGTTTTACTTACATTGCCATTTCACGACCCTGAAGGGGTATACATAAACTAGTATACAGGACATATAAATATGAATGAAAAGAGTTTTCTGTGTACAGTGATTGTTTATGTTTTAGATTCGATCAAGTACTGCCATTACCAAAAGAGAACAAGCCTCTTGTCTAACTGAAAAACAAAACATCTATGAAGAAAACTGCCCTACATGTGATGATTATGAAGATAACGAAATTCCACCTATAATGGTATGATTTTTTTTGTAACACTGTATAATGTATGAATTTGCAACGGATGAGTTTAATTGACTAACTCAACTGGATATTACCTTTGATGTTATGTACACTGACCTATTATGAATATTAAGGCAATTATTTGTTATTGCTTAAGGTTGATTGTGAAGAGGGTCCTACATATCCACATGGCATTAATGGTTGCTGGCCTGTTGCAAATGAAGTTGAAGTTACAGAAATGGAAACAACAATAACTACTCCTATTCCAGGTAAATGTATTGTAATGATCATAGATTTTGTCAATGTTGTTTTTAATTGTACTTTACACACAGGACTGCAGAACCAATTTCATTTATGTATTTAATTCATTTTAGTGTATAATGTATGTGCATTCAAACGTTATCATTAGAACATTTCATTTTTACTCAGATAAGATTGTAAGGGACCACAATTACATAGGAGTCAGCAATTCCTACAGCTGCGACGACAGCTCAACACAAACCGACCTCACCATGTCCGATATAGATGTTTTGGAGCAGAGTGGTAAACGCCTGAATGATCCAGACAAACTTATGCGAGATTTGTTCATTGAAAAAATCACAAAAGATGATTCAAGCATTCAGCAGTACACAGGATTCCCATCGAAGAAGATTTTTGCTGGTGCATTTGGTAAGCATTCAATAATTGAATATATACTGGAAAATATCAAATGCTAAATTTGTTGCAAACAATATCTTTTTTCCATTGAATTTATATATGTACCCAGTAACAGTGTATAATTGAATGACAATGTAATATGTTTTTTCCTGTTATTCTGACAGATATTCTTGACAGATCCTCACCAGATTTCAAGTACTGGTCAGGTCAATCCAGCTCAAGCAAGAAAGGATACCAAACAGTTGATCCTCATCAACCGAAGAAGACTGGACCAAAGAGGAAACTTACTCGATATGAGGAGTTTATTTTGACTTTAGTGAGGCTTCGTTTAGCTTTAACAACATTTCTTTTGGGGGATATATTTGGTGTTTCAACATCAAGGGTGTCACAAATATTCACCACATGGATTAACTATATGGCTGTTATGTTCACGCCACTTTTAAAATGGCCATCTCAGAATGTAATAAAACGATTTCGGCCTGGATCGTTCCGACTGAGTTTCCCAAATGTAACAGGCATAATTGACTGTACAGAGTTTTTTATAAAAAAAACCCGAGAAATCCCACAGCCCAATCCCAAACATTTAGCTCGTATAAACAGCACAATACTTTCAAAGCCCTTGTATGTATTTCTCCATCTGGTGCCATTACATATGTTTCAAAACTGTGGGGTGGAAATGTATCTGATAGATACATTACCAAGGATTGTGGATTCTTGTATCTGATCCGGCCAGGGGATGAAATTATGGCTGACAGGGGATTTCTCATTAGAGACCTTCTTCTTAAAAAGAGAGCCAAATTAATAATACCGCCATTTACAAAGCGATGTGCTTGGGGGAAGGGAAAACACCTGTCAGCATCTGACATCCTTAAGACAAGGAATATTGCTCGTTTCCGTATTCATGTAGAGAGAGCAATTGGAAGACTGAAAACTTTTCGGATGTTATCAAACACAATATCACTGAATGTAAAACCATTGGCCAACCAAATGATTACTGTTTGTGCTTTTCTATGCAATCTGCAAAAACCTTTAGTCAAAAAATAAAACATATATATAATTTTATATCTTTTTTATTCTTAAAATTTTGATTGTTCTTTGAATTGTAAAAATCACATAAACCTACTGATTTATTTAAAATTCAGCAATTTCACTTGAGAAAATACAAGACATTGTCAAAACACACACATAATTTAAACATTTACCACTTCTCATAAAAGTACATGTACTTTAATAAGATTCACACAATAACTCATGAAGCAATTTCTCCCATTAGCTAGCATGCAGTAAAGGAATAATGTATGTTTCAAAAAATTTACCAGCTTTGTTTACTTTTTTTTGTACATTTCTTCATCAAAATATATGCGGTCAACAATAAAACCTTTCTTTGTAAAAAATACAAAGTCACACCAATTCTTGTGACACACTCCTAACTGACCTTGTATTTGAATATACCAAGGAGAATCAATCTTTAACCGAACATTTTCATTCTCATCTAAAGTTACGTGATAATGATCATCCATACATGCTTCTTTAGGGTCTTTGTTTTGATGTACAAATGAACATTTTATCTCTAAGAGACCCTCACCACAGCATTTACATTGAACAAGTGCATCTGGAGAAGCCCCTAAATATGGGAAATCAGGGTCAATGAACAAACCACACAACTTTATTACAGATTGTTTATGAGCATGCTTATACTTTTCAAAATATTGGTGTCTAGCAATAGGTTCATTTAGAGTACCAAAAGACATAGATTGGGTGGTTCTTTGTATTGTTCTTCCCATAATTTGTTTTGAAATATAATTGTCTGGACATGGAGTAAATCTGAAGTGTTTGACGGATGAAAATAAAGAAGCTGTGATTCTACCCTTTCTGTGAACGAACCATTCTGGATTTTCACTTTGACCCCTTGTCGCCTCCTCTATTTGACAAATCTGTTCAGGGTTAAAAATATCTTTTAACTTTTCATTTATGGAATTCAAGTCACCTATAAACTCATATGCCTTAAACACATCTTCCATAGTTACAGTCTGTCCTCCTTCACTGTCATCACTATCAAAATCTTCACTATACAATGTTTGAAGAACTAAAGCATTTGTACCTTTGCAAAGGTTGTAAAAGTCCTTTTGAATAGTTGCTACTTGTCCATGAGATGAAACTCTGGGGTCATAATTTTCCAGTGTAGGGACCAGAGGGGGTGGACAAGACTGGTCTATTCTTGTGTCAATACAAGTGATTTCACTAGGTAATGTTATCTTTCTGGGTTTGTCCCAAGTGCACGGCACATCAGTACAAACTTCTGCACTTCTGTCTTGATGTCTTTCACAAAAACTGGACAAGGAAAATATGAAGGCAACACAGTGCTTACAAGCTCCATTATCCCTGTAATAAAGATCATAATGGTGACTTATAGATTCCCATGTGGCATTACTATCCATGAAGTTATGTTTGTTTTAAACAAATTTTAAAAAGCAATCAATAACATTTTCTGAATTAATCATCATTTTACTGTGTTGACACTTTATTACAATCATACTTCAATATTCTATATAAATACATGGATATTAATTAACATGTAAATTAATGTCACAAGAAAAAAAATACATACGCAACACAGGTGCAGCCACCAGAAATAATTTCTCCTGATGAGGATCGTAGTATAATCCATGGAGTATACGGCTGGGCGGATTGTCTG
>WFKH01003881.1:50078446-50104529 GCA_016163765.1 Magallana hongkongensis
TCTCTCTCTCTCTCTCTCTCTCTCTCTCTCTCTCTCTCTCTCTCTCCATACTATTGAACGAAGTCATTCTAAACATAAGAATAATTTTAAATGTTAGTACATGTATAAATATGAAAAATATTTGTTTTTCGACCCGCGGTTAGCTATTTTATCTATTTGAAATGCAGTTGCATCGTTGGAACCTGATTCACTGTTGTTGCGGCGGAATGTCTTTGATGCCGGCGAAGTGACCGAGGATCGAAATACGTCAAAATACGGATTTTACAATATTGGTTTGACTTTTACATAGCGTTTTAGATATCCGGTATTGGTTTTGCTCTATGTTAAAGAGTGTTAAGAAATGGTAGAAAAGAACAACTATCTCTAGAGTCTTTTTTAAGGTGTATTCAAACGGAAGACCTCTTGTTGCTCGCAACGAGCGTCTAGTTGTTCTTTTATTCGTACTGTAACGTTTTTGAGTTCTTTTTAATTCGGCCTCTCTACTTGAGCTATGATGAATAAATCAATTTTCTCAATCACAAATTTTAATCAACAATATGTACACTATTCCTTTCTTCTCTCTTCAGGAAAATGCACATTCTTCATCATTTAATCGAAGCGAACTCGCCTGCAGATCTATATTTCCATTATATTTCCTAAGAAAGTCAAGCCCAATGATTCCGTCAACAGATATATCAGAACTATCGCGTCTAAAACTTGATTCGATTTCCCAATCTGCAAAGAAAATGTTCCTTTGCCATAGTGAGACACAACAGAACCAATTGCAATGAATATTCGCTGCGCACTCTCAGTTAACTCGGGTCTTTCCTCTGGCAATTTGTAATAAAATCTCCTTGAAACAAGAGTAAGAGATGCCCCGGTATCAATCAACAATTTTGCACTGCTCCCATTCAAATTTCCCAGAACAAATATTCCAGCTTCCTCGCATAAATTGTTTGCACCAACCTGACCAATAATATAATTTCTCTTTCTTCTGCGCCTACTGCGGATCTGACATGCGCTTCCACTATCTTTCTTTGTGGTACTGCCCCTCTTCTCTTTTTCCTTATCTCTATTCTTCAATTTAGGGCAATTCTTTCTAATGTGCCCTTCCTCATGACAGTAGTAACATTTCACACTGTTACTTCTTCGCCCTCTCTGATAATTACTCTGAAAAGGTTCTCTTTTAAAGTTAGTATGTGTCTAAACCTGTTTCTCCAAAGTTTCTAGCTTATTTTGCATTTTCTGAATCAGCGCATATAAACTATCAATTTGCAGTCTCCGCACGCTCTGGTTCTTGTAAATCAAATGCACGAATGTGGCTTCTTTTCTCTGTTTTGTAGTAGGCGTCGAGCTCTACTGCCAAGCGTATGGCTTCATTTAGATTCTGCGGCCGACTCTGTTTTATGCGCAGTCTCATATCAGAGTCAATCAAGCCGTCAATAAAAGCCTCTTTACCAAGGGTTTCTCTTACTTCAGCCGGTGCCGACGGATAAGCCAGATAAGTTTATCTTCGCACCGCTTGGCCTAACTCGGACAATGTTTCTGATGCGCGTTGCCGCCTTTCTTTCAGTTGTGCGCGGTATAACTGTTTGATTAGGTGGCGCAAACCTCTCCTCAAGCGCTTTGACTAGCAAGTCGTACTGTTGTCCGGTTTCTGCAGAAACGTTTCCTAATACCCCTTGCGCCACTCCTCTTAACGACACAGCTAGATATAAACCCTTTTCCTTATAATTCCAGTTATTGAGAGCCGCGCACGCATCAAAATGGGATTTATAATCTAACCACGAATGAGTTCCATCAAACGTTGCAGGCTTAATATTACATTTGGCCGTAGACTTTTTATCCTGGTCCCTCTTTTCATTATCAACAATGCGGTCTATCTGCCAAGGGAATGCGCTCTCTGGATCAGCGTTTACTTCAAACCGCTCCGCCCGTTCTAATGGCCTGTGTGCATGCGCTGGTGTTTGATGCAGCGCATCCGCCGTTAAATGATCAAGCGGATTAGCACTCAGCGGTTGCGCATCACTATGGTTTACAACACTTTCCAAGTATTGCGCGTTTGCTGAATGTATCGCAAGCCCTCTCTTCTTCTGCGCTCCGGCTTTCCTCAAAGTTACTCCATCCGAATTCCCAATGATCGCCGGACTATCAGACTCTCATGCCAAGCAAAACTACCGTATCCTCGGCAGCTGGCGAATGCGCATGGTGATATTTACCACTTGCGCTTGCCATTGTCTCAATACCCGAGTCGCGCACTCGCGTATTAGCAATCGGAGTTGATCGATTTTCTATTTCTAAGCGCAATCGTTCGCAGCTCTCTTCCAGAAAAGAAATCTCTTAATCTATCATCCTATCCATGATAAATGATTACTAACAAAATTGAAATTTATAGTAGAAATCAATTCGCCGAATCCCAATAAGCTGCCACCAAATTTATGTAACGTTTTTGAGTTGTTTTTAATTCGGCCGCTCTACTTGAGCAATGATGAATAAATCAATTTTCTCAATCACAAATTTTAATCAACAATATGTACACTATTCCTTTCTTCTCTCTAGCGCGCGAGCGCTTGTTACTGCGCTATTACGTATAACCGCACTAATATAAAAGTGCGCAACCCCCAATAAAATATAAATATTGCTAAGTCGACTATATCATAGGTACACATCTTTATTTTCAGGTCTCGAAAGCCTTATTCAGGCACGTAAGACCTAGCTTTTCCTATTACCTTTTTTCCTCGATGTTCACCCGTCGACTTCAACTCCAACCCTCCCTCTCAGCGTTCTGTCTCCGCTATATATACCCTCCTGTCACGTGGCCAAAGTCTCGGAGAACAGTTTAAGAGTTTAAAACAGGAAGTCATAAAACATACTCTAGGGAACTGAAAGGGATTACTGATTTTCATTAACTACTTCCGCTTCGGTACACAGTTATCAGTATACACGTGAGATTGCTTTGGTTGGGGACAATGAGCACTGAACGCTTGGTTGAGCACATTTACATGTAAAAATGTAAACACACAAAGTACATAAAGTTTATAGCTTAATTGGAACCGTCAATTACCCACTAGTTTAGAATGAGAACAAACTAGCTGCTTGTTTATAGATATAAGTGTGTTGTAAGCGTAGAACTTATTCAATGCCGCGAACAAAGGTGACACAGGTGTAATCGTGCGATGTGAGCTTTGACTTACATTGAACTTGTTACATTTACCAGGTCGAAAACAGGTAAAATACACAAATACAAAAAATGGTGTTCGTTCAGCGACTGTTACAGGTCCAGTAACACAACGAATGCAAAATTTAACCCTTTATATATATAGAAAAATTAGAGGGAAAATTACATTTTCATGTTTTCCTCTCCATAAAGAAAAACACCTCTCACCTGTTCCAGCGCATGGGCCCAGAGTTTGTGAATCGTCTAATTATAAGAAGCATGATGTATATTTTAACTCAAACTCATGTCAAAATTTTTACTCCAGATACGCCACATATACCTTTAAAAGAAGTAAACTGCAAGATAAAAGTTCACCAAACTTGGTTCATTACGCGATCAAATTATTTAAAGCTCGAAGAGCTTCTCAGAGGATTGATCACGTACCAACCAAGTTCATATCCAGCTGAACTTTTTAACATTGGTGTCTTTTACTTGTATTTACGTTTGAAAAGGCAAATCGTTCAGATTCATCTAAAATGACCATGTTTTTAGATGTTAACAGTAATCCAAGCGAGAAGCGCGTGCGGTAATCATTGTGACGTCATCAAAAAGTTCACGCTATTCTGTATTTTCATTTAGTGAAACATATTAACGAATGCAAACAATTTTAAACGCAATGAAAGTAACCAAAAAGAATACTTTTCCTTTTTTCTATCAATAATTTTTTTCTTCAAGCAATGAAATATACAAAATGCCATTTTGTTTTAAAGGATAAAAATATTAAAACTGCAAACAAGGGATGGAAAGCAGTATTGAAGGAAACAACGAAGAAGCTAACGCGAGTGATCAAAGTACTGTTGCACAAAGGAACCCGCCATCAAATGAGACCTTACCAGGTAACTTTATAACATTGTCATTATCAGGTGAGCTTAAAAACCACACCTACCTCTCCCTTTCCTTTCATTATGAATGATTAGTTCATGTTCCCAAATGTTAAGCAGTCTTATGTCATTTGTCATATAGATCCAACAATTAAAGAAGAATATTTATCATGCAATAGTATAGAGTCTATTAGATAAAATTTTGATACAGATTTTATAATAGAGTAAATACATATTTTAAAAAAATCTGCAGATGCGTACAAGAAGTTTATTTACATTTGATGCTGTTTATCATTTTCGGGCGAATTATAATTATTTATGATTTTTCTATTAAAAATTCTTTTAATGGGACGAATGATAATTAAAACTTCAGAATGTTTGCTTAATATACTTTTTATTGTATCTATATATTCCAAGAATATCATTAAGAATTGATAAAAAGTATAATTAGGTTTACGTTAGCGAAGATGTTACATGTACCATTACGGCCAAATTAATAAGTTCCTTAGTTGTGTGTCGAGTGGTATGGCATAGGAACACAGATAGTGGAAGCCATGACATAAATACTAGATTACCAAAGTACACAGAAACACAAAAAATAGAATGGAAACCATCTTCTTATGATAAGAAATTGCAATGAGTCGGATGGCAGATCTTATATTTTCTTGTCAGCTTGCCAAAATGTTTTAATCTTTAGATATACATGTTACATGAGCTTCTTTAATTATAAATAAACAACAGTCTGTTGATGAATGATTTTTATGGTAAGGTTTCAAATTTTTGTATCAACCCTTAAAATATGTTACTATTTTTGTCATGGATAACTTTTCGCGTATAATCAAGATTTTTATATTTTAAGAATTATGTACACAATAAAGATAATGGTTATACATGGTTACATAATATGCATGTACTTAACTATTTACACGTTATTTGGTTTTTATTTGCTGGATTGATGGGTGTAAATACAAATTTCATCATTCGTCATCTTGTTTAATTTTGTTTTTACACTATACTCAGCTATTTACACGTTATTTTTTATTTGCTGCATTGATGGGTGTAAATACAAATTCCATCATACGTCATATTGTTTAATTTTGTGTTTATACTCACCGAGTAAATTAAAATGGCCATTTTTTTTGGGTTTTTTTTGGTGGGTGTATATACATATTTTACAATATTAAATATATTGAATTTTGTTTTTATATCCGCAGAATGATTTTAAACTGTAATAATTTTAATTATTAACCGGGTTTTCCAAAGGAAAAATCCGGTTAATAAAATGGTGAAAATGCCGGACGGGCGGCTGCCAAAACGGTACCCCTATTGTACGGATAACTCCTCCTACAGTTTTCAAGATAGGAAGATGTTGTTTTGTAGATAAATTAAACATATATCAGAGGTATGCATATTGCTAGGATTTTGATTTCTGATAGTTTACGAAAAAATACCAATATTTGAACTTCGTTATTTTTTGGCAAAATATTGCATGTAGAGTATCCCATTTTTCTGGATAGGTAGTGTTTATCAATTCAAGGCTGACAAATGGATTATGGATACTTTTTACACAAAAAAAAACCGGTTTGCTGTCACATTGACAGCTTTTCTCATGTTGAATTATTATCATCCAGAAAATTCACGGCGAAATTATCAATATGTTATATTTTGATTCTTTTACGTAAACCTACTTAGTAAAATTCACAATATGACATTATTATGGGCAGCGGAAAGGGCAAAAATACATTTCATTACAGTCAAATATTATCATCAACGACCATACTGCAAAACAAACACTGTTATTAATATACATAATCCACCAAAGGTATCTATAAACAAAAAAATAGTAAAACCAACAGACACCACGCATATTGCTTCCAAAAACGCCACCTGGTTAGGTTTTTTTTGTGTGCGTCTGTTTGTTTTATGTTGATGTCTGTTCGTTTTGCATTTATGTCTGTCGGTTTTTCTTTTTTTTGATTGCTTGAAAACCAGCTGTATTTTCAGTAGTCTATATATTTTGCAGTTTAAATGGTCTATTATATATGACCATTACGTATGTAACTAAGTATTTATAATATTTATGCAAAAAAGCTGGCTAATGCAGCATAAATGTTCAATACTCCCTACCTCCAACGAACAATAGAGCCAACGTTCACCTGATTAACATTGCTCAAATTTCTAATCCGCTAGCGACAGCTTTTGTATGGAATCTAATACATGTTATTAAGTCTTTTACACATACAAGTACATACAGTGGAATCTCAATGCACAGTGTCAACCTATTTGTTAAAGCTGCGAATAACCCAACTTAAGGACAACTTCTTAACAAATTTATTCCAGCTTATTTTTTCTAGTTAAATCTAATTCAACTTGAACTTTATAATATAAATGGTTACCCAAATGTAGAGAAATAATAAACTGGTTACCTTTCACTTGCACTCGTAATCAATGACAGCGAACTAGCTGGTCTATTGTTTAAATATGCATCTGAAGATTTTGATCCCGACATAATCTGACTTCAGTATGAAATACACACACACACACACACACACACACACACACACACACACACACACACACACACACACACACAGATATATATATATATATATATGAAGATGCCAAAGAATTTTAAGATTTCTTAAAATGCTTTATGTATATTGATAATGTTGCTTTCTAGTTTGTAAGAGTTATCTCTCTTTACAAACTAGAAAGCAACATTATCAATATACATAAAGCATTTTAAGAAATCTTAAAATTCTTTTATCCATAACTGATAATGTTCCAAATTACCGATAATAAAACCACCGTCATCAATATTAACCGCCTGAGTCCTCCATCTGTATGAAGTAAAGCTTGAAACAAAAGGTGTATGTTGCACCCTGGCACTAATGTGACATTTTTATCCCAAATAAAATTACAAATAAACCAAATGACAATGGATGATTATTTTACCATTGCCTTTTATAATATTAATATCAAATTATGAATATTTGATCCTTTTTTCCCAAAATTATTTACCAACCAATATATGATAATTGAATAACTCATAAAATTAATGACGTAATTGATTACATAATTTGTAAAAAAAAAAAAAAAAAATCCCTGTGATCTGAAACCGCCATGTACTTGATTAATTCAAATTAATCAAGTTCAGACCCCAAGAAAAAAATAGTGGCAACGTGCATATTTTGATATGATAAGACTACTTTTTTGTAAAGAAAAACATATGCTTTACAAACCTTAGTCCTTTACCCACAAAAACAAAAAATACAAATGCAATTTTAACATGGTAAGGATATACATATGTCCTACCTAAAGGGTGAAGTCGAGAACATTTTACTACATAGTGATAAGTAGTAGGAATAAACATATATCCCACCTAATGGACTTTATGTAGTTAACAATAACCATGCAAAATTATAATTAAATCAGTATGACCTTGTAAATGGTAGGAATACACACATTTCCAATCTACATGTAGACACACAGTCAATGGTTCTCAGGAAATATACATATGTTCCTGAATTATCTAAACTTTCACATCAAAGTTAGAAATCACTGTAAGGCTCGCATCCAGTAGTTTCTGTATGTTGCCTCTTAATTCGGAAATAGCGAAAGTGGAGGTATTTTGACTGTATGTTTGTTGGCCCAAGGTGCCAGTTGTAAAAACTGATTTACCTTTGAATGAGAAAGACAATCACATAGTAAATTTTCTTTCGAAGTCAACTGTAGTGCTTTAAAATTAATATTAAATCTTAGGCATGTCTAAACCAATTTTCTTTCAATTTTTTATAACATGAACCAATGCTTGATTGTCTGTGTTAAAAAAGATGCATCTATTAGCTATATATTTGGACCAAACTTCTACAGCTAGAACTATTGGGTACAGTTTTAAAACTGCTATGTTTTGATACTGCCATTTATTATTCCATTCTCCTTTACACCACTGACTACCAAACACTGCAGCATATTCAACATTACCAGATAAATATGTTTATAACCTTAACTCACTTGAACTTATCCACATATCAGGGAGAAACATACATGAGCGATTAAAATTTTTAAGGAAATTATCCAAAACCTTCAAATTCTCCTTGACTTGTTTTGCCATCTTTATTCTATAATACTCCTTTTTAATTTCTATGGTCAAATCTATAAACCTTTTTCAAAAGACCCTACCTTGTAACACTACATTACACACAAAATTCAATAAGCCTATGAGTGATTGTAGTTGCTTTAATGTTAACTTGTCTTGTTCCAATGCAAATTTAATGTATTGAATACACTGGGGAATTTTTCCTTTGGATTTTTGTTGAATCCAACTCTTAACCAAGATAACTTAAAACCTGATGAGGACCACAAGTTTTTTCAAGTGATATTGGAACTCCAATATCTGAACCATATATAGCCAGTAAAGATTGGAGTTTGAAGACTCATTGTGTTAGTGATCTGTATACAATGATAAAGTCATGCAAACCATGTCATGATATGCCAAGTTTATTTTGTGCTATTCATTGCTACGCTGTTGAAAATCGTTCAAAAATTCTAAAAGATGAACTAAGACCAACTGCAAACATGTATTATGATAATACTTATTTTATCACTTGAACCCAAGAAACTTGTACTGAGAATGATGGATATTTATATTTCTGAATTCTGATTTGATTTAATGTCAGTTTTACAACAGAATGAACCTTTTCCACATTGGTTAACTAATAGCATCTGAAATTGATGAATATTGAATAAATGACTCATCAGTTGATATACGATTATTGATATGTTAATTTTCTGGATAAGATAAACGGTGAAATTCATTCAAAATTTTGCTTGTTCTTTCTTTTCAACCAAACCCAAAGGTGATCACTAAATCTGGAAATTGTTTAATACCGAAAGGTCCTTGAACTCTTCCAGCCAAAATTTGTTTTTTGTATTTTTTTATCAATAGTTTCCGGTTGAATATGTGCTGAATTCAATTTCTTTGGCTCAATGCAAGAGTATTCTGCAACAAAGCCTAAATAAAAACCATTTTTATAACCCCGATTTAAATAATTAGTTTCAGATTCATCATACCCAGATAACCAGTGAGCAAGTTTATTTACCTTGATTGGTGTTGGGCCCTTGCTTGGGTGTAGCATTTGTTTTTGTTGGATTAAATTGTCTCCCTGAGTGTGTACTACCTGTTTGGTTTTGATATTTTGGGATGACACGAAAGGGCTGCTTGGCTGGCTTGTTACAGTAAATAAATGGGTGTGATCCATTGCAGTTATAACATATGTGCTGGAAACGAGAGGACAAGCCTGCTATATAATGTTCACCTGAATGATACTGGAAGCAGACGCCCCTTGGCATTGAGCAATACTGTATATCTTTACTACCTTTGTTATGTTTTGTTGATTGGCTCGTTTTGAGTCGGACATTGACATGTAATTCCATATGGACATTGACTCGTTGTGAGTCGGACATTGGCATGTAATTCCATATGGACATTGTTTCGTTTTGAGTCAGGCATTGACAAGCAATTTCATATGGACATCGCCCTATTTGACTTGTCCTTGATCGATCAGCATTGCTCATAGCATTTGCGATGTCCTTAACTGCTTCTAAGGGCTTTGCTTACCTAGCTTGTTGTTCCGGTATTTGATGCAATATATCGCTGGAAAACCTGTTCCAGGCTGTAAGCCAGTCATGCATAGATGCAACACTTACCTGGTTTTGAGACTCGTTATCAACCTGATGAATGGTTATTTTTCCTACAGCATCCCCTTCCTCAACTTGCAGAGAAAACTTATCCTTTTTTTTCCAAGAGACTCCTAAACTTTATAAATTGATATGACCATATTTTTGATTTAATCTGGTCCGAGACTCTTGCGTCGATTGGCACTGCTGTGCTGAAAAATCTGGTTGAGCACTTTCCCGTTATCTTTTCCGCATGGTTTATGACCTCAGTTTCCACATACTGCTGTATTGTTTGTTGTTGAGCAAGAGCCTCAAAGTACTTTTCTGGTTATTGGTTATTCCTTTTTAATTGAGGCTGTCACCCTCTCCGTGACCTGTTTCGTAATGGTGTCGAGTACCTCGGGAGAAATGGCTGCAAGCGACTCTGAACTCTCAGTCGCTGGTCTCTTTTTCTTCTGTTTAGACTGAACAGTAGGAACCGCTCAAGATTGGCTCTTCCTCTTTGGCATACTTGTTGTTTAACGTAGAAAATAAAATTATATATAAATAAGCTGCCTTTGGTTAGTAAAAATTAAATATATATATATATATATATATATATATATATATATATAAGCACTAAAAATAACCAACGACACGAACAATAAAGTAAAGTATTGTCAAATTTTCGGGACAACCCTAACATCTACAAAACTAGCCCTAAACTTAAAACTAAATAATATAAAAAACACTGATTTGAACGTGGCAACTTCATCATTGTATTGAAGATCATAAGCCCGAGAAAGAAAAATCCCGTCCGACGCAGCGGACGGTCTGTGTAGGAGTGCTGAAAGATAACGCGAACGAATTAATTTGCTGATTGGGGGTTGCTGTTAATTAAGTTGTACTAGTAAGATAATCCGTAACGAAGGTTTGTAGGGGAGACAGGCTCTGTAAATGAGCACATAAATATTCACAAAAGTGTAAAAACTAATAGGAGTTAAATAAAGAAAATAAAATGGATATAAAAACAATTCAAAATAACAAAATAAAAAGAAAACAAAAAGAACCCGTACAGATTAAACCGATTAAGGAACGAGCTATTAAAGTTGAATAATTAACGTGGATGATAGTTTGTACATGGAACCAAAAGGATGATGATGGTGATACTAAAGTACAACACAAAAACCCGGATAATCTAAATAAAGAAAAAAGATCAGCGTTACAAATCCTAAAGAACCGGGAAGACATCGTCATTTAAAAGCAGATAAAGGGTCAACAATAGTTGTGATGGATCAAGACAAATATCTTGCAGAAGCATACAGACAACTATCAGATGAACGTTTTTACCAAAAGCTTGACACTGATCCTACAGATGACTTCTCAGATACTATTACCAAAAACATAAGATACTATGTTTGAAAATATTGAAATTAGTTACAATGTGTACACTACCCTTCTTCCTATCAACTGTAAGACCGGCCAATTTTATGTTCTTCCAAAAATTCACAAACCTGGAATGCCAGGACGTCCCATAGTAAGTGCCATTGGACATCCCACTGAAAAAAAATTTCAGAATTTATCGACCTTCATCTCCGTCCACATGTTGAAAATTTACCATCATATCTTAAAGACACAACAGATTATCTTAACAAAACAACATCTTCAAATCTTCCAGATAATACTATTCTCGTGACGGTGGATGTTACATCCCTTTACACCAACATCCCACATGACGAAGGTATTGCAGCCTGTAAAGAAGTATGGGACGCTAGAGAGGTTCAGATCCCTTCAACTGAATCTCTCACCAAGCTCCTAGAGCATGTTCTAAAATTCAATAATTTTATGTTCAATGGAGAACATTACCTTCAAGTCAGTGGCACTGCTATGGACACCAAAATGGCACTATCTTATGCCAATATATACATGGGTAATCTAGAGCGCAACCTACTAACACAGTCACCTTTCAAACCTCTTAGTTGGTTGCGCTTTATAGACGACATCGAAATGAAGTGGGTTGACAACAGAAACAACCTCGATGCTTTTATTACCTTTGTCAATTCTTTTTATCATTCTATCAAATTTACGACTGAAATTTCTCCATTCAACAATACGTTTCTTGACACTACTTCAACTTTAGTCGATGGAAAACTCGATTTCAATCTTCATACTAAACCTACAGATTCCCACCTCTATTTAATGACGTCTAGCTGCCACCCACCTCATACGTTTAGAGGCATACCAAAAGGCCTGGCCACCAGAGTCAGACGTATTTGTTCAACTCAAGAACTATACTCTGAGCAAAGGAAACTCCTAAAATCTCACTTATGTGCCAGGGGCTACAGATCGCACTCTGTACAAAATGCAATTGATGATTTAGCTAAAGAGGATCGATTATCCCTTTTGAAATACAAACCTAAAAACGAAGACAACAAAGTCCCATTTGTCACTACTTACCACCCTGTCCTTAGGGGTCTAAATGCAGTTCTAAAGAAGAACCTGCCAATCCTTTACAGCAATGATAAAATGGTTGAGGTTTTCACCAGATGTCTGTTGTGCAACACAGCTCTGATGCAGACGACTTTTCTAGCCCCATTACTGGGCGTACTTACAAAATTTTCGCAAATACTTCTTGTCGTACTGACAATTGTATATATCTCATGAATTGTAAATTTTGTCAGAAACAATACGTAGGGGAAATAGGAGACCTCCGCAGGCGCATCAAGAACCATCGTTCCACCATCAAAACTAAGAAAATTAAAGAACCCGTCGGGAAACATTTTAACTTAGATGGTCACAAATGGGAGGACATGATGGTTTTGGTTATTGATCACAACCCAAACTGGACAGATGCGGAGAAAAAAAACAAAGAAAATTGTTGGATGCATAGACTGAAGTCATTCCGCCCTGACGGCATGAACAAATTAAGTGACTTCACCAAAATGAACATCAACTAAAGCATCCTGATTTTTTTCTTGGCAATATCACCATCACCATCTTTTTGGTTCCATGTACAAACTATCATTCACGTTAATTATTCAACTTATTAGCTCGTTCCTTAATCGGTTTAATCTGTACGGGTTCTTTTGGGGTTTTTAGCTCACCTGAGCTGAAAGCTCAAGTGAGCTTTTCTGATCACATTCAGTCCGTCGTCCGTCTGTCTGTCCGTCCGTCCGTCCGTCCGTCTGTCTCTCCGTCCGTCTGTAAACTTTTCACATTTTGAATTTCTTCTCTAAAACCACTTGGCCAATTTCAACCAAATTTGACACAACGCATCCTTATTGTATGGTGAATAGATATAAATTGCATAAATGAAAGACCGATCTTTATTCAAAGCGGAGAAAACCTCGAAACTCTAGAAAAAGGGGGATGCATTTTTTTAAATTTTCTTCTCAAACACTACTGGGTCAAATACAACGTAATTTAGCATAGATAATCCTTATGGTAAGGAAAATATAAATTGCAAAAATTAAGCGCTAATTCTGTTTCAAATTTGAGTAATTTACGAAAATAAAAATAAGACAGAGAGAATGGGGTCAATCAGTTTAACTTCGGGCTCGATATTTCATATATCGAAAACAAAGGTTCTGTTTGGAGCAACCATGTTTAACGCGTGATAAACGAGTCATACTGACAAATATGAAATCGCTTGTTGTGCAACAGTTTACGTTCGAAGGGAATATTTGAAACATCCAATTTATATTTGTGCCGTTTTTATGAAGTAAATTGAGGTTAGATATTTCAATGCGTTGATATTTTCACTTGTGACGGTGGTTTTAGCTTGTTTTGATTTTCGTTCTTTTCTTTTTAACTTGATAGGAATTATAGCATGTATTTTAGAATTTTTACGTATCGAATCAAATGTAGACTTCGGTAAATCAGACAGCCAATTGTTTACATGTACCTGCGCAAAATGGGCAAAATCGGATGCACTAAGTACATGTAACATATTAATATGTAAACGGTGTGACCGTTGGACCGAGCGCAGATTTAACACAGTGCAGTTTGATTTTTGTACAACAACTTATTTGAAACGCACACAGTAGGATCCGCTAACTCAAATCATTAGCCAAAGTTAAACTAAATGTCGCGTGCTCAGTCTACATTATGACGTCATGTCTCGTACGTAAAACGTACAAGTTTTGTCTTCGGAAATAGCCGAAGAGAGTTACGTGATTCCGACAAAAATTTATTTCTTCTTTTATTGTTTATCAATTTAATTCATATTTCGATTACCGGTAATAAAATTTTATTCAGTATCTAAAAGATCAGTTGCTTGAAGTCAATGTTTTTATTTTCCATCTGATAATTTGATTAGATATACGTAGAACTAGTCGTGTTTCTTGATTGAAGCACTATATTGACACTTATCTGGTTTTCACTTTAATTTTTTAAAATTTAAATTACCTTCAATTGAAACATTGGAAAGTTTTTAATCGAGTTTAGGGGCAATAAACATCGATAAGTGCCAGTCAATCAATGTTCGAACTAACTTTTTTTTTTTTTAAAATGGCGGCCAATATGGCAGCGCCCAGGGCTGGACGAAAATTTTTTAGCCCATAGTACCCCTGATTCAACTCTCATTTTTCACTGATTTTATTATATATACGTGATACCATTAATCTTCGCTTCGCGAGGCGGGCTTCGTCCGCCTCTCGCTGCGCTCGGTATAAAATACTATTCATTCTATTGGTACATGTAATGCGGTATGATCTCTTCGAAATTGTTGATTAATGTAACATGTTTTGTTAAGATGCTCAACATTTTCAGTCTAATCG
Source organism: Magallana hongkongensis (assembly GCA_016163765.1). Classification (NCBI taxonomy): domain Eukaryota; kingdom Metazoa; phylum Mollusca; class Bivalvia; order Ostreida; family Ostreidae; genus Magallana; species Magallana hongkongensis. The sequence continues at coordinate 50,092,900 of WFKH01003881.1, forward strand.
GAGATTATTTTCGCTGCTAGAAATATGTAAGTGTTTATATGATGAAAAAAAGAATTGTGTTCTTTCTTTGTTTTAGTGCATTTTTCTTTTGTTTTAATTGTTTACAATTTCCTATTTACTAACCGTATCTGAGAGTCAAGCTTCGAATTATAAGCAAGATGCAGAGCTTTGCGCACAACGCTATGTTTGTACACGGAGCTAGGGACATGCTTTAGTTTGTTTACATTTTAAATGCAGCTATGCTGAATAGAAAATACCAAGTTTAAAAATCTGTAGTTGAATGTAATAAACTCATGTAAACAAAAACATGACTCAAACCAAGCTATGTATCTTGCCTAAATTCCACGATTGGCGCTGAAATTTTGGTTGATCATTAGAAAGTTCTTGCTAAAAAGATGATGTGCTGTATTGTAACTACTTTCTGGTGCCCCTTCTTAAACGATGAATTGCATAAAATCTACACAATTTTTTAAATAGTTTTTCGAACAAAAGTAAAAAAAACAACGTCTTTTAAACAGTTTCCATAGTTCTTACACGTTATTATTATGAGGATTAAAGCATTATATCGTAACGTTGTTCTTAAAAAATTATTGCAGCGGAAAATCATCATTGTTTGTAGACATTTGTTGTTTTTTAATAAAGATAAAAATATTGGATGGGCCTTTATTGTGGTATAAAAGAGCAACATGCTTGCCAATACATTGATTTGAATTATAGCTCTTTAACATATCATGTGACAACATTTTTCAGTTAAGTTTATTCAACAGTCACAGTTATGAAACGTCATACGATATGAATTCACGCCAGGTGAACGACAATCGTTTATAATGGAGAATACCAATTACATTTTTGAAATGTTTGCAAACATTTTGCAGAATTTATAGATATAGTGATAAAGAGGAGAATAATGACGAAATTTTACAGTTTTATTAAGAATTTCTTTATATAGAAATGAACAAATTTATTATGTCATTGAAATGCTCATGGCTAAAAAGGTTGATTAAAGGTAAAAAAAAATCATGGATAGATATTTTTGAAGCTATTAGTGGTGTACAAATTGTTCACAAATTACTTGATTTTTGTTATGCATTCATATCTGAATGTGTAATTCCAAAAAATAATGTTTTTTGGCAAGATGTTTTTAATTCATTTCTCTGTGTTATAAAATCTTTTGATGGGAGTTTTTTCAAAGAAAATTTCCCTAGTATTTCTGTTTGGTATAATACAAATATTAAAGTGGGTATGAGAACAATATTTATAAAAAGTTGGTATGAAAAGGGTGTCAGTGATGTTTTTGACGTGGATGGAAATCTTTTACCGCATGATATTTTTCAACATAAATTTGATATGAATGTCTGTATTATGCAGTATAATAGTGTAGTAAGTGCCATATCAAAATATCTTAAATCTATTCTTACCAAAAATTCATACAATGTGTTTATCACTCCATATATTCCAATATATTATAAAGCTTTGTTGTTGCATAATAAATGTACTAATATAATGTATAGACACTTAAACTCTTGTAATGTAATTCCTACTTCCATACCCAAGTGGGAATCAGAGTTGGTTCGATATGGAGCTGAAATATGTGTTAACGATGCTTTTAATGTATGCTTTAAGACAACCAAAGACACTCAGTTACAATGGTTACAATTTAGATTACTTCATATAATTCTACCTGTAAATTATTACTTAAAAAAAATTAATGTGGTGTCCTCTGACTGTTGCTCATTTTGTAAACATGAAGTTGAAACAGTTCAGCATGTCTTCATAAACTGTGAAAAAGTATGCACAATATGGAGCAACCTGAGCTTGCATATTTATCATGCTACTTCCTTAAGAATTGGTTTTAATGTAGTTAATATCTTGTTAGGTGAACTTCCATTGTCTAAAAACAACAAAGTTATTAATTTAATTATTCTATGTTCAAAGCAATATTTGTTTATTTGTTTAAAACAAGGCAAACTACCATGCCTTTCTGGTCTTTTATTTTATTTATTCAACAAATACAAGGTTGAAAAATATATTGCTTGTAAGAATTTTGAAATGGGTAAATTTGTCAATACCTGGCAACCCTGGTTATCTATCTTTGACACTATCATTCAATGATAGTCGTGTTATTTGTCTTAATTAATTTTCTGTTTATTAATTATTTATTTACGTGCTTTCATCTGTCTGAATATTTTCCTCCTTTATTCTTACCTTGGGTATTTTTTTTTCTTTTGGTTCTTTATATTTGTATTTTTTTTTTTGTTTTTTTTTTTTTTATTTGTTTGGGTTTATTTTTTTTTATTTTTTTTTTTTATCATTTTTTGGTTATTTTTTTCAACTTAAGCAGCCTCTTCCAATATAAAACAGTTGAATGTGAGTTAGAGAGCATGTATGAATGAAAGGATATTGAAAAAAAAATTATATTACATTTAGTTAATATGCTGCTTGGAAAGTGAAATAAAAAAAAAGAAAAAAAAAAGAATTTTTTTTATAATTTAAAAAGTTTGCTCTACCATTTAACATAATAGTTAGAATGAATTTATTTTCACATGAATTTTTCAATTTACATTCGATTAATAAAGGTATCAAAAGAATGTATTTTCATTCTAAGCCGCAATTAGCAAAAATTGTAGTCTTGTGAAAGAAAACATGTCTATAGTGAATTCGCTGTAGTTAGTATCACAAATTCGTTATACGATTACATTGTACAACAAATTACGGATATAACGAAGTAAATCATTGGTCCCTCGGACTTCGCTATAACCGAGTTTTATTGTATATGCAAATATAAGTGTAAAATTCGGATATTCATTTTTTGTTAATCTATCGAGAGCCATATGGCACAATATCATTTGTACGCCCATATAAAGCCAGTGTTGCTCAGGTGAGCGATGTGGCCCCATGGGCCTCTTGTTTTATTTTGTTATATTTAATTGGGTTTTTTTTTATCCATTTTATTTTCTTTATTTAACTCCTATTAGTTTTTACACTTTTGTGAATATTTATGTGCTCATTTACAGAGCCTGTCTCCCCTACAAACCTTCATTACAGATTATCTTACTAGTACAACTTAATTAACAGCAACCCCCAATCAGCAAATTAATTCGTTCGCGTTATCTTTCAGCACTCCTACACAGACCGTCCGCTGCGTCGGACGGGATTTTTCTTTCTCGGGCTTATGATCTTCAATACAAAGATGTAGTTGCCACGTTCAAATCCGGTGTTTTATATATTATTTAGTTTTTAGTTTAGTGCTAGTTTGTAGAAGTTTTTCTCCTTTCATATGTAGTTTTTATTTTGTTGTCCTGAAGAAGGGACGTTGTCCCGAAAATTCGACAATATTTTATCAAATGTTTAAAAATCTCAGGAAAACAATCTTAAATTATTAAGAATTTAAGTGGAATGAAACAAGCCTCAGGGAGGCAAGAGAGATATGAAAAATCTCAAGAAAAAACACAAGTAAATTTTGTAGATTCCAAGTGCAATAAGCCTCAGGGAGGCAAAAAAATAAATATCTCAGGAAAATACAAGTCAATTAGGCCAACAAAAAAATTATTCCTGTTTCCGGTCGCCCGACCGACCCCATCTTTTACCCCCCGACCCTAAAAGTTTTTTTGTGATCATGGTGGTGATCGGTAACTTCGCCAGAATTTCCTCAGAAGGAGAAGTGAAGGCGCCCTGTCTTCTGAGTTCACAATCGTGTAAATTAACCTCATTGGCAAAAGAATGATAGTAAACTAATCTACAGACATCTTAACTGCATAAATTAACCTTGTGGTTAATAACTTGCAACTATCTTATCTTCTGGGGTTATAAATACGGGTGATGCAACAACATACTGTGCATTGGAAATTACAAATACGATGTTTATTACTTTGAATCCTGATATTACAGTTAGTTAATAACCTGATATTAGTTAATAACTGCAATAAATGTTAGAATTATCATAAAACTGCTTTCTATATTATCTTGAAAATTAAACAGATCCTGTACATAACGTACGGTAGTAAGTGGGTCAAAGGGTTGGACTAATACCCCAAATACACGGAAGTACAGAGACTGATTTAATTGATATTGCCATTAAGCTAATACAAAACAGAAATATTTATCCAGAAAAGGATAAATACATTCATACACATGTAGATTAAATTTTGCAAATAATATTAGTTTTTATTTTTTATTTAAAAAAAATCAATTTTTTTTCTTTAAAGGTTGTTTTCTATACATTACATGCATCAATAATACAAAGACATTTGGAAATTTTAAATCATCATTAACATACCGTACACTGTGTATATACTTCTTTCTCATTATAACACACATGCTCCAAGTTTTTAAAAATAAAATATTTTTTAAAAATAAAAAAATTTTCCTACCTACCTACCCTAATTTTTTTGGTCATGTGACAGGAAACAGGAATATATTTTTTTTTGGCCTTATGCAGATTCCAAGTGCAGGAGATAAGCCTCAGGGAGGCAAAAGAAATATGAAAAATTTCTGGAAAACACCATTAAATGGGGTTAATTCCAAGTGCAAAGATATAAGGGCCGCGCCTCAAGCTCATTCTTGACAAAATAAGTCCGCGCAAATTTTTTGTAGAATCTGAGATCAATATTGCCTTGTTTATTCAAATGGACGCCATATGGGTGAAATTTATGAGGACATGATTTGAATTAGGTGATGGGGAAAAAGTCATTATGCTGCCAAAAAGATGAAAATTGAAACTCCTGAAAAGATTCACTAAGAAAGACTTCGACCTGATCAACGATTGCATAGCAACAAGTTGCATACGTGTATTCATGAAACTGCAAATCTGTTATGCAGTACCGATACAACTGATTTTAGCTGTGCTGCCAATTCCGCGGGGGAAGTCGCACTTCTAACATTTCATCTGACAATCAGAATTATGTCATGAGGACTTACTTTCACAATAAACTCGGCAGGTCTTCTCTAAGAATGCAGAAAATAGTACAACCACCAACTCTGCTAATATTAATTTATGAGTCCCTCCAAGACCGAGATTTTTACAATGTCTAACATCGTCATCGCTTTCGAGAAATTGCTGAAAACGACGGACAATAGTCACGGTGTAGTACCTAAATGGCTGCTATCGGTAAAAAAACGGCGTTCGGTGTTTCTATTCGAAAATTGAACGGGCTGCTAGTCGATAAAAGATTTCTTGGGTCACGCCACAAAATCAACGAAAAGTGTCCCAAAATCAAGGAAATTTTAAAACAATCCGTGTGCACGGAACATGTAAGGAATTATTGTAATTGATTATAAATGCAATTTGCTTAATGGCCTAATAACTAACCAAATATTTTAGAAAAATTTCTTGAGTGGGTGACGAATCAAAAGGCACTTCAAACAAGGTCTTATGCTAGTATTTTCATTTAGGAAACATATTGTGTTGGTTCTGACCCGTGAAAATTTGTGTAAATCTATTCTGGCTCATAAAGGAAGACAATATAAACATGAAAGTATATTTTAAAAGAATTATGTAGAATACATATGACTATTTGGAATATTGAATTGTTAGCATCGGCTATAAACTGAAAACAACGCACCGGCTACTAAATGAAAGTTTTGACTAAATGGGTGGAAAGTCACGTAAAGTCTGATTTTTGTTTTTTATACCACCCCCCCCCCCCCCCTCCTTTTAATCTCTGGACGTCTGATTATATACTAAGTTTCGATGGCAAAAAGTTAGTTAGCACTTAAAGACAAAATTTACAGCGGGGCTGTCAGTGCCTATTTGGGCATGTGAAAGTAGAATGTTTATGAAGATATCAAGGAAGGTTAATTACGGAATAAAATCAAAGCTTGGCAAAAAGTGGATGTCTGGACAAACGCGGATCCAGATTAATTATTTCAAATTTTCTTCAGCTTAAAGGATAAGAAAACTTACGTGGCTGCACACTAACATCTATCTTGGAATTTATATACACAAGATGCCTAATTATTAATTTAAATTTGGTTTTCTTTAAAATTTGCATGATTCTTACTGTTTTTAAAGACCCATTGTCTGTAAATATCAAAATTTGGTGGCCACGCATAGTAATCGATTTTCTTCGTATTTTGATTTTGATATCCTTTGGTGAATTAAGATGCAAGACCACTTTAAACGGTTACTACGGGGACCGGTTGTCATGATAATAGAAGCAAAAGATTGAAGAATGGCCATTTTCAGCTATTTTGATACAAATTGTTAGATATTGCAGCATGCAATTTCAGCTATACCGAATAAAATAATCGCATACAAAATATAGTGAATTTTTAAATTATTGAAACTTTTTCATGGGCAAATGAATAGTTTAATAGTGTTACCATGGTAACTAAACAGCACCTCAGAAATACAATTTTTTTTCATTTTATTCAAACATAAATAGCTTTAAATGGAAAAATATGAAACTCTTGTTGTGGCAGCAAAATAATATAAATAAAAATTGAGATCCGTTACACTGAATGTACATGTACAGATCAACATTCTTGCCGAACTATTTTATTTTCATAAAAACTAAAATTTATATAACAAAACAATGAGAATATTGACCAAGGTACTCATTAACAATGACAAATTAGTATGGTACATGTAAGTTTTAATAGTATAGAAATCTATTGATGCATACTTTATAGATAATATAATTAACAGAATATAGAAACACTGAACATTATTGTTTAAGTTAATGCATAACGAGGATATAACTTTTTTGAAATTAGGAACTGCATATTTCCAATAGAATCCGGTGTTGTTGTCTACTAGTAGCCGTTACATAAGTTAATTTCTATTGTTCTTTTTAAAAAAAGGATTAAAATTCTGACAAGCAAACTATACAGAGTACTAATATCAAGTAATCTGTCGCTTCAATTTCTTAGAATTGTCTTTAAATAAGGCGCAATCAAGTTCAAAAGACTAGTTTGCTTGGACATGTGCCCAAATCAACGACATTTGTTCGCTAAGTTTAATGTAAGTTCTTTATTATGTAGAAAATAGACTGATATTTTAGTGTCAAAATGTTTGTTTTGTTCCGTAAGGGTTGTCAACTACTCTACAAAGCTAAAATGTCTGAATATAAAGGCATTTTGTTCAACATTCGAAGAAAAATACTTACTATTTTGGCTATTTTTTTCAGCTAGTAGCCGTATAATTTTCGAATGGAAAGATTGACCGCGTTATTTTTACCAATAGCAACTGTTTAGGTACTACACCGTGATAGAGTGACCCAAAATAGGTACATGTACTTTTTCAGATTCCATTAGAAAAAAAAAGCAAAAATGCAGATCTTACCGCTTTAAAACGCTTTAAATCTATCCAAAGAATGTCAACTGACCGGCGTCCAGTGAAAAAGTGATTACCCACGCTATCGAAACGACGCACACACAATTTTCCCGAGAAACCATTCCACTGGTTACACGCTGCGAGATCACTTTCGGATTTAAGAAATCTTAAAATTCTTATAATTCATCCCCCAAATTATCGCCCTATTCCAAAAGGACTACCCTTCATTTAAACAAACCTGAAAGCCCTTCCCCACAGGATGCTTTGTACTAAGTTAGGTTGAAATTAGCTGAGTAATTCTGAACAAAAAGTTTTATATCAAACCCTATTTTAACTCTGTCCTAATTATCTCCTTTTTGAAGAACTGGCCCTTCATTAAAACTAACTGATCATTTAAGGTGGCTCGATACACAAGAGCATTATTTGATAGATAAATAAAGAATCATTTTTGTAAAATATTTTACAAAAATGAGACTAATATCTGCTTCCAATTATTTTATATGATTTAAAAAAAATAGATAGAAACCAGAAACATCTTTTCAGCTGCAGACATGATATTTTAAAGCTTAAAATTTGGTATCGATTGATGCACAGTACAATCATCAATAAATGCCTGTCAAAGATTGCCAAATAAACTTTATATTTAAAAAAAAATTAAATCTGTGGATAAAAGCTTCAAATAAACGATCACTTTCATTAAAAAATTGCAATACAATCATTGAATGCACGAATTTGAAACGAAATAGTGAAAATCAAGAGAAATTGGAAAATCTTAAATTTGAACCGATCCTGATTGTATTTTGAACTGATTCCGAACATAATCATATAAATTTGAAATGTATCTCAATTTTGCAAACATTACAGGTTGTTTAGCTGTAAAATGCTTTGTTCTTTTACTATTATTATAATGCATATCATATACTCAGAATAAACTGCAGTATTTCGTAAGTTTTAATTAAAAAATAATTCTGTTCGGTTTCATTTCAATATTTTTGTAAAATATCATTGTTTGATAAGTTCTGTATGTGACTATTTGTTATATTTTTTTTTTAGATTTTATCCATAGAATTAAAGGTTAAAAAAAATTATCAATTTTAATTTTCAGAAATATTTAAAAAAAAAAATTTAAAAACTTGACCAGACCATTTTTGACATGTATTTATTCATTATTATATTACACTCCAATTGAAACCAAGTTTTAAGCTCTAAATTACCCTGTTTGGAGTCAAAACACTTTTTGTACTGCATTCAAAAAATACAAGGAAACTAATTATAATATAAAATAATTGAAAGCCGATATTTGTCTCTGTTTCGTGAAATAATGATGCAAAAAGGATTCTTTATCGATCAAAATAAAATGTTGCTGTGTCGAGGATCCTTAATATAGTTTATGTGGCAAGTTTAGGAAAAATTATTAAATTGAATTTATTTCAATAATCACTGATTACGACTGCTAAAATAAATATACAACAACTGTTCATTTATTGTTCTGTCATATAATTATCTCGACTTCTCAAAAATATGATGTTAACGGTCGGTATTTGACCATCCATCTTTATTTTAACAACCTTAAATCCCCTCCATCAAAAAAATGCATTGTGGCATATTTCAGAATAGACCCCGTGTTACTTCAAAAGAAGTAAACAGTGTTAATGTTTGCAGACAGACTGAGAGCCTAAAAAGCAAACCAAACGTTCACAAACTTAAGGTCGACAGTATTTACAACCTCACCAAATCCTAGAACTGTAAAAAGCGGTTGATGTCCTGGCTTGTGATGAATTTTCCAAGCACATCGAAACTCCAGGAATCTTTTGTTCGATGTTGTCCTCCGGGTTTACTTTGTTGCAACTATCAACGGGTCGCTGGATTACAATGCTTTTTTTTTCTTTGCGGGCATTAAAAAGTCACTATACATCAAACCGTTGGGATGATCTTTTTTCAAAATCATTGATAAAAAATATGGCATTTTAAGAAATTAAATTAATTTTCAAGGTTATATGTATATTCAAATTAAGACTAATTATGCTTTACAATAATATTGCAAAAACTTTAGAATGCAAATTTATATAATTTTTATAAAATCAAATATATAATATATAATTTTAATGTTTAATTCCATTTAATTGCTATTAGTTTTATCGAAGGAAGTATTCTTATTCTTTTTGAAAAGATGATTGAGGTATGATTAAATCAATAAAACAGAATGACTTTATGATTGATTTGATCACGCACTGACCGTTATTGATCTCTTCATAAAAGCAAAATGTGGATTTTTATCTCTTAGACAAAAATAACTATTTATTATGTATATTATACATGTTTTTCTATTATAAAACGTTGTGTACGCACAATTGTTAGCCTGTATGTTTATATTTTATTTCATGCATATTGAGTATGTACTCAATTAGCATACGTTATTTGATAAACAAGTTTAGCTTTTTAAAAAGCTAATAAAGTCAGCCAGCGGAATATTGAATTTAAGGTCAAAAATGAATACACAATCTATCAAGATACAAGAGATACAGTTTCTAGAACTAGAGCAATTATATAATAACATACGGGTGTACATTTTAAATTAGTTTGCACCTTTATTTTTTTATGGCTGTGCGTGAGGAGCGTGTAGCAGTGTACATACAGTGTATGCATGTACATCTAGTAGTACTTAATTACTACTTAAAGTTGTTACTTTGCAAAGATTGCTCTCTGAATTTCATGGCCCCGGCGGCGCGAAGGCCAGCATTCATACGCGATGCTGTTGAACTGTCAATTTTAAACAATGTGGCAACGATGAAGTTATAAAAATATAAAAGTCGAAAGTTGATTCTATCATGTACAGCGACACTGGAAAATGTTAATATAACAGATTGAATTATGTTTTTACCCTGGTCACAATGTTTTCAAACATAATATTTACAAGTACAGTCTAGACTGCCTTAGCGACTCTCTGTATTAAGCGACTCTCTGTCTTATGCGACCATACTTAGACCGCCCAACGTAATTTCCTATATGAAAACCCTGCATTAAGCGACCCCCTGTCTTACGTGACAAGCGACCGTCATTTTTTAGTCCTAAACTGCTGTGTAGACTGTTTTAAGCGACTTTTAGCAAATTAAAATGGCGTCCCAAGCTGAGAAACAATTAGAAGTGTTTTGTTTGATAACCAATTAGAATATTTATCACCTTTCATGTTAACGGTTAATAGCATTAACCCCCATAAGTGAGGTTTTTCAAGACTCCCGCTATATCTCTAATGACGACTTTTGTCGCACCCTGTATAAACAAACATGGCGGCCCGATTGTAATTGAAATTCTATAAACATCGGGTTTTAAGCTGTTTATTGTTACTTGGTAAACGGACGTCTCGGCCAAACTCATCTGGGCATGTACATGTTCAAGTTGAATCCACACATCGATATTTATAAAGAAGTTGTGTAATTAACACGTGTATAAAGAAGAAATTGGTAGGGTGCTTAGTCAAATAAACAAGCATGGCGGATAACGAGTCCGACATCATACATATACGAGTATTATAAACACAAGTTTAGGGTCAGATTAATAGATATGAAAACGTGTGTAAAACTATGCATGGTTAAAGCTGTTTATTTTTACTTGGTAAACGAAAACATCATAAAGAAAACATCATAGATTGTTATTTTGCAGAAATGTTATAACATGGTTTTACTTGCCAGTCATTAAAAATAACAAAACAATTAAATCATACTGCCATATCCCATTTGGTGGAAACAAAAACATACTGAGTTTACTTATACGCTCCCATTTGTTTATTTAATAAGTGATTCTGTACAAAATTAATTTTTTTAAGATGATGAAATTTTAATTTCAGTCTATCAAAAACTAGTTTACAGCTAAAAGATATATAAATTAACTACATGTACATATGTATTTGGTACCAATTATTATGGATAGCCATAAGGTAGCTCAAAAGATTGTTGGTCTTGGACTGCGTTATGTGACTCCCTGTCTTATGTGACTTTTTTTATCGGTCCCTTGAATGGTCACATAAGACAGTCTAGACTGTATTTCAAGCTATCTACACAAAATTATGGTTTTGTTTTGAATATTGATACAGGTACAATCAAATAAAAAAAAAGATGCAATAACTTTTTGTAGATTTCGAACTTGTAGTCAACATCTACCCATTAAAAGTTGACGTTGGGCAAATAGTTTTAAAATATTATTCTTTTGTGTACATGTAATTCGCAGGTGCACTTTAAAAACGTGAATGCTGAATTACTTTCTTCTCATACTTCTAATATTAAATGCATGCAGTTTTCACTCATCCAAACAAACAATTATATCAAAAGTTGATATCATTGCAATCGTTTGACTATCTTGG
>WFKH01003881.1:50134356-50145168 GCA_016163765.1 Magallana hongkongensis
CTAACAGAAAAAAATCATTGCCACGCCCACTTATTACGTAATTAGGGGTTTTTAGGGGCCAACTTCATTAAACTTGACGCAATATATCTAGAGAAGGAGACATATTTTGTTAAGTATTGTAGAGGAGAAAATGTTTGCACTAATGATTCTAATCAATTCCTCTAATCAAAACACCATTGTCTGTCCCCATTACGGATCTAGAGGGCTGGCCCCTAAAATATTAAACCATTTATATCTCAAAGATAAACAACAATTTAAGATTGGTGCAAGAACAAAAAATGTTAGTATTCTTAAGACCTTTTGAAGGAAATCAAGAAAAGGGGCTGGCCCCTTTTATAAGGGGTCAATACACTCGTTAACTTTATTACAAATAATTTGAAAGGGATAGATTTTTGAATGCATTATAGAAGCAGAGTTGTCGATCGTATCAATATCTGTTTGAAAAAAATATTGCCACCCCTATTTATTACGTAATAAGGGATTTTTAGTGGATAAAGTCCTTAAAATTTGACAATATATCTAGAAAAAGAGACATATTTTATTAAGCATATTATTCATATTTAAAAATATCGAACGGAATATTTTCATAAGTTTCGATCTATATCTTTTTTTCAGTTGATATTTTGTTAAGACATAAAGAACAAAAGTAGTAGAAAGTCCAAAGTTTTTTTCAACGAAATCAAGAAAAAGGGACTGGCTCCTTAAATTAGGGGCCAATACACTCGTAAAGTCCAATACAAATAACTAAAAAACGATGCAGATTTTATAATGCATTATAGAAGCAAAGTTGTTGATCGTAACAATATCTAACAGAAAAAATCATTGCCACGCCCATTTATTACATAATTAGGGATTTTTAGGGGCCAAAGTACTTAAACTTTGACGCAATATATCTAGAAAAGGAAACATATTTTGTTAAGCATTGTAGAAGAGAAAATGTCTGCATTGATGACTCTAATCGGTTCCACTAATCAAAACACCAATGTCTGTTCCCCCAATAAGGATCTAGAGGGCTGGCCCCTAAAATATTCAATCATTTGTATCTCAAAAATGAACGACAATTTTAGATAGGTGTAAGAACAAAAAATATAAGTATTCATACCTTTCGTAGAAATCAAGAAAAAGGGGCTGACCCTATTATTTATGGGCCAATACACTCGTAAACTTTGTGACAAATAACTTAAAAACCGATAAAGATTTTATAATGCATTATAGAAGGAAAGTTGTTGATCGTAACATTACCTTATAGCTGGGTTTTTTAGCGGGGATAAAATTTTGGCCTATTTTGGCGATTTTTGAAACTTTACCAAAATAAAAATCGCCAAATTTAAGAACTTTCTTTGTAAATTTTATTGACAACTATGTAATTTTTGTGGATGTCGATGATTTTTTCAAATAATTTTCAAAGTCAGTTAGCATAATCTGCATGATAAAAAAGGACAATTGTTACATCAGACAGTGTTACGGATACAAATGTGTATGTACATGTTGTCATAATCAGTATAAAACTATTGTAAATAAATAAAAAAAACTAATCAATACTATAAATTAGAAGTTAATTGTTTAAACACCCTATCAGTTTTCCCTGTTCAGATGCGTAATTAGCCCCAGGGACAGGGGTGTTAGCTTGTGTTATTTTAGGAAACATGTCAGATCCATTATTGACTCAGCTGCAGATAATTGTCTGATGAATGGTTTCTTCCCAAACAATGAAATTAAAATTGTTTGTTGATAAGGTATATTTTTAAATGGATATATTAAGTACTTTTTAGTTATTTCTGTTTAAAATATTTAAGTGTGTGAAGCCAGGGTCAGACGTCAAATTTTACCACCTTGTAATGGTGACATAGGATTTTTGCTTGAGTACATTAATTTCTCAGCCACTGAAAATAAACAGATTTCTCATTTTGAATTAAGGGTATAGGATTCACCAAAATTTTATCCGCCAAAATTAATGGTATACCCTGTAGACCCAAATTCGCCAAATTTGTGGCCCGCCAAAAAAAAAAAAACCGGCTATACGGTATTTATCAGAAAAAATATTGCCACGCCAATTTATAACGTAATTAAGGATTATTAGGGACAAAGTCCTTAAACTTTGACGCAATATATCTAGTTATAAAGTCCTTCTGTCCCCATTAAGGATCTAGAGGGCTGGCCCCTAATATGTAAAGTCAAGAAAAAGGGACTGGGACCTTTAGTCAGGGTCAAGAGACTTGTAAAGTCTATTACAAATAACTTAAAACTGATCAAGTTATGTATTGCATTATACAAGCAAAGTTGTCGATCGTAGCAATATCGATTTGGAAAACTCATTTCCACACCCATTTATGACGTAAGTAATGATTTTTAGGGGCCAGAGTTCTGAGACTTTGACACAATATATCTAAAGAAGGAGACTTCTTTTGTTAAGCATTGTAGAAGAGAAAATGCTTATATTATTGATTTAAATCGATTCCACTCATCAAAACACCAATGTCTGTCCCCATTAGGGATCCACAGGGCTGGCCCCTATAATCAATTATTTTTATCTCAAAACGAAAAACAATTTTAAATGGGTGTAAGAACAAAAAATGTTAGTAGTTGTGAAACCTTTCAGGTGAAGTAAAAAAAGGGGGCTGGTCCTTTTAATTATGTGCCAAGAGACTCGTAAAGTCTATTCCAAATAACTTAAAAACGATTGAGATTTTGAAATGCATTATAGAAGCAAAGTTGTTGATCGTATCAATATCTATCTGGAAAAATCATTGCCACACATATTTATTGCGAAATTAGGGATTTTTATATATTATCTGAAAGAAGAGGGGGGGGGGTTAATTCTGAAATTGTATCGATTATCATGGTATGATAAAACAGAAATCGCATGGAAGACCTACGCGTTACTCGTCACGAGATCGTATACAGATGATTGATCGTGATCTAAACTTAATACGTTTTTTGACATTTTTTTTCGTCATCACTTTTGATACCGATTTTTCCGCTATTTTGTAATTTTTAACGACCCATTTTATACAGCTATAAACTTAGAAACTATCAGAGATATGAATATGAAATTTTCAGGATAGGTAAATTATAGCTTCAGTTGTACAGCATGTAGTTGTTTTACGTCAGTGGCGCGATTCCTTAGAGCTCGCCATGGCTCGAAAATTGGGTACGAATTTTGAGAAATTTTTCCTTTTTTTTTTTGTCCACAAGATTTCCCAGAGATGGCTCGATGGATTGTTTTGATATTTTTAGAAATGATAGAAAATAACAGTACAGTATGTCGAAGTTAACTATTTTATTTTTTTCCAAAATTTATGCCCTGTCGTCCGTTTCCTGTCCCGCGACAAAAAGCTTGTGACATCGAGATCTCAAAATGATAATGACTTGAATATTCAGACTTTGTAGGATTATAGACCAATAATTGTAGATGTGTTTCACCTATTTTGTTTTGTTCGTCATAATTTCCGGTCGTCACCGGAAGCATTTCAAAAATAATTTTTTTAAGCATTTAATTTACTTCGTATAGAATTGAAATATTAGTATAAATCCTTAGATATGTCATCTATCCGATGTTAAAAAAAAAGAAAAAAATCTACTTCTGGTGACTGAGATAGCCTTTTTTAAACAAATGTTTTACCCGCGATATCTCAGAAAGTGACAGTGATCAAGACACGAAAATTACATGGATGATAGACAATGTGTCAACCGTCACTTATGGTTTTCTCCGGAAGGGTTCAAACAAATCAAGTTATTTGAAAGTTTAACTGTCTTTCTTTGACAATTTTAGTATAATTGATATAGAGTAAAGTACAGTTTTTAATGTTCGAGAAATACTATCTTTTATTTTCACTGAGGACTTCAGTTCGTCCGTTTCCTGTCCAGAGACAAAAACATCTCAAACACGGTGACGACTTGAACAACTAAACCTTGTGGGATGATAGCCCTATGTATGTATCTGTGTTTACATTATTTTGGTTGATTCGTCGTAACGTCCGGTCGTCACCGGAAGCACTTCAACATTTTTTTTACTTATTTTTGTCAACCGTCACTTCCAGTGTTCACCGAAAGGGTTTAAACAATTTATGTTTTAACGAGTTTAACAGACTTTCTTGGGCGTTTCATATAGTTATTATTTATTCCACAAATTTTGTGCTCGCGATTTCTCAAAAACTATTCAACTGATATCAACCATTTTTTTCACAGATGATGGGACTTGATGTAAACTTATTACACTTTTGATATTTTCCTTGTCTTTAGTCCCGGTACCGATTTATCGGCCATTTTATACACTTTTACGATCTAATTTGTGCTGAGCTGATCTATGAAACTATCAAAGATATGAGTATGAAATTTTCAGTATAGGTAGTCTATAGTTTGAAGTTTTGCCCCATCTAGTCGTTTTATGCCAGTGTAGCAATTTTTTGGAGCTCGCCTATGCAGAAAATTGGTTATGAATTTTTATTGAAAATTTTCATGTTTTGATCTGTATCTTTTTATCAGTTGATATTTTATTAAGACATATAGACAAAAGTGGTAGAGTATCAAAAGTTTTTTGCAACGAAATCAAGAAAAATAAAGGGGCTGGCTTTTTCAATAAGAGACCAAAATTTTCGTAAAGTCTATTATTGATATTTTTTTAAAGGGGCATGGTCACGATTTTTGTAGAAAATTATATTTCCAATTTCAAAATTTACATTGCTTAAGTGAGGCATTTTTAATAGGCAACCAAAATTTTAGTGTCGTTCGTTAAGTTATAAGCGAGTTACAGAGCTTGAAATTCTTTGCTATGTAAACAAAGCTTTTGTTTACATTTTGACTGTTTAAGTGAAAATTCTAGTTTAAGACCTAAAATGAATGTGTTAAACAATAGGAACTGTTTATTTATGCTGAATATAATGAATAAAAAGATAGACAAATCAGCTTAAAAAAGATTTTTTACTGGTATTTTGAACCTATTTAAACAAAACAGGGCAAAAGTTTTATTTACATGACAAGTAACTGTGAGCCCTGTATCTTGCTTATAACTCTACAAATGACTCTCGAATTTCATTTAATCATTAGAAATGCATCACTAAAGCATTGTAAATAATAAAAACAGAAAAATAGAATTTGACCAAAATCGTGACCATGCCCCTTTAAGACATATAGAACAAAAGTAAAGTCTATTACAAATAACTTATAAACGATCAAAATTTTGCTATATTGAAACACAGTTGTTGATCGTAACAATATCTGTTTGAAAAACTCATTGCCACACCTATTTATTACATAATTTTTTTTTTATACATTATCTATAAGTGGGTGAGGCGGGTTATTTCTGAATTTGTATCGATTATTCACGATTATTCATCGTATGATTTAAAGCAGAATCCTTAAAAAACACCAAATAGGGCTGGTACCAAAAATATTTAATCATTTAATATTTTTAAAAATAAGCAACAACTCATTTTAGATAGATGTAAGTACAAAAATGTTAGTATTCTTGAGTTCTTTTGTATAAAATCATAACCATTTTGGTTGGATGGTCAGTTTTGACTGCTTCTTATCACAGCTAGTTCAAGACAATTTTTCTTTCAAAATTAATGTAACAACAACCCTAATATCCCGCGAATAAAAATTTAAAGAAACCTTTGGTGCGCTGTCCTATTAATTTTGCTAATGTGCATGTGATCCATGAATAATATAAATTTATATATAATTATTTGATGTTGAACTTGTTACTTTTAAAACCGTAAATAGTGGATCCGCTACATTTACTACAATACATTTATTAGTGAACCATATGCTTCCCTGTCTTCGCGATAGCGAAGTTAAAATTTTTCCGGTTCATATTCTATTCCAAATTTTAAGACTTACTTTTCCTGATTGTCTACTAAATTAACGCTCGTAGAAAATAAATCAAGTTCCATAACTAAGTCAGTTAAAATGTTTATCGTACATATAAGTTATCACTCTATTTGCCGGTACTGAAACAAAATTAATGAAGTCCATATTTTAAGGATGTTGTTAACAAGTACAAAATCAAAGGTGGTCATTATTACTATATAAATCCAATTCTATATATCCTATGTAATTCTTGTAAATTATTGTTGTAAAGGGCCAAAAATGTCAATCTTTGATCTGTAAAATTTCAGTGGGAAGCATAATTTGCTATGCTTTATAGAACAGAAGAGGGGCTGTGTCCTTATTATTTTAAATATCTAAAAGCAAACAATAATTTGTATTATTTTACGTCACCGCGCATAGTTCTAGATATTGTATTGTAATAAAAATAATGAAGAAATTCGGAGGAAATTTTATTTGGGTTCAAAATGATCAGCTTACATAAAATGATCACGATGTATGGCATTTTTTTCAAAATATCTAGCTTCATAAAGTCTACCGTGTTTTCCGTTTGTATGTAAACAGACTGCACAGCTTGTGGATGTGCCTTAAAATAGAAATATTCTTTATGAAATATGATCATCATCTAACAAAATTCAAAAATTAGCCTTGCAAGTGCTTCAATTTTATTTAAACTGAGCATAGGGAAATGAAAAAAATCAGATTACGAAAAAATAATACTGAAGCAAGAATATGGAACATCAATTGACTAGGTTCCAATGGATTTGTCGATTACCGGTGTAATACCTTGCAAGTACACCTTGATAGCATCATGATAACTGAAGTAAACAGGAACTTTCACAACTTTCACAGATATGCCTTCAGTAACATAAATGTGATCTAGGATAGTTCCTCCTTCAGTTGTGGAAAAATCAACTCTTTGTTCAAAACCTTTTGACTGTAGATAAGTTGTAATTGGTCCTTTCGATCTGGCATCTTCGTTGAAATCTCCAACTAGAACACACTGAAATCCACGTTCTTGGAAAAAAATTACAACATTATGTAGGGCATCTAGAAAAAAGCCAACGTTAATGTTGCCAGGTCGGTATATCACTATAATGATGATATTCTGTTTACAAAGCTCTAGCGCCATACCCTCAATATTCTTTAGGGGAAGTTCATGAACTTTCATATTTTCCTCTTTCCTTTGGAACACACCTATTCCCCCGCCTCTGGCTTGGCTTAAATTACGAAAAGTGTTTGTTGAATCATCATAACACATTCCTCTTGACATGTTGTAAAAGTTGAAGCCTGGAATTTCAAATTCTGACAAGTCTTCCTGGTTTTTGAGCCACGTCTCCGTTAAACATATCAGATCTGTTTTCGTTAGTCTGTTGTCCGATTTAATATCCTGTATATGTGCTCTTAGACTTTGTACATTTAGTAGAAGGATCGTTTTGCATTCTTCAGTCTGTATTTGTCCATTTTCACCAACTCCGCTTGGGACGAATTTTTGCATGATGCCCAATGATATTTTAACATCTGGATCAGCGTAAATTTTCTTTTTAAGCTTATCTTCATCTGCGGTCTCTATGTATAACCCATCCTTTGAAGTCACTCTACTAATGGCTACATATGCCTGACCAGCAGCAAAAGTACGATCCAAATTGACCACTACTCTATCTGTTGTCATTCCTTGCACTTTATGTGCTGTGCATGCCCATGACAGTTTTAGTGGAAATTGGTGTCTAACTACGTTTTTGGTATTCTTTTCTTTGATTTCTTCCTGAATCCTTTTAATCACGATTTGATTTCCGTGTGGGGTCATTGTTCGATGCAGTTTACCGATTTCTTTACTGTCAAATATCACTCCAACTCCTTGAATGTTTTTCCTCTGAGGATCTCTTCCAAACTCGAAGTGCGATATATAACCCATTGCACCATTTACAAGTCCATCTTCGACACTAACGTTTCTTGTAAGCATAACCCTTGCATTCACAGCTAGGAGCAGTGAAGATGATAGCCCATCTGTTTTGGCTGTGATAAGTGGTTTTTCGCGTAATTTTAACCTTCCTGTTGTCTTGTCTTTCTGGTAATCCTCTGCATCTACATCTATAAAATTTGCACAGCATGTCTGCAACTTTTCGAGATTGAAATCGTTTACCTCGTCGTTTGTAGAATAAACGTGCAACGCATCGTCTGGACCTTCCCTGATACAGTCTCTCAATACTGTCAAAGCTTCGTTCGATATTTGCTCATCAATTGTTCTAACACGCAAATAATTCAAAACGGCAGCAAATTCAACGTCTTCCCTCTGACGCATTATTTCGTCTAGCTCAAGTATTTTGAAGAAGTCTAACCAGTAGTCAACAGGGTATGCGTCATTTACCTTATACAATCTTTCGTCTTTTCGTTGCTTTACAGGGGGAAGCTGGTAGAAATCACCTACAGCAATGACCGAAATACCACCAAATGGTTGCTTGCATTTTTTAATTTGGACAAGTCGTTCATGTATGTAATACATCAGACGTTTAAAGACCATGGATACTTCATCTATGATCAAAATTTGTACATTTTCTAAGTTGGACCTTATTGCATTCAAAGTTTGTTCCTTTAATGGTTCATATGGAATGGGTAGTGCTTTAGTCAACGAGAAAACATGGTGAATTGTGCTTCCTCCAATGTTAAAGGCAGCCGTTCCTGTGAAAGCAGTTAGAAGAATTGATATGGCGTTGGGTTGGGGCAATGTCTTTCCAAGAAGTCTAGACGCTTCAAAATGAATTGCTTTAATCAAGTGACTTTTCCCTGTTCCAGCTCCGCCCGTTATAAAAATATGCAATGGTTCTGGATTTTCTCGTGATATTTTCTTCAGACACCATTCACGCACTGAATAAAAGACCTCTTTCTGCTTATCATTTAAGCTTTGCAGTAAAGGAAGCATCTCTTGCCTTGAATTTGAAGCCTCTCTAATATGATATATAACATCTGAAGAATCTTCTCTTTCAACTTCTGCAGTTACTTCCTTTAGGTTGGTGTCTTCTGAGTCCAATATTGATTTCTGAATTAAACATTCTTCACGCTTCATTTCAGTTTCGGGACAAAGACTTGCCCATGCATCTTCAGGCTCACCAATCATTTCAAATATTTCTACAGCATTTTCAATTGCTTCCTCGTTTCTCGAAAACTGATTTCGATGCTCATTGACAACATCCTTCACTGCTTGCAAATTGGTATCGACTCTGACAAACCCATTGCTATAGAATGACTCATAGAGATCAAAACCTGGTAGTTTCAGTTGCCTTTGATTAATATATGGCAAAAACAGCCGAAGTATTGATTGAAAATACTTTTCTGGTGCACTTTCAGCATTGAATCGTGGGTATCTTATGACAGCTGGTTTACCTCTTGTTCTTTTCTGGATATAGCCTTTTCCATTTCGCAATTCATATACTCCTTCCTTTTCACCCTGTGGAACTTGAGAATTTGCAAGTACCCTGAACTCGGAGCAGAACCCTGCAAGGCACATCTGATTGAAATACTCAATCTGTGGGCGATTTTCATATCTTTCTACAATATTCGTCATCCAAATGTCTTCCCCATCTTCATCGCCTTCACATTCATCCGACTGTGATTTTCTTTTTCCTTTTAGCTGTGAAAGCGGTTTGCTTAAGCGTGTTGGATTTTCCCCCACAGGAATAAACACTACTTTCCTTGAGCACTCTTTCATTTTTAAATTGCATACTCTGTACACAGCCTCTTGTGCACTGACTTCTCTGTGGTTTAAATAAGCTGATCCTATTTTCTTCATAGTTTGCTTTGCGCTAAGATTTCCTTCAGTTGCCTCAATTTTCGTTTGTCTTAATAACATGCCCATTTCTCGTTCTGCTTTTGAGATGTACGAAATAATGTACACAATACAACTATATGGGTCAAGAACATACTGAATGTCCATGTTGGCATCCCAGCATTTGAGGAGACATTCATTGTATTGATTAGTCCACATTTCCTTTGGGTCTCTCTTTAAAATAGTAGTTGTTCTTGATGTAAGTACTCTATGTGCCTTCTCATAATCCTCTTGCGACAGAGATAAATCTGCAAATATCTCTTCAGTTGTTTGAGTTTCGTTATTATCATCAAGAACTTTATTCCACACCTTAAGTAAAGTATCCTTAGCTTGTGAAGTGTTCATTTGCATATTGGTATGAAGACTATCTGCGTCTTCTTCACATTGTTCAGCGATAAAAGTTCTTTCTGATGGCGGTCTTGGAAAGTTGAACCTGCATTCTGTTCCCTTTTTTCGGCACGATTTAGAATGATTTTCGCTATGTTGTTGAACACTTAACACAGTCTGTCTTAGTTCTTGTTCATCATCTTCGGATGGAAGGGAACATGACACATACTTGTCAATGAAGTCACATACATGTTCTTCAGTATCTTCCCCAAATTTTGGCGCGTCTTCAACCCAGTATAAGCAATGCATATGTGGGGAACCCCTTTGTTGGAATTCAACTCTTACAAAGTAGTCGACAACATTTCCTATGGGATTGGCCGGTGCCAGAATGACTTCTTTTTGGAATACATGAAATCTGTGTTCAAACATTCTGGCAACAGTGACCGGATTTCTTCTAAGAATTTCACTTTTTTCAGACCAGTCTAAATCAGATGGATTTCTATTGTCATCCTCATGATGTAAAATGCAACCCACTATTTCATTCCATCTGAATTCAGCAGCCGAAAAAGAACAAAACCATGTTGGGATTCCTAACTGTCGCAGCATTGCAAAAAGATCTTTCTGTGTTGTAGACCAATACGCAGGTGTTCCTCTTATTGGTTGCATGAATCGCAAGGCTTCGTCATTTTTTAGAAGTTTCGAGAGGATGTTTGGATCTTGTAGCATGTCTGATGTCACCAATTTTCCATCGTTACTTTTTGTCAAAGACTTTCGTATTGATATCTGTGTTTTCTCTATCACCTGTTTTAATTCTGACATAAATTGTGCAAAAA
>WFKH01003881.1:50145178-50158897 GCA_016163765.1 Magallana hongkongensis
TGTTTTCTCTATCACCTGTTTTAATTCTGACATAAATTGTGCAAAAAATATGTAATTCGTGTCCTTTGCAAATCTATTGTCTGTATTCATAAGTCTGTTGTTGAAATATCTAGAAAGTGTTATCCTTTCACCCTATCTTCATTCCATGAGAATCTGCCAGATGGAAATAAATGTGGGAATGACTTTGCTTCATTTCCTTCTTCTTGTAACATCCTAACAGGGTTTTGTCCTTCGCCTGGTGCAATATTAAATACATCATCAAAGTAATGATCAAGGACTTCTTGCGCTATGTCGACAGGCTGTAAGCATGTATCAGTTGCGACTTCCTGGTTGTGATTTATCTCCATTTCTGGCATTTCCTGATTGTTTTCATTAATATCAAAAGTATCGCTCATCAAACAGTGATTGTCATTCTCAGTCCAATTACTGTTAATAGAAACATCTTGGTACCATTTATTGTTTTCTTTCAAAAATTCAAGAGCAACCTTAATGTGTCGTGGACTTACGAACTGGTATTCGAAGTAGCCTTTGTATGATAGCTTGCGTTTGAGTTTCACCCTCAGTAACAGATTATCATCAACGTTCAGTGGTAAATTGGTAGTTTTCTTTATGTTTGACGGAACGCACACTACAGGTCCGTGCACATTTCTTTGACCACCTTGTGGAAGAGACATAACTTTCATAAAAGGGATGTGTAAAGCAATGAGGTGCTGCTCTAAGGAATTCAAATCGCTGAGCTCTGGTGGAATTTCCTCAAGTGACATTTTATTAATTGCAGCCTCTTGTGGTATTTTTCCACTCATGATTTTTCTGTGACATGTAAAACACACCCACAAAGAAGATCTGGGACAATAGTCTGTACAAGACGCGCCACACTGGTGAACATATTTGTCATCTATACACTGATCTGCCACATTTCTTGCCTGATGGTTCATAGTATACATTTCATGTGTACATCCACGAACTTGGTTTTCAAACAGCAAACGATGACAACAACAACATGTGTACTCTGGTCCTTGTTTGATCATGTTTCTAAACAAATTCACTACTTCGCCTTCACCTTTCAACTTTTCCCTCCGTTCTTGTCTTTTCTTTGAAACTTTTTCTTTTTTTAGTCTTTTAGCCTCTGAACTCAAATGATAACTCGCTTTGCTTGCACCTTTAACTTTTTCTCTGTGGTGTTCATCTAATTTGTATTTTTCTGTACTTCTTTTCTTGACATTTTGTCTATGCATCTCATCTAATTTGTACTTTTCTGTACTTTTGGTTTTGACATTTCGTCTATGGATCTCATCCGATTTGTACTTTTCTGTACTTCGTCTTTTAACTTTTTCTTTGTGCATGTCATCTAATTTGTACTTTTGTGTACTCATACGTTTCACGTTCTCTTTGTGTGCGATATCAGCTCTGTACTTAATTCTGCTCCTGCTTTTAACGTCCTGTTTGTGCGACTCATCTGTCTGGTACTTTGCAATGCTTTTTTGCTTCATTGTCATTCTATGCTCAGCATCCAGTGCATATTTCTGCACTCCTTTTTGTATTAAATTTGTCCTGTAATGTTCATCATTGAGATACCTTCCTTTACTGGTTTCTATAACCTTTGACCTAAATGCCTCATCATTAATGTACCGCATTTTTTTCTTAGCAAGCAAATCTTCACTTTGCATTTTAGAGAATATGTTGCGTTTCGCTCTCATTCTTTCTCGATTGCTTTGCCTTTTGTTATATTCAGCATCAAAACTTGGTGCCAAAGGTTGGTGCTGTAAATTAGTTGACTTACTCGACACCATTGTCACAACATCATAATGATTCTGATTTCTATGGTGCAAATAAATAGATCCCGATTGACCAATATCTAAATCTTGATCGACCATTCGCCCAGAAAAAAGAACCCACCGATTGTCTGAATATGTATAGATATCTGTCTTCAGCAAATGAGAAAGTCCCAAAATTTCTATTTCAGTTGCCCATGTTCCATTTTCAATCATATGTGTGTTTGAAATATGGTTCTCAACAGAGTTTTCTTCGTGTCTTAAGAATGGTTTTAAACGCAACTGGTTCTTAAGTAAATGATGACAAACTGCTGAGCGAATTACCCCATGAAACTCTTGAGATTCCGTCAAACTAAACGAAATTGCCTTAAACAAACAATTTCCATCCTGATCTATGTCTTTCACCCCAGTTGGCTTTTCCATATTTATTATCTCAGTCGCCACGTCTTTTGAATTGTCAACAAATGAACAAAATATTCCAAATGACTCGCACATTTGCCGTTTCTTTACACCTGATAAAGGCATAAAATTATAACCGTTATTTTCACTGCAGACATACTCAACGTCATCATGTCTGGATAAATGAGTGTTTGGTGTGTTTGGTGTAGCATTGCAATTTTTTCCTACATGTACTTCTGTAGCATTTGCTTTAACACTTACAGACTGTCCGTGTTGCTGCCTTTGAAGAGATATTTCCCTACACTGAAATTGTATTAATGAGCAGTGCACTCCAGTTATTTCACATTGCACAGTTTCAGAATACCCCATCGACCTGGCCAAAGTCACAACATGATTGAATAATTCATGGATTGTCCTGTACATAACCCTTGTACTCTTTCCACTCTCACACAGATATCCCTCTATAGATCTAGAATGGGAATCAAAAGTAAAATACTCTTCATTTGTTTTCCCTATTAAAAACGTATTTCCGCCAAAACAAACAAAGCATCCATCTGTGTCAGCAAGAGCAATCTGAAGAGCCTCTATAAGTGGATATGCATTGAAGTCATCATATTGAGGTTCAACTCTAGATAGATTGATCAAACTAGGTAATGACTCATTTGCTTTGAACTCAAATGTCCGATTGAAACACTCAAAAAACTGAGGTAATTCCTGTACCAAAAGGTATCTACTAACAATTGTTGAACTGCGTTGCAAGTAACTATACAACTCATTTCCTGTAGATAAAACAGTGTTCATGTCTTTTCTATCCCACCATTTAGTATCCTTAATCCTTTGAAATGCCACTGCTGCCAGACAGTTTGCTACACATTGGGTTCCAGCATTATCACCAAAAATGATGTCCGCTTGATGATAAGAAGCTTGAACAGATAAACATACCTTCTTTGTTGTTATGCTATTGTTGTTGGTTTCATCATCATTATCATCATCATCATCATCATCATCATCATTTCTCATATATACAGTATCATCACATAATTTCCTTTCAGTATACTTTTTAGTTCTTGTTAAGTTTCTGGGTGCATCAATTTGTATCCTGCTGGACTCATCCCCACTAAAGGAGGATGACATACCCAGCTGCGCCTGTCCTGCTGAGCCAGACACGTGCACGGTGTCCGGCTCAGGTACCCTCGGTGAGGTACAAACCCACGGTGGGGAGTCAGGGGACGGTGCCATGCCGCCGCTCTGGGCACACAGACGACTTCCCTGAGAAGATGCAGAACTCAGGGCATTTGGATGCATTCTCTCGCGAAGAGAGGCCTGCATCCTGGCCAGGGGTTTTTCTTCCTTCAGAGGAAACCCCATGGAAACCTGCCCCGGAAAATAACCGAGGGGAGCTGGGACAGCTCCATCTACTACCCCGCAAGGGGTAGCAGAATTTTCAAGAGGTTGATCTGATGTGTCTAAAGGGAACTGCTGCTGCTGTCTTGCATCTCTCATTCTCTGCCTGTTTTTAAGGCGCTTTGCCCTCTCACTGTTGCCCTTAAGTTTTCTCTTTGGCATCTAAAAAACACAGATAATAAACATTTTTTTATCCTGCAAAAGCTAGAGATGATAATTTTTGTAAACAATTTCAAACTAAACATCATTGAAATGGTGACCATCTTAAAGGGCCCTGCTCAAATTATGGACATTAGTATGTAAAGCAATTTTATAATATCAATCTGAGCAAGATAAATCAAAATATATCTTCTATGAGCATTGACCTTTGTTATATATGTATATCAAATTCGTAATTATAACTATAGCAAATTCACTATAAACATGTTTTCTTTCACCAGACTATAATTTTTGCTAATTTAGGCTTAAAATATAAATGCCTTTTATAATCGGATTGTGAATTAAAAAATGTATATGAAAATAAATTCATTTAAAGTGATATGTTAAATGGTAGTGCAACCTTTTACAAATTGTAAAGAAATTCATTATAAAAGTGTTAAATTTTGTTATTACTCAACTCTACGGGACTCAAAATCAGTTCACTATACATGTATCCATAAATTCGTTATATCCGAATTCGTTACAACCATAAAACTTTGCAAAGATTTGTTGAGAAATTTACCGGGGACTCAAAAAAACTTCACAATATCAGAGAATTTGCTATATCCATGTTCGCACTAAACAAGTTTTACTGTTTATAGAATAGCCAGGGACAGTCTTAAACTTTCCTGAAAAATTGCTTTTTTCACATTTTCACAGGTCCAGCACCATGCTCCAGTCCCAAGCAACTGCCATAAACTACCATTGGATTTGTAGCTTAATGTCTACCCATGCAAATAATCACTAATTAATGGGGGGGATGTTAATTACCTTCTTTTGGAGTGAAATTTCGTGATTTGAACCCACCCTACTTTTCAAGCACAAAATTGATAGTGAAAATTTTGGCCAGTTTTGCATTTTTATTCCATATGATATCTGATGAAAAGTGCTACCAGTACTAAAGTGTCTTATATCAATATCAATGAAATGGACATGAGCTCCTCTATCTACAAAATGAATGCAATAAATATTCTTAATAACCCTCAAATAACCAGCCAAACCATAGGTTATCCCTTTATTTCAAAGTTTTGAACATCTTTCATTCAAAACTATCCCCTGCCACCTTTAACTTTTAGAGTTTGTTTCTCTCTAACCAAAACACTTTAAAATCAGAAAGTTCATGCAATTCTGAGTAAAACTTTTTAAATTTGGTCTGATTTCATTGAAAAATAAAAAATTTATGGCTGTTTAAGGATTACCTCCTTTTCCGGCTCAATCACCTTAACCTGTTTCTGTAAGGTTTTCAAGATATATGATCACTTCTTTCAATCCAAAAGACATTTTTTCTTTCAAAATCAGTTATAACAAGAAACCTTTATCCCTATCGGATGTAAAAACATTGGAATATTCAAATTTAGTATCAACATATAGGAGAATTCATCTCATATGTATCACCTATCCCCCTGCAAATGGGAATAAGAAAAAACACACAATTACTCCTTGCAATCAACTGTTTTGTTTCTAAATGGTACTTACAGCTTTAAAAACTCTATTGGAACATAAAAGCAACTTATCTGGAACACAAAACCTTCACTTTCATCTGTTCATAAGAAACAGGTACCTAGAAAATGGCAATCAGGCATCTTACCCTGGGAGTAATTTCCCAAATATGCTGAACGAATGATGATAAAACCTGATTTTTCTGTTTATTCTTTAACCAATACCAAAAATGTTAATATGTTTTACCGTGCTACCGTTGTGGCGAGCACACCAAGAAATACACATACCTTACATCATTGTCAACATGATATTTTGACAGTAAACTGTCATCAACTCACACCAAAGAATTACAGAGAGAGAGAGAGAGAGAGATGGAGAGACAGAGAACAGAGAGAGAGAGGCAGAGAGAGAAAGAGAGAGAACTATATAATATTTCTAAGTTTAAAAAATTCTTACAAAATACATAGACTTGCTTCCCCCCTAAAACCATTCTTTACTTTTGGAGAGAATTGGTCAGTCTGTAAAATGTAATTTGTGTTTAATTTGGTCAAAAGTATAAACAATAAATACAAGTACAGTATTATTTTTCTTTTGTACCTTATTTTTATCTGACTTTTATTTTCTTTCCTGGTTCATAATTTTTTTTAGATTTGTTTATTTTTGCATTCTTATTAAATACGTTTTATCTGTGCCCCCGCTCCCTGTTTGTAGGTGTGTAATTTCCCATTTTCCAATTTAATGGTTTCACAATATGCAATATCTGCATAATATTTCTTAACTGTTAATTTCTTCTGTTTATTCATTTTTATTTAGTTCAAAATCACCTACTTTTTAAAAAAAATTCCTCCCTACTTATACTTACTGTACTTGCATGCAAAATCAGCTTAAAATTGAATTGATATGACATTGGAGTATGACTCTTGCTTGTATATATATAATCTTTCTTTCAAAACCAAAAAGAAAAAATTTAAACAAAATCTGCTGAGGCAGGTTTCACAGTTTATACTGAAATAGCTAGTGCACGCATTACAGATGTTTAATCCACCTCTAAATTTAACATGGAAAATATAGCGCGAAATCCCTGTGAAGTCATACATTAAAATCCATAATCATTTGTTTACATATCTCAACTCAATATAAAAGAATGAAAGCATGTAAAAAATCTCTTGGGTCTCACCAAAGCGTGTGCGGTACTCAAAACTTGTCTTTAAACCTCAAGACACCGTAAATTACGAGTTTAATCTCAGCCATTTTTGGCATAACACTATGGGAGAAAATATTAGAATGCATTACAGGACCTAGACAAAAAAATTTTCTTGATGAATTGTAGATTTAGCTTGTTCTTTTTCCCATGCGCACTGGTTGTTAGAACTTACTTCGCTTGCCAGTGCTGCACACTATAAAGATTGAAATACATGTTTTACATACAAATACCAAATTTGAACATCATGACCACACCCCCATCATGAGGTGGGAATACATGCAAATGACAAATGGTTAAAAAATGCAAACAAAATCATTTTTATTTTCATATATTTTCAATAAAGAAGAAATCATATGTGTTTTGTTTTAAATGGGAGCAATTTAATTTATCAATTTAATGTATCTATGAAATTTTATAAAAAAAATGTTAAATATAGGCTATTTTTTAGTTGTCAGTGAAGAAAAATCAAAGGTTGAGAGTGCTTTTTTGACAATCATACATTTGAAAATTGTTTATAATGACTTATAATGCTGAAAATAACAATTTATAATTGCATGAAATTACATGTAATTTACATATATTACATGTAAGATATATATTTAGCCATTAAATCTACTTTTGTCTGTTTTAGCTTGAAAAAGAACAATAATTAACATTTTCTTATCAAAATTAAGGGTTTAAAACTTCACAAAACTGCATTGCTATTAATTAATTTCAAGAAAATTTAAAGAAAGTGTACAATAAAATCCAATTACAGTGGGGCCTCAGATATCCAGACGTCAGATAACAGGACGCTTCAGTTTACGGATGATTTTATTTGGGAACAGATTTTTTATACATTATTTTCTCTAATTTATCCGGAATTCCGCGTTCCAGATCCGGACGGTCTGTTTTTACCATAAAACAATGATTTACTACTAATCTTGCTTCATTTAACCGGACGGTAAAATTTGATGATACCCCGTTCAATAAAAAAGATTACAACAGTCAATTGAGTTTCACACCTTTTTTACGTGCTAGACCCCCATGAGTAGCTTGTATAAACACTGCCTTCCTAAATCACTTTTAAATTTACCGACAGTGCTGGCCAGACAGGACTAGTCACGCCTCACAGTACGTGGCTTGGATATCTTAACCTGTGCACCTGTCAAGTGCCATCGGTTTTTTAAACATCCCTGTATTTCAAATAAAAAATATGCTTATTAATCAAGAAAACTGGAAAGTTTTACAAAGCTTTGTGTTTTATCTACCTATTCAAATCGTATTTTTAAACGAATTGTCTCATGAATGCCTTGTAAGATTAAGTCAAAACTGGAAGTACAGGAAAGAAAAAAAAGTGAAAGCATGTCAACTCATCAGAAGTGCATTGGTGGATCTTGCAATTTTCCAACTAGTAAACGTTAATTTTATCAATAAAATTGACTTTATTTTAAGAATAGAAATAATTTCAAAAATAAATCAATTATTGAGGAGATTGGTATTTCTAGAAATAGATAGTTGGAAACATTACGTGTAACATTACATGTAAATGCCTGGGCACTAACACTTGGACACAAAGAATTTAGCTAGATTCGGTTATCATTATAGTCTGGTTAATATTTTTTGACAAAATAATAATATAAAGCGGGGTTTTTTATATTTATAAATGTTCATATCAACGGACAACTCTATTAAGTATCAATACTGGGAGCCATTGTATACAAATACATTATCATTCATGACAACAATAGACACATTTCAGATATCCGGACGCTTCACCTATCTGGACTATTGGACTTAGGAACGAGAGCGTCTGGATAACTAAGGCTCCACTGTAATCAATTTCAACCTTGCATTTGATTTCAGTAAAAATAGTATGCCTATAAAGGTTTTAAAATAAGGACAACCCCAAAATACTAGAAAATTGCACTTTTTCTTAGGACCACCCTGTTATTTTTTAAGCCCCTAAATCAAATCAAAGGGTTAAACAATTATAAAAATTCAGCCAGTTTCCCATTTTACACAAATTGGACCACTTTTATGTTTCCATATTGTTCAACTTGAAGCATATTAAAACAAGAGGCCCATGGGCCACATGGCTCACCTGAGGAACAATAGGTATGATAAAATCAGCTTAATGGAAATGCATAATACAAACTTGTAGATCTTGTAAAAATAAATCCTTTTCTCCCCCTGGATAGTCTTAATATGTTTATAAGCATAAGTCCCTTTTCTAACAGCATGAATTTATAGTCATATCACATGTTGAGTATTGCAGTTCTCAAAAAGATCCTTAACAACAAGAAAACAAGAGGCCCATGGGGCCACATCGCTCACCTGAGCAACAATGGCTTTATATGGGTGTTCAAAGGATATATTAACTTCCAATTTTCTTTATTTTAGTTCTGCTCCCCCCCCCCCCACTTTATAAAGCTATCAAAATATGAGAGCATATAGGTAGATTTTCTTCTTCAACTTCTTACTAGTTATTGTATTTTATCTTAAAAAATCCTATATGTGAAAGAAGAAAATTGTACCTTAATGCGTTCAAATTAAAAAAAACATTCAAAAATTTAATTGGTCTTCTGCATTATAAACGATTGTTTACTTGGCGTGAACTCGTAGGATGTTTTATTTAACCTTACTCACTTGATCGATGAATACACTCGAATGAAAAATAGTGTCATATGATATGTCAAAGAGCTATTATAATCAAAGTTAGACAAAGCCATACTCAAAATCTTTTTTTTTTTTGCTTGTCAAGATTTCTGGTAAGGTCTAGACTCCCCCCCCCCCCCCCCCTCACTTTGCTTCCGACACCACTGCAATGTATTGACAGGATTTTACTAAGGCCCACCCATTATTTTCATCTTTATTCAAAAACAACAAATGGCTACAAACCGATATGATTTTCTGTAATATTTTCTTGAGAGTTATAATACATTTATCCCCGTAACAGTAACGTAAACTATGGAAACTGTTTTAAAGCAATCATTTATATTTGTGTCTGAAAACCATCAAAGTTGGTGTATATTTCATATAACTCATCATATTAGGAGGGGGCCCAAGAAAGTAGTTGCAGCAAATTTTTTGTTTAGCGAGACATTTCTAGTGATCAATCAAAATTTAAGCGTCAATCGTAAAATTATAAGCAAGATACAGAGCTCGTAATTCTGCTAGGTTTGAGTCAATTTTTTTGTTCACAAGAGTTTATTACATTCAACTTAAGATTTTTAAACTTGGTATTTCCTATTCAGCATTTAAAGTGAAGAATAACAAAAGAAGAAATAAGAACAAAAGCATGGCCTCAGCTCTGTGTGCAAACAGAAAATTGTGAGCAAACCTCTGTATCTTGCTTATAATTCGAAAGAAAGTAAATAGAAAATTGTAAACAATTAACAGAAGAAACGTGCACTACAACAAAGAAAGATCACAATTTATTTTTCATCGTATATATACCTTTATATTTCTAGCAGCGAAAACAATCTGAAAATGCTGAGCATCTTAACAAAACATGTTGCATTAATCAACCATTACGTAGAGATCGTACCGAATTACCATTGAAATGTATAGTATTTTATAATATGTTGTAACTGCATCAGATTTAGCTCAGTTTGCGCAGATAAACAATCACCTGTCTGATTTACCGAAGTCTATATTTGATTTGATACGTAAAAATTCCAAAATACAGGCGATTGTTCTCCTCAAGTAACGAAAATGAAACGAGAATCAAAACAAGCTAATACCAATGTCACAAGTTAAAATGTCAACGCATTGAAATATTTAACCTCAATTTACTTCACAAAATCAGCACAAATCGATGTTGCATGTTTCAAATATTATCTTCGCACGTAAAGTTTTGCACAACCAGCAAATTCATCTTTGTCAGTTTAACCCCTGTGTCACGCGTTCATCATGGCTGCTTCGAACAAATTATTTCCGTTTTCGAGGTATGGAATACCGAACCCGTAGTTATAAACTGATTGACAGGTATTATTTCTTTATTATTACTTACGTAAATTACTCAAATTTGAAACTGAATTAGCCCATAATTTTTGCAATTTATATTTTCCTTTCCATAAAGATTATGTTTGCTAAATTACGTTGAATTTGACTCATTAGTTTTTGAGTTGTATTTGTGCAATTTATATTCACCTTCTTATATGTGCCAAATTTGGTTGAATTTGGTCAAGTGGTTTTAGAGAAGAAGTTCAAAATGTAAAAAGTTTACAGACGGACAGACAGACAGACGGACAGACGGACGGACAGACGGACGACGGACAACGGGTGATCAGAAAAGCTCACTTGAGCTTTCAGCTCAGGTGAGCTAAAAACCTATATCAAACTCTTAACCTCTTGTGAGGCCGAAGAATTGTCCTAAGGCCAAAGTCTTAACAATCATAAAGAATCCTCTGACTGATTAATTTCTGAGAAGAAGATTTTTAAAGATTTACTCTATATATTCCTATGTAAAACTTTGACCCCCCATTGTGGCCCCACCCTACCCCCGAGGATCATGATTTTCACAACTTTGAATCTACACTACCTGTGGATGCTTCCACACAAGAGTCAGCTTTCCTGGCTGAATAGTTAAAGAAAAGAAGATTTTTAAAGTTTTACTCTATACATTCCTATGTAAAAGTTCAACACCCCCCCCCCCCATTGTGGCCCCACACTTGACTACCCCCCGAAGATCATGATTTTCCCAACTTTCATCTACACTAACCGAGGATGCTTCCACACAAGTTTCAGCTTTCCTGGTTTATTATTTCCTGAGAAGAACATTTTTAAAGATTTACTCTATATATTCATATGTAAAACTTTGATCCCCCATTGTGGCTCCACCCTACCCCCAGGGGTCATGATTTACACAACTTTGAATCTACACTACCTGAGGATGCTTCCACACAAGATTCACTGGCTGATTAGTTCCTGAGAAGAAGATTTTTAGAGCTTTACAATAAAAATTCCTTTATAAAACTTCGACCCCCAATTGTGGCCCTACCCAACCCACGGGGGTCATGATTTTCACAACTTAGAATCTACACTACATGAGGATGCTTCCACACAGGTTTCAGCTTTACTGGCTGATTAGTTCCTGAGAAGAACATTTTTAAAGATTTACTCTATATATTCCTATGTAAAACTTTGACCCCCCATTGTGGCCCCACCCTACCCCTGGAGGTCATGATTTTCACAACACACATAACTTGCATCTATCTGCCATCTATAATGCTCAACTAAACCAGCTGTAATATCATGTTTTATTGCAACAAAATCACAAGATAAGTTTGTCACATACATTTCTTTGGGAAAAACTGTCTGATAAAAAGTAAATTTACAAATTTAATTTTTATCGGGCACGGTCTCCAAATAAAACTTAAGCTATAAACTTATACCACTGTTAGTGAATTTGATTTACTGTATTCATCCGCCATTTTTTGAATGAGCAGGCTTATCTAAAACTCTTGCTCATATATAGATATATCAAACTTTGAACCCTTTGTGAGCCCTTAAAATTGTTCACAACTAAGAATTAACCGTATTTGCATTTAATTTATATCATGTATATTGTTTATGTAAAATTTGTTCCCTCATGATTGTGGTTTCATCTTACCCCTGGGGAGTATGATTTGATGATCATCCTTTACTTTACCCTTAAAATACTAGATTATATTGATAATCATTTTATGTGTGTTCCTTATGAAGTTGCAACACAAATGTAGTATCAGCTGCAAATAACGTTTTACGCAACCCCCCTCCCCTTCAATGTATTATGACTGGTAAAGTCAATTGTATTTGACAAAAAATGATTGCGACTTGTACTTATTATACACAAGAAAGGAAATGTGTTCATATAGAGTTTGCATTTGATTTTTCAAAAGTAATTCGAGGTGTATGCATTTAATAACATGTACACTTTATCGTGTTGTTTTGATATGCAAATTAATTAATTTAATTTATCAAAATAAAGACAGCAGTAATATAACAAGCATATAAGATTATAATAAGAAAACAACACTAATTATTTTGATATCATCAACTAGCTCTGATGTCAAACTGAAAAATATCTTTGCAACCTTAAATTTCTATAAACGGCTTAGTGAATGTTCTTATATGATAAGAGGTAAGCCACTGTTTTCCAGACAATATATTATATATTATATCACTTGTAAAGAAAACCTTTCCCATAAAAAAATCCAATAATAAAAAATTGTAAGCAATAAAAAAAGAAAAATCAAGTTTGACCAAAATTGTGACAATGTCCCTTTAAATGAAGGAGCCAAGGCCATCATTAAAAATATCTTTGTTTCCCCTAATCTGACCCTAAATTTTGAAGTTGGGTAGGTAGGTAGGTAAATAATTTTTTTTTCTGCCAGGGCAAAATATAAAATACATTATAAATTAATAATGAAAAAAATAATCAATTCTTTAATTAATTACAAAACTAAACAAAAATATGACCAGTTGTAAAACAAATTGTTATACTTGACTGTATTAATGGAATGTAAAACAAATTTAATATCGAATTCACAATTTGATATTGTTTATCTTTTTAAACATGTTTGATTCAATGATTAGATGTGCATGAATAGATCTATTATCATTTGTATGTCGATGTACATGTTAACCTATATTTAAATATCATTTAAATGATAATGTACATACTTCAAAGTATCAATATTTCAAAATTTGGTTTATAAATTGTCTGAAAGTATATTAAAACAATAATAATTGATTAATTTAAGGAAATGTAATAAATGTAAATATTTGTGAAGTAATATTTAATGATTCTACAATTTATGTTTACACAAAATCACTACACTTGCAGTAAATATCCTTTTTTGACATGGAAATAGGTAACTATACAAAGAAATACATAGTATAATTATTAATTTAATGTTTTAGATAGAGGACAAATATAAAAAAACAACAACAACAACAAAAAATCCAGGGTGATATTAGTGTGAAATATCTCAGGGCGAAACAGAAAAAAAAATCAAACCATGTCCAACCCAAATTGTTAGTCTGCTGTCCCCACCCCATTCCAAATCAATAAATTAAATTAGTTATAGTTAAAGCAAAATTTTTGAAAATACAGGCAATAAAAAATATAAATTATCAAATTAATTATTCACTATTCAGAGTTGTCATTCCCGGGGAACATAGCGGAAACGAGAAGCCTGGATAGAAAATACAACAATGTAAAACATTATCCCTTTCGGCGCCCCGTCCAGATTTTCGTCACAAACCAAAGTGGTGTACTATAGGTTTTTTGATGTTCTATTTCATTATTTTAACATCATGAACATATACAATAAA
>WFKH01003881.1:50167309-50179172 GCA_016163765.1 Magallana hongkongensis
AAAATAATCACCGAATGCCGCAAAGATGTAACATGGAACTTTGTTTATAATTTGATTTGATTTTTAAACTACCTTGTACGCAATCGTATTAATCAATACTAAATCAACTTTACATGTAATAAATTTATCTTTTCATCTTAAACCAATATAATATTTAAAAAAAAAAAATGTGTTCGTACAAAATATGAAACATGCACGCGTGATAAGGTACATGTAGAGGAACACGAACCTACCGCGGATCACTTATCCACTCGCGCGGGTGATCTCCTCGGCCATGTGCGCGGGATGATCATCATTTTCCTTGTTGATTTAAAACATTTTTTGTACATTTTTAAAAACATTTTAGGCTTACAAACAAACCATTAATTCATGTCTGACGATGTTTCCGATTTTAATTAATATCGCTTTTATTAATTTTCAGAACGACTTCTTAATTTACACTCCAATGTTTAATTAAATAAATACAAGATGGACAAACTTTTATAACATATATACCCAAACACGTTCATATACGTGTAAGTGTTTGTGTATTAGATAACCGCTTACCGCTAGGTAATGCAGCAGTGGCTGATCTCCTCGGTCGTGGGCGAAGGATAGATTACGAAAAGGTACAACGCACAGCTCAGAACACAGGAAGATTTGAAAAGTTTGCAGTATAATGACTAAAATCTATCAAATAGAAGTTCTTTTTTTTTTTTTACTTTAAACCCACAATTGATCTATGTCTGATATTGCTTTAGATTGAGAACGACATTATTTTATTAATTAACTGAACGATTTCTTCATTGACACCCTATCGTTTAATCCAATTGAAGAAGAATAAACTTTTATGTGTAATCAAAACTAAAACAATTCTTGTGTTTGCGGCTAAATAAAATTGCATTAAGAGTCGCGACTCTTGTGTATTAGATAACCGCTGACCGCTAGGTAGCCCAGCCGCGACCATGGTGACCGATTTTCTCGGCCGCGGGCGAGGGATAACTTACGTAATGGTACACACACACACACACACATACACACACACACACACACACAACTCTGATTCAAGATAGATTTTAGATGCACGCAGTATGAAAACTAAAATGTAATACATATATTTTTTTAAATCCGTATTTTGTGTTTTACTAGAAAAGAAAAAAAGCTGTTTCGTTTTCCGATTCTCGTTTTTAAGGATTGTGCACTAGAAGAACTTAAACTCCTAAAAAAAATCATGTATTGTAAAAAAAAAAATATGTCTCATGAATTTAGGTCACTGTTTAAACCAGCATACTTTCTGTGGTAACTTTTTGCCAGTTGTACGCACAAAGACTTTCGTTAATTTGCCAAATGAAACGAGGTACATGTTAACATGTAAAGCTTTTTACACTCATACAACACAAATCACCAACAAAATAACATTGTAACGACCTTTATGAGATCCCAACAAACAACTTTTCCAGCGACAGCCATATCGAAATCCTAACAGTTTTTGAGTTATTAAGCAAAAACTTTCAAGCGCTATTGGCCCTTAATTTTAGGGGCCAGCCCTTTTTTTATTGGTGTCAAATGAAAGCCCTTAACATTCTGCACAACTTTTATTCTACATGCCTTAACAAAATATTTTTCGTTTAAAAGATACAAAGAAAAATATGTCTAAATTTTTGCACTTTTTGGAATCCTATTTTTTGACCCCCTACCTTTTTCTATATAAAAAACGTAATCCAAAAACAAAAATCGATGTGCACAACTTCAATGTCTCTGTTATTCAAATTCGTTGAATTCCCATTCCCTGCTATCATAGTCTCGGAGCCTTTGTCTGGAAACCAAAGGCCCTAAAAATTTTTAAAAGGGGAATAACTCGTTAACGGAAAAGGAATTCTAAAATTTATGAATTAAGATAGTGTTTTGTAAAGTCTATCAGCCCTGAAAATTTGAGCAAAAACCGTTCAGAAATGAGCACGATATGAAGCATCAAAGTTCGCGTCTAGGAAGAAAAAAAAAAAGAAAATTTTTTCCCCGCACAATAATAGTAAGGTCTTCCGTTTCCAACGGAAATATCCGCGGGCCGTTTTTTTTTTTTTACATCAACCTTTCATTGATGAGTCTTTTAACTTTGTTCCCCTGTTACTGAACATCCACACTGCGTACCTCAGAAAAAATCACATTAACACAACAACAGGTTGTTTTCTGTAAATGCTAACATTATCCGATCTTATCTCCAATCCGTCATTTTTGAAATGTTGGTAAAACAGATATAAATCTTATATTATATACGATCGGTGTTTTATAATGCCTTTTCCCTCTGGCCTTCATTTCCTCGGAATAAGACTATATATCAGTCCCCCTTAGCGAAATGATTATTTAGTAGTTTTTTCACCACGGAAAGCGGGCTATATAGTGGTATTTTCCCCTTTTATGGCAAGTTTGCCCGGCCTACGGAAAGGCTACTATGTAGTACCATTGGCGGACCATTCATGACAATATTTAGCAGATCTCTGATGCCACTAATTATTTATAATGAATAGTAGTAAATGTAAGCTTCTTTGAAAAACTACTAGTACTCGGCAAATCTTGACTAAATTTGGTGTGCACCTTGAAAAAAAAGGGGTCAAACATTACAAAGACTATTACCCCGTTCATTATCAAAAAGCCATCAATTTGATTATGAGGTTATACCCATAGGCACCTGACGATATATATTTCTCTCATAATAAAAATATTTACCATATACCTAATGATACACAAGGTCCACATCTCTGCCATCTGTGACTGAATAATTTAAAATTGTCACATCAGCTTGAATGTTTTGTTCGAAACTCATCAGCAAACTTATTTTGCAATCATCTCTGTCTTTCGATCAGTTCAACAACAACTATTATCACAACTGATCAATCAAAACGGGGCATTACACTTTTCATTAATAAAATCACCCCTAAATCGACATCTAATGCCTTAGATCTGCGACAAAAAGCTAAAGGGAGAAGGGAAATTGATATTATTGCGTCATACTTCGGATAAATCCTTCCAAATTTAGCACTAATATGCATATACAAAAGCATAAGTTTTGAATTCGATCAACATACAAGTTGAATTGATTCAAGTGGATAATATATACCGTCAATTATAACTTTTATTACACATAGTTCATGTACACGTGTCTATAAATGCATAAATGCTTTAAACATAGGTAATCCAATATTACAAAGCTCACCGAGACGAGGCATCACCTTTATGAGACAACCTGTATAATATTATATAAAAATCATAATTAATGATCTTGGATATTCATTGATACTGTTTTGACACAATATTGTATACCATATGTTAAAAAATTGTTTGATAATCATATGCTAATTTCATATGGTATTGTTAGATACAATGTTTATTAATTTAATAATATAAAATACAATATTGCATCCTATGATACTATACACTATATATCATATGAAACAATATGATACTGTAATATATAATAGTACAATACACAAGGTAATGTACCGTGTTATCCGAAATCCATGGCTCAGATTTAGCATTCAAGCCTGTCAGGTGCATCAGTATAATAAGACGCACCATCCATGCACGTTTAGTGAAATTAGGACAACTATAACTAAGATATAATCACCAGAGGGCACCTACTCCAAAAACTTTAACCAGCTCTTAATCCTTTACCTCCTCCAGCATCCGACACCTATGGCTAGGATTCAGCATTCAAGCCTGTCAGGAGCATCAATTTCATAAGACGCACCATCCGTGCAAGTTTGGTGAAGTTAGGACCATTAATAACTAAGATATAATCATCAGAGGGCACCTGCTCCAAAAACTTTAACCAACTCTAAAAACCTTTACCTCCAGCATCCGAAACCTATGGCTCAGATCCAGCATTCAAGCATGTCAGGTGAATTAGTATCATAAGACATATCCATGCAAGTTTAGTGACGTTAGGACCAATAGTAACTTAGAAATGGCAAATGGAAATCAAACGGCACCTGCTCCAAAAACTTTAACCTGCTTCAAAAACCCTAACCGTCTCCAGCATCTGAAATTCATGGCTCAGATTCAGCATCTTTGTCTTTCAAGTCTATAAGTAGGTCCAGATGCATAATCCATGCAAGTTTGGTGAAGATAGGACAAGTAATAACTTAGATACAGGACCTGCAACAAAAACTTAAACCAGGTCCGGGCGCCGACGCCGGGATATAGCATAAGCTCCCCCTGACTTCGTCTCGGTGAGCTAAAAATGAGTTTGAATTGGGTGTTTCCATGTATAT
The DNA here is from genome assembly GCA_016163765.1 of Magallana hongkongensis. Lineage (NCBI taxonomy): Eukaryota > Metazoa > Mollusca > Bivalvia > Ostreida > Ostreidae > Magallana > Magallana hongkongensis. The sequence continues at coordinate 50,171,557 of WFKH01003881.1, forward strand.
TAAGATTCAACTTTCTGCCTGATATTTTGTCTGAATTCTTTCATAGATCCCGACCGGACCGGAACAGTCCTTAATGATTCTAGAAAATTGGGGAATTGTCGTTTTTGGGGTTTGCGTCATATTAAGCTGTAGTGTCTTTTTAATATAATCTGTGAAACTTATTGATATTAAAACGGTTTCTAGACAATTTGTTGCGGTTGTCGTCTATTAAGAACTAATGTTTATATGTGTCTTTTAAACAATAAACTGTATTTCTAATGCGTTTTAGATTATTTTTTTTTCGAAGAACTGCTTGCCTACAGCCTTTAGTAAAAAAGGAATTAAAATCAGATTTCAAAACTACTATAAACATGTAAACTATGAGTTTTATTTTCATATACATGTAATTGAGATAAGTAGTATCTCTATTTACTACCACACGATTTAAGAAAATTTAAAATTTACAACACAACAGCCAAGCATTATTTGATAGATAGTATACTGGTGTGAGATATTCATCTATTGGGGAAAGATCAGCAGAGTTTCTAACGATTAACGTCAAGACACTGATAAAGGAAGTATTTTGCAATGAAAAATAAATGTGACTAGTTCTGTTATAAAGAATTTTTTTAACAATTGCACGTATATTCCAACTGAGCCAGGTAGCATGAACATTAACATATAACGTAGGTCTTCAATCGGTTTCACTGATGTATTAATCACCCTATATGTGTAAGATATTGTAAATAATTTAATCTTAGTATAAATCAATGTTGATAATGGAATAACCCGACACCCTTTGCAGTGGACTCTCCCATGTGTATATAAGAGGCAGAAGCTTAGCGTCGGTGTCATTCCTGTGTTAGCAGCTGAAGGAGAAGGTAACAGAAATACTATATAAAACTTCTGGACCCACACAATTAGATCAGTGGCCCGAATAGAGCCGAAGCTGTTCTGTTGTGTTGTATTGTTGATAGGGGTTGGTCGTAAACCACATTACTGACAGTTTGTCAGGGAAGGTAACAAGTGCCAGGGTTAGGGGCCCGAAGAGAGCCGATCTGTCCTTGGTACTTGCCTATCTATTATTTTAGCAGGTTAGGTTTTCCTCCTTCATTATCAATCGTTTGTTATTCTTGATTCACTCCTGATTATACCCAAAGTAGGGACATTTTGATATTTAATACAATCAAATCAGTGATTGAGAAAAATTGTATGCCTTTTATTTTTACATTGACAAGCAAAAAAGCGACTGAACTTATTTACACATTACACTATATAAATTTTGCTTAAAATCTAAAATTTAAATCAGTTAAATTTACTAACGAGTGAATGAACGAGAAGGTAAATCTAAACATTTTTTTGTTAAATTTCTATTATAAAAGTCCTTTTATGTGCATAGAGATGAACAGCGTTCATACCGCAAGTAGAAGCCTTCGAGAGAAAAGAAAATGAACAAATTATTTAATATGTTAGACATATGTGAATACCTCGTTCAGATGCAAAACTCATGCGCATGAAGGTCGGTTAGTATTTAGGTTATAGAATGATATAATATAATTCACATCTTTTCAAAAATAGCAGAATAAGCTGCGAACTTTTACTGTGATTGGAGAGATTTACAATTTAATCTTCATCCCCTCTAATGATTAATGAACTCGTCCACTGATTGAATGGCCAAAGGCTATTGTTATTCAGTTACGTAACTCATTCCACAAATCGTTTCAATTATTGAACCCGATCAAGAATATTTACATGTAAACCAATCAAGTAAACTATTTGGGGTTTTTTCTGAAAAAGAATATGGATTATGCATAGAAGACCTAGGAAGATTTGATATGCGTGTTTTGGATAGTATATTTACTGAATACCTAAGAACTTTCTGAAGTCTTTTCTTTCGCGTACATTAAATTTATGTGTTCTATGCAAGGCTTCCGATTTGAGGCTTTGGCTGACAGTAAACTAATAGACGGGGTCACCTGACCCCGTATAAAAAATCATTTCAAGAAATTTTAATTATTACATACTTATGATGCGGAATAACTGACTGTAGTATATTAATACATGCATTAACTTGACAGTTTGTTATTGTCATTTTTCATTATAGTTTATTTTAAACAGGATTTTTTTTACTGAAAAACGATTCACTATGATTTTATGACTATTAAACATAGTTTAGATTAAATGATCATTAATCGGCGTTATTTTTTTTGTTATTTATTAGTGCAGTAAGGTTAAATCTTTCAGCATTTTTAAATCCATTTTTTTTTTGGGGGGGGGGGGGGGCGCAGAGTGTAGTATACTGATTAATGCATGGGGACTTTGTCTAGATCTCATTTCAAATTACGTGAGAATCACTATTTATTAATTAGTGTTCATTTTAATTGACAGATCAATTAATGAAATGTCACTTTTAGAAAACTGAAACACATTCTATACTGTTATCTTATTTGAATTTTACTGTAAACCAACTTTTATTCGCGACGACTGGAGATAAACTGGTTTGCGACGTCTAATTTTTGCAACCACGCTTTATCCACACTCGTTTTAATAAAACACCCATACGGCAAAGACTAGTTCACTGTGAAACATATTCGCGAGGAATATGCTGTCGTGAATCCCGCGGATGTTTCTCGCAGGTAAATAAAAGATGGCTAAATAGATTCATATAGATCTACGGACAGTTCATAAAAATAAGCATACATGTATTAAATGCAAGACCCTCCATGCAGAATATAAAAAAAAATATTTCTCTTACAATTCTAAGAAAATTGAAGAAACACATTTTCTTTTTCGAATAAATTACAATTTTGAATTTGTTATCGGTATATTGTCACATAATTTACATAGTACCTTTACATTTATGTGTAATGCACATTGTACGTCACAAAAGGAAATGCGTTATACTCGTATTCTTTTATTTAGTGAAAAATAATGATAAATGCAGTCTTTCATATAAAAAAAAACCAATTTCTTTACAAACTCGGTTTCTAACAAACCAAAATAATTTCATAAGATGCCCAACTAAACAACGCTTTGAAATTTTTTTTTTATCAATTATAAAAAAATGCCAGGACAACATAGCACGAACATGCAGACGAACAAACGGTCGACGTAATCTGTTGATTTTTAAATATTAATTTTCAATTCTATTGACATTGTTTATTTACAAATTAAGAAGATGTATTTGCAAGCGAATGCAAAACATGCCATACCTTACATATTTATCAAATAATTAGTTACGCTCTCTCTTTTACACATGAAACAAATTAAACATTGTTTGTATTAAATGATTCGTCGACAAACACGTGCACATTTGTATTGAGGTTTATGCGACCTTGAGATGTACAAAACATTGACATAAAAATTGAACCCGATTGGCTTTCCATAATAAAATTTTTAAAATCTGAACCCAAAACGTATGGGATAAATTTATCTTAAGGGAAAGTCTACTTTAAAGTAGATTTTTCCCCTTTAGAAAAGCTGCTATACAACACTGGAAGCAAAGTTTGCAAAAAATGTAATAGTAGTAAAAAACCAAATTGAGATAAAAATGCAAGAAAAAATTAAAATAAATTGGCAGATCAGTCACTGCGAAATCTTCTGCACAAAATTTAATCAGGAAAAAACAACAAAGAAGAACATTTGAAATGTATATTCAGTTTCAAAAAAAAATCTTCGGCTTAACAGGGAAACCCTGGTTTTAATTATAAATGTTAGAATAACAAGAAGGTATTTCAGCGCAATCAATAAAATATCTTCTTTTGTTACAAAAGACCTACATCATTGAATATTTTGAATTCCTTACCTTGTAAAACCTGTAAATGAATTTTATTGCTGCATATTTCCCGGTCTGCGCAAGAAACTTGAAGAAAATATGTCCCAGCATCTGACTCATCACAGCTTCTTATCTTCAAAACATGTAGTAGTTCAGAAGTGTTATTTAACGTTTCTCTGTACTTGGGCAATGTCGTGTCTATATCATGGCTTCCAGTGTCTGTTTCCCTTTTCCATTTCACGAAACGTACAGCTAAGCTGCTTTCAAAACGGGCTGTGATTACAGCATTTTCCTCGATGTAATAAGTTGTATCGTATTGGTCAGAACTGATTGATACTGATATTTTATCTAAAAAAAATGCATTGAAGACAGAGTTAATGTGATGAAAAACGCAAGAAAACGATATCTTTAAAATAATTCTTTGCCGTTTGGAGAGATAATATGTGATATTTATATGATTGTACTTGTATATTGTCCATAAAAAACTTTAATTTTATTAAGACAACTTGAAATTAATATCTGATTTAAAACGTTTTGCCCAAATATACTGTAAACGTGAAAATTTTTACTATATTGACGATTTTTCCCCTTTTCTTGTCAAAATTTCCACTCGTCAATGTTCTTTTTATTTACATTACAAATACAAATAACCCTTGCTATTTACTGTAAATTTTCATCATCTTTTCACCAACAGTGACATCATATTACGATCAATAATTATACGTAAAGCATTGCTGAATAGCTTATACATTGGACTTACACATTTGGGGATAAAATAAATCAATCTGTGCTACCAGAAATAACCGTAACGGTTATAAAATTCAAATACCCCCAGCTTACAATTATTATCACATGTTTGGCCGTCTTTGTCACCTCGTACAATTGACTCGCTCAATGAAATTAAAAACGCAGTGGAGCGAATTACTTAATTATTAGAATGTTTTAACTGTCAGGAACAATTTTAAAAAAATCAAACCACTTGTCAGCAAAATAATGTTTTTTACTAAGCACTATTATCGGCTTTCATGATGTTTTTGAGAAGTTGTTTGCAATTTTTGCAAAAGTGTAAGGTATCCCACTCCACAATGTTGTTGTATCAAGAATTTCTTGAGAAGTAAAGATAGGGGACATATAATGTTCATTTATTTTTTTTGTGACCCATGTCACATGCCATTTTTGGGAAAAATAGGGCCCCAAACAGAAATGATAGTTTTCCTGAAATTTTTGCTAAAATTTGACATAGAAATTAATAATTTGAAAAAATCCAACAAATATGTACAGTTTGAACTATTATTTAGTTATGATTTTAATACAGTATGAAGTTGAACACATGTAGTGACTATAAAAGTAAAATCTAAGTCAAAGTTTAAAATTTCTTGCTTTGCTGGTGGCTTCAAAGGCCAGTCCATAATGAACACAACAACAGATGTTACAAAATTTTGGAGTAATCAAATTATAACGCAAATAAAGAAAATTATAGTAATGTCATCTTTCCAAAACCTTGCATAAGAATAGACATACATTTAATGTCTCATTTAAAAGTAAAACAAGTAGGGGTCACATCTCAAAAATTTGAGATACAGCATAAAATAAGCTAATTTTAGGCCAAAATCGAAATTAATTTTTTCTTAACTTCTATGAAATATCAGCTAAATATGCCAAAATATATCGATAGAAATATCAAAATACTGTTTAAGTATGTTTTTTAGAACATCATGAATATATCGTAATACACAAACTATCTAAAAGTTTGGTCTGCGCTAAAAATTAGGAAGCTAAAGTAACGGTACTCTAAAACTAGTGAGTTATGTAAATTGTTCATTTCCTTCTTGAAAACCTTCCGCCACAAAATATAGTCCCTTACTAAATTCTGTAAAAATGTAATTTTTTAAAAACAATTTTATTTAATATTGTTTATTTGGCATTGTAAAATATAAATATACTGCTAGAATTAATATGTGATGCAGAATTTTCAGACTAGAGGTGACCCAAAATGGCTACCCAAAACCTAAGGAGCGAACCTCTTTAAAAAATTCAGCATTTATTTTCTACATATTTTCATGATTTCATGCTAAACGTCTATCATACTGTCAAGATTTAATTTTGTACATGCCACATAGAAACTATAGAAAATGTTACAAACCTATCAAATGTTAAAAATGTGTATATTAAACAAAGTATACTAAAAATAAAAGTATATTGAAAATTCATAAAATTGCTTGTTTCTCTCATTTTTGTCTAAAAATCCTTCCGCATGAAAAAATAGTTCACAAAAAACTTGTTTGTTTCTTGAATTCAAATGGATTTTCTTCATAAATGTTGTGTAATTATGAAATGATAATCTTTCTGTGATGATTAAATAATTTAATTTTCCTTTCTTTCATTGTTTTTCACCCATCTCTCACTGTATACCAATATTTCATTCATTTTCCGATGAATGTTTGATTCTAGAACTTCTTTCCACACACGGGCACCGCTAACCGAAATGAAATATAAACGGTTATCGAGTAATATATATACCGTACAAAAACAAAACAGATGAATAAGTAGTGTACCAAATTTGCATAAGCCTTGGTAGTTTTTAAATTTATTTGTCAAAAATTGAAATTTAAACAAATTTTTTTTATTGATTATTTTATAATTTTATATATTAAGTAAATTTGTTTAATCTATTTTCTTAAATCTTCTACTTAAAGGCAAATATAAAAACGTCTACTAAAACATGCTTTGTTCAATCACTGCACAAAAGAAGCGATTAATAATATCGACGAGGATATCTGCTATTTAGAAAAACCAGTGAAAAATTACCAATTTTCAAAATTTATGTGCGACATATCTCGGAATTCAAAATGTAAACAATGGTACATGGCATACTGCCTGAGAGGAACTTTGCGTGGGAGGGTAGAACTCCGTCATATCATGTTCATGAGCGGGCATAAAAAAGAATTACTATCACAGAAAACGCACAAGTAACCAAAAAATCGCAATCAGTAAAACATTTTCCAATTTGTCGTCAGCGAGCGATGGCGGTGCAGGGCCCAGCTGTGTTCCGGACGACCAGAGTACATACCTGCTTCAGCAATCAATGTTCAAAGAACAAAATACAAAATTATTATCCAAATCATTTATCAACAATTCTGTGTTTTACAACACTTTGATCAATGTTAATGTACAGCCGGAGCTAGAGTAATCAACGTGTTCAAATCAACATGTCCTTGTTTGTTTCTTGTTGATTCTTATTATTTACAATTAATTTAGCTGAAATATACATTATTTGTGTTTAAAATTGAATTATAAGCATTGACAGTATTTTTTTTTTTTTTTGCTCATCGAGAAATGTATCTAGAAACCGCATCGCAAACTTTTTTATGAACAAAAAAAATATACAGTCAATCCTAATATGTTTTACGGTGCGACCGTTGGGGCGAGCGCAGCATGTGATCAAACAATGAATTATGATAAATCAATAAAAATAAAATTAACAACGTAAATAAATTTGATTGCAAAATAAAATAAAACTATGTTTCAGTAAATTTCCATTATCCATAGTTTATAAGATTTCATATGTTATAAGATTTGTTATTTATTTATTTATAAGTAGAACAATAGTTTAATATCATGCAGATACAATGTTGTTGAATAATAAAGATTTTAAAATAAATGTTCATTGCACTGTATCGTGATTGTAACGTCAGTTCATCCCCTTCTTTGCAGTCGACATTTTTCTTATTCATTATTAATTTTTTTTAATTTACGCTTAAAAAACCAGCAAGGCGTGTGTGAATAGAAAATTCGGACTAGTTGCACATTCATTTAACGGATTTTAAAGAGCAAAATAAAATAAAACATATCTATTTTTTCA